>NHNX01000025.1:0-458159 GCA_002786045.1 Zasmidium angulare
CGGGGACCTGGAAGTGTGGTTGCAGGAAAGGTCAGACAAGGCTGGCGTATGCCTGGTAAGTGAGACTCGATGTGTCACGTACTTTTCGAGACAAGGCTGACTTCACGTATCAGTCAGAAGAGACATTTTCTACCTCTAGACAGACTTTTCTGACACTGGATGTGTTTGATATTTGTAATTGCTGATTAGTCTACAGATTCTCCCTATGTCCGAGTCTTGTTTACATGCCTGTAGTCTCTCGATTCCTCCAACAACCCGTCATGCTGTCAAGGTCGACGAGATCTAAGACAGGATATTGTTCATGTCTGGCTTGACTGCGACCTCCTGGGTTGTCCCTGTCGTCTCGAACTCTCCCTCGGCTCCACCGCTCGAAGGCTCTGTCTCGATCTCAGCCGTACTTTCTGCAGCATCCGCCGTGTTCCCATCTGATGCATCATCATCTCCACCAATCCGTGCAACTTCATCTACCCTCCTCCCAGCCTTCACAAACCTCCTATCCTCCTCCACTCTATGCCGATGCAAACAACTCTCCGCATGAGCAGCATTTCCCATCAGCGGCACGACATTCCCTCCACCAAGATATCTTGCACCACATCCAACGCGAATGCAGAAGTGCATATTACATGCCGTACAATGCATGATGTGGCACTCTTCGGCGCGAACGATCAAGATCCCACAGCCTGGACATGGGCTCGGGAGTTTGTCTTGTCGAGCTAGCTCGGCTTTTGACATGTTGGCAAGGCCGAGATTGCTTCGTAGAGAGGCTACTGTTGCTGCTTCTTCGTGACCGTGCTCGACGAACATGCGGGTGCGGTACTGATTGCAGTTCTCCTCGGCGTGCTCAGGGGCGTTGCAGAATGTGCAGTCTTGGGCTGAGCAGGCTTTGCAGGTGAAGACTCTGTCCTGGGTGTTGTGAATCTCAATGGATTTGCAGGTGTCACGGCTACACTCCCGCTCGCTGTTGTTGAGCATTGCCATCTTTCTGCAACGATACTCATAGCTGGTCAGGGCTAAGCAAACGGCCTCGTAACAGTTGATCGCCACACGAACTTACTGAGCAATATCCTTTTCGTTCCTATTCAAAAGCTTGATGATCTGCTCTTTCGCCAACGCCTTGTCACATTCGAAGCATTTGAGAGGAGTGGTTGGGTCTTCCATGCCTCGGGTCTTGATCACTTTGGTCCAGCAGAAGTTGCATGTCTTGTTGCAGGTAGGCTTGGAGCAGGTCTTGAACTTCTTGAACTGGCTGATTGCGACCGAGTCGCAGCAGATGTTGCAATCTCGTTGGCGCATGGCCCGTTTTGGAGTTGATGACTTCTTTGGCTGCTTGGGGGATGTTGCTAAAGGAGTCGACTGAGGACACATTCCATCGGTGTTTAGTTGTTCGGTGTTAGCTGACTCTGCTGCGTCGATGGGAGACTGCTGCTCATCATTCGGCCCTGGAAGGTGTGGTTGAGGTTGTGAGGCCTCGGTGCAACTCCTTTCTGCCGGTGGTGTTTCGAGCTCAGTCTCTGGCTCTTGCTTGAGAGGCTGCCCGTCGGGGCATAGCCGCTTTGAGTTTGATGTGTCGAGCTCAGTATCTGCCTCACGTTTCAGAGATGGCATTCCGACGTATATCTGCTGGAGCAACGAAGCGTCGAGCTCAGTGTCTGCCTCTCGTTGGGGAAGTAGTGGTGGCGGTGAATCCATCTTCGTGGATGAGATTGTATCGATCATTGCTGTGTTTACGGATGGTGAATGTGGTACCAGATCGACACCGGTGGTTGTCAAAGTGAGAGTGTCTCAAGAAGAGCGGGACAAGGGTCACAATCCCTTGGTGCTTGGATGCGTTGGTCACATGCGTTCAGAAGATACTCTGGAACTCAGTTGCGCGAATCACATGTTTGTCAGAGAGCATCGAAAGCTACTTCATGTCCGCAGCACCGCTCTCTTCTGTCCAGATACACTAACAAGACCCTCAGCAAGACCACCTTCCAAGGACTTCTACTAAGGACGACAACTTGGGTAACTATTGATCTAAACCGACGACCCGACGAGTCGAATCGAGTATGTATCTAGACAATGAGGACGCGAAACACGACCCGCAAGTACTTGTGCGTTAATCCTATGCATTTAATATCTCACTATAAGCTCACTTGACATTTACATGGCCAGCACGGAGGGAAACACCACTTCATTCTCTCACAACCACTCTCTTCTGACCAATCACGACTCTTTGGCTACTGCTCACATCTGTCACATGTCTTCAGAAGATTGCTCTAATCTCACTTGCGCTTGTGATCGCGGTCGGCAGAGGGCATAAAAGGCCACTACATGCCCGCACTACCACTCTCTTCTATACAACAAACCCAACTAGACCTTCAAGGCGACCACCATCCAACACCATCTATCACCACTCACGACTATGGCACATAAGCACCCTGAAACACTGTTCGTCCAGGACGATGAAGTTCACGACCAGCTGGTTGAGAACGAGGCCAACATACCCACCCAATCAAGGCAGACTGTCATCACCAAGAGCGACAGACATGACGGAAACGACAATCAAAAAGTCCCAGCAGCGCAGGCAGCCGCCGCTCAAGAGCCACGAGTGGAGCAGCCAAACCCAGTCGTTGACTTGACTGACGAGCCCGGTAAGACTGCACCGCGATTCTTTCTCCGCCACACGCTGACAACATATGCGAACAGAACAGTACTTCCTATCCCGCTTCAAAGTATACCGTCCAAAGCGCGAAGTCTGGCCTCGCTTGCAGTCCGCGTACTCTAAGATTTTCACAAGTCAGGCTGAAGCCGCGCTCGCAGAGTCCGATCTCAAGGGACAGCTGGAAGACCACGCGAGAACCACCTTGAGCAGTTCGATCGGATACGTGATCCAGAGAGAGGGGGCTTGGCTCAAAGATTTGAAGAAGCTGAAACGCCAACTTGAGGCCGAGCTCGACACTCTTCAGACTTTCTTGGAGATGCAACTCAAACGACAGGAGACCGTGAAAGCTTTGGAGCAGCATGTGATCAGGACTGTGGAAGAAAGAGTCAAAAAGGTCAAGAAAGACTTGGAAACGAGAGAGAAGCTTGTAGATGAGATGAAAGATTTCGCGAAACAGGAGTGAAGGAGAGCGAGAATGGGAGCGAAGGCGAGCGAGCGATGCAATTATGAAGCACGACACACAGATCCCCAGGCCCGAAACAGAAGCCGGGGACACGACAACTTGTACGACTAGCCGGACTCCTAGCACCTGACGTGCAAATTCAGCCTGTTACATTATTAAGAGATTCCAAGAGAACGACAGACACATAAATACCTTATCCTGAACAGTCCCCTTCAAACCCCTCCGTGAGCCTCGCCCAAGATGTACATTATTACATGGGCGAGTTAGTGAGACTTATGGTCGACGCAGTAAAGCTCAAGAAGAGCAAGTAGACGAAGTGGACGGTATGGTTCGGGGTTCAAGCCCACTTCGTGTAAGGCTTCGAGGTTTCGTGTAAGTCTAAGTTAAGTCGTGATCAGGATACCCAGAAGATCCCCTTTTGCACAACGACTGACGCTGCCAAGGTCAACGCGGTGGTGATAACCGGACAGACTCCTAACGCCTAATAGACAATGTCAGCCTGGAGCATGACCACACGATTCTAGAAGAACCACAGACATGACAATACCTCATCCTAGACGATTCCGCTCGGGCTCCATCTTCCTACGGCAAATCCTCTAGAAGACGGATTGCCAGCACCTGACGGACAACTTCAGCCTGGAACATCGTCATAAGATTCCAGAAGAACCACAAACATAACAATACCTCGTCCCAAACGATCCCGCTCGGGCTCTATCTCTTCACAGCAAGTCCGCCATGACTCATCTTCCGCCCTCTAGGAAGAGTAGGACTTGCCACCGTTCCTGAAGCCGACTCTTTCGCCGGTCTCTATCATCCCCTCCTCAATCTCTCCCCCAAATTTCACCCCACGCCTCTCCATTCAACTCCAGCGGCCCGTCCAACACTCCCACCCTCGGCGCCCTCTCCTCCCCAGGCTCCGGCAAAGTAATCCAATCCCTCACACACCCAGGCACATCCTCCTTGCTATGACTGATGACCAATAACGCCTGTCGGTCTTGCAGGCCTGCAAATGTCACGTTTCCTTTCTCCGCTGTCCGTCCGTCAAGAGTTCTCGTCTCGCCGTGCGAGAGGAAGAGGAAGGCGCGGTCGCGGGTGTGGGCGTCCATCCCGCTGAAAGCTTCGTCGAGAATGATGAGGTCGGGGGAGTGCAGGATTGCGCGGAGGAACAGAAGAAGGCGTTGGGAGGAGAATGCGAGGGAGGAGAAGGTTGTGGTTGTGGCCCAAGAGAGGTTGGACGTGGACGAGGGCTCGTCGTGGGCATTGCTCACTCTGCTCTCGCGGCCTCGTGAAGAATTCAACTCGACCTCAAACCACCTCAACACAGCATCCACCCTCTCTTTAGCATCCGCGGTAAGTGTTGGTTTCGCAAGCGGAGCATCCGCCCATGCACTCTCCAGCGCTCGCCTCACACTCAACCCCTTCGGAAAGAAAGCATGGATCTCAGGACTCGAATGCCCAATCCTCCTCTGAAGATCGAAGAGACTAACGCCCGGCTCATCGCGCCTTCTTCCAAACAACCTAACGGGCAGTGCATAGGTCTGCGGATGGTCGGAGGTGATGAGCGAGAGCAAGGTGGTCTTGCCACTACCATTGGGGCCGAAGAGTCCGGCTCGTTGGCCGCGATTCAGGGACCAGTGGAGACCAGGGGAAGGAGCGTTAGGTTGCGTCCAGTCGCCCAGGACAGTTTTGGTGCCGTAGGAGACTTTTACACCGGTCATTTCAACGAGGGGTTCGCCTGTAGGTGGGGATGGAGAGTGCTTTGGGAAGCCGTCTCTGCTGAGGGTTGTAGTTGTGTGGGCGCTGTGGGCATCAGCGGCTGCTCGAAGGATCTGTGCGGACGGCTTACGTGGAGATCCCTCATCTCCACGTAAGACGTTCTCGTAGAGAGTCGTCTTTCGGTCCTGCTCGAGGACTCGCAAGGTCTCATCCGCAACAAGCAAATGGGTAATCCACTCCGGGACACCATCCTCAGGCCTCAGACTAAGTACAAGTCTTGGCGCCTGACGTTCCGCAAGGCCACGCAGCACAGAGTCCAGTTTCACAAGCGTGTTAGGGTCCAGCCCCATATAAGGCCCATCCAGAAGCAGCACTTCCGGTCGAGCCATCAGCGCTTTCGCGATACGTGCCCGTCTGGTCTGTCCATTACTCAAATTCGCAACGGGCATCGTAAGCAGAGCCTGCAGATTCAGCTTCTGAACCGCCTCCTCGAAAACCCGTCTCTCCATTTCATCCACTTCTTTTTCGAGCGCATTGAGCTCCGTATGTCCAGTGAGGTAGTCCCTTAGCGAAAAATCCGTCTCCTCCCGTCGACTCTCATACCTCGCACTCAGATAGGCTCCACGAACATTACTCCCTCCCACACTACTTCCCCTCTCAGCATCGAACCCAACATATCGTATAGCCTGTTGAGGGCTCTTTGATATCTCCGAAAGATACGGGTACGATCGAGCGGTCGGTGGAACACAAATGTACCTTCCAGCCAGGACATTCAGAAGCGTTGTCCGAGCCAGTGATGATGCGGACAAGATCGCCCAATGCTCTAGCCCTCCGGGTTCGACTTCATCTTTCAGCAGGCGAAATGACAGGCTTGGGAATAGAGCTGGATTTGACTCTGGCGTGTCCTCTGGTGTTGGGTGCTGTCGATAGCATGTGGCGTTACGGATGTCGATGATTCTGGCGGGTGTGTTGATTCCAAGTTTCCGCCTGGTTGAGTGAAACAGCCGACGCTGACACTGATGCGAGACTGACAATAGTCTCCACATGACCTCCCTCGTGCAGTGTTCAGTCCTGGAATGTTTGCGGAAAAGAGAGAGTTGAGTCAGGAAGTGATGTTGACATTGGAGTGGACTGAGATGAGGAGCTAAACCAATTTAGGGTCTAGCGTGCGCCCTTTTGAGATAAAAACAGATGTGATCACCACAACATCTAACGACTTCCTACATCTTCTCTCTTCTAACTTGCGCTCGCTCTTTGTACTTTCTCCAAATTCACACGGATACTCACGATAAGGATTGATGTTGAAGGCTCCAGCCCGACCTCCACCAAGCCACAATGAATACCACGACGCACCCCACTCCGGTCACTCTGCACGAATAGTCTGCTGCAGGTTCGTTCTTAGTATCTGCGGACGAGCAGGACCCACTTCTGTTCACGACATGCCCGGCAAACGTGTTCTTTGACCTAGCGACAATGTCCGCGAGGGAGGCCATTTGAAAGGAGTTATAGACGAGGGCAATGCGATGTGTAGTACCGTGGCTGGCGCAGACAATGGTCTCGCCCAGCTCAAGCTAGCAGCGGTTAAGCAATGTCACCCATAGACTGCTCGTGAAGCCCAGATATAACTAGGCTAAGCCTCTCCTCGACGAAGCGGCACTAACGGCGACCGAGATGAAGCTCACAGCCAACACACAAACGCTGATTCTTGCAGCAGCACTTGCATATACTTCATTTCTGGTTGACGCCGCCAAGACGACAAATTGCAACCACCTAGCATACCCGCTTCCAGGTTCCTGACACTCTCAACCACCACTTCGTTAACCACGACTGTTGTCAAGACAAGCAAGCTCACTGGCACTGGGACGAGTACCGTGACTGGCAAAGCGTATGAGAAGCCTACATGTTTCTCATCTGTCAGGGCTTCAAGCTAACTAACATCCCACCACAGCAAACTAGTGACTTCAACACTCAGTGCAACGGCAACATCCACCTCGACCATCTCGTCAAACGATGTTCACCATCTACAATTTTTGTTTCTCTGACCCAAATTCTAACCCTAACCTCTCAGTACGCTCCTCTGTAGACCCAGGATGCTTTTCAGCGAAGCGCAAATACCGCGTTGTTGAGAGCGTTATCGATCGTTTCCAACGATGACTCGATATCGTTGGCCACGTCTGGATTGTCTGGATTGATCTCTGCCTCATAGGTTTCGAGCAACGCAACACTCTCGTGGGCGAGGTCATTAAGCATCGCAGACAGACGGGTGTTGAAGCCACCACTTTTGATAAGACCAGCCTGACGAGGGAAGTGTTAATGACGCGAAGGGTACACTCTTTCATCGTTCTCTCTCACCTTGTTCACAACCACATCAGAGAAGAGCTGGTAGTTGTAAGCCATGCCGGCAATCTCGTTACCAATCTGCGGTTCTTCGGAGGGTGTAAATGACTGTGCCCGGGCCTCATCATAGAGGGCAAAAAGCACTGGGAACCCCGATAGGTCGAGGGTCTGTGTAGAATCCGTGTACTCGTTGATCTGGAAGAAAATAGAGTTGGCTTGGTCTCCTATCGCTTCCAGGTCACCGAAGGCCGTGCCAGTCGCACCCAGGGCAAGAGGGAGAATGCCGAAGAAGGCGGGAAGAAAGTTTCGAATAGACATCTTCGTTGGAACGTTGAAAGGTATGCGGTATGGATCGTTAGGATTGGCTTGCCGGTTGCTCGAGGATCAACAAACTGCGAGGACGCACTTTATATAGTAAAGTGTCACACGTCTAACTTGTCTGTGCAGCTCTCTTGAAGCCGATTGTTAAGCAGAACACGAAGGGTTACATTGTATGGTTTCTAAATACTGGAAACAGATTTTCTGGGCTACTGTAGGTCAATGGAATCAACAACAATAGGAGACAGAACCCTAAGCATTTTGATCCTACAAACTCGCAAACCCAATAGCCTCCTCACTTCAACTCTAACTCTCTCCCTCGGAAAGCACAAATACGGTTTTTGACTAGCTGTTAGAAGCGGCGTCGCTTTTGCAATAGGCATCATCGCCCGCTGCAACCCACTACGCCGCCTGAGGCCTCCAGCAACGCTCGTCTCCACCATCTCCTGCTAGGGTATGGTTCACCGGCTCAATATCTAGCATCACCATCTTCTCCATCGACAATGACACCCACCACCTCGAGTGCTGCGAGCGCTACCAAGACACCAATGAATGCGCCGGCTGGCGGTGGCAAGTCAGCGGCAGCTCGCAACAGTGTCTGGATTTGATTAATGGTAATGACTATTGTCATCCGGATTTTATTGGAGGCACATTTACGTTGGGCTCCAACGGCGCTTATGAGGTTCCGAGGGATGGGAACTGTGGGAAGTATGAGCCTGCGTAGACCACTGCTATAGGGTCTATACATTGTGGAAGAACCAGGAGCGACACGATCAGCTCGCTAATCTCGGCCTCAATCGTCTGACTCCTTCTAGCATGTAACCTGCTCCAGCTGGGCGTTCTGCGGGACCTGATCTCGCAATACTCCATCCCAGCCAGGGCAAGGACCCGCTACAGGCTTCTGCATCAACTATACCTTTGTCTATGACTGGACACAGGACTTCAAAACTCTCGTTATTACGTATCTTGCAACCATAATATTGGTCGCGTCCTTGATTGATTCAGACCGCAGAATGTCGAGAGTCGTGTCCACTGCACTGCGTCATGAGCTCGAGAGTCCTCCCGAGTGACACTACCTGAATGTGTTGCACGGTCGTACATGAAGGCTACACCTTTTAGACATAGAATTGTCTTTACTAGTGTGGACTTATCATGCATATCTAACAAGCTTCCTGCTTCCTTCACCTAGCCCTGCAGCGTAGCGAGCAGCCTCGTTTGCTCCTAGCCGAGGCTGAAAGAGATTTGAACTGGGAACAAACAACCCGCCAAATTAGAGATTGATGAAGTATACCTTACGCATCATTTACCCAGTAGGTGCTCGGCATCTAGTCATCAGATTATGTTTGTTTGGACCTTTATTCAGGCCACCGACTTCAAGCAAGTTATATGTAATCAGTATAAGCCACATCTACACGACGATATAACACGCAAGGCTACTACCCTCCCTTCGGTGACCATTTCGAGCAACCTAGTCTTTCTGCCATGTGAACCCCAATTGGCTCAGCGAATACTACACTACACCCCCAATAGTGTGCTGTCTACTAAGGCAACAGCAAAGCAACGATGCCTGGTCCTCAATTGTGACTCGCTCAGGTGACGACGTTCATTAGCTCGATTGTAGTTAGTAACGCGTACACTTGAATTAATTTGTTCTGAACGGGGACAACACCAACAAAAGGGGCTCATCACTACAGATATGATCACCACAACATCTTTTCAATCCTCTGACTACCGTACATCCTACATATTTCCTCCCATACCTCGGCCTTCGCCTTCCGTTTTCTGTACACCGACATCCAGTTCCACCACATGCATACCCAACCACATCCACCTCACTATACAGAACATCACACCTCCCTGATCCTCCCCGATCCTCCCCTTCAGCCGAGCCATGCAAGACCCCGAAGTCTCCTCTCCTTCTCCAATCCACCACATCCTCCTCCAGCAAACAAAATAAAAACCGACAAGGGGGGGTATCAAGCTCTCTAGAACCAGAAATACCAGTCAAAAAGCAACCACCGCGGCAGTATCGAACCTCCATCGCTTTTCAAAAGTGACCGCATTTGTCGATCCATGATCGGCTGCCATCGGTGTCTCGTCTCGAATGTCCAAGGGAAAAAGGAACGTCGTTGTTGATCGTCTTCGATCATAGATTCGTGAAGATGTAAGGTTTGTTGGTATCGTACAAATGAAAATGGCTTTGTGATCGTTTCGGGAATCGCACCATCCAGATTCCCATCAATCAATCAGGATACGCCCCTGGCGCAGCCTGCTGTGCCTGCTGTCCCGGCTCTGGCGTACCTCCACCAACACTCGTCCTCTTCCCCGCCACATCCAGCAACTTCGCACTCCCAGCCGAAAACTGCCTCGAATGACGACTCCCGTACTGCACGCTCGTAGCGCGTCCCAGCTCGGGTGCTGGCGAATCCGGCTCCTCATCGGTGCTATCGTCGACGACCTCCCCTTCCGCCGCAGCATACTCCGTCACAAGTCCCTCGCGAGACTTCATGTGAGGATTTCGCTCAACAAGCGTAGGCCGTCTCCGCACGCTCTCGTGGACTTTCAGCGGAGCGGAGGAGCCCTCAACAGCAGCATCCATATCCATGCGCACATCCTCATCTTCGCCGCTTTCCTCGTCAGGACTCGCACCCATAAGTGCCGGACTGCTGACTTTTCGAGGTCGGTTCTGGCTATGGAAGTACTGAGCATCTGTATCGCCACCGAGTTCTTCGTAGCTGGCGCTGAATTCTTGTTTTCGCTTGCTGAGGGATCTGCTGAGGCCAGATTGCACGCTTTGTCGTTTGGTGGGTCCGCCGGAGAGCCACTCGCCTTCGGAATCGATGGATGCTAGAGATGCGGCTATGGCGCCTCCTGGGCTGCGTGTCATTGCGCTGGTGGGTGTATCGTTGCGGTCGGCCTCGCGCATCCGGCCAGGGATGTCGACGGGTTGTGGTGTTGATCGGCCGGCCCTTCTTGCGGCCGCCATTGCAGCAGCACTCGAGGGGACATCGGGTGATTGAGTTCGAGAATCAGGTGGGGAGATGGGCATCTCTGGTAAGTCTTCTCTGAACTTGCTTTGGGTTCGTACTGGCGTGCCAGATTTAGACCTCGTTGTTGGTGGTCGACGTGCTTGGGTGTCGACTAGATGTGCAGGCAATGGCTGATTTCTCATCGACTCGCGCGAGGTGTTGGAGAAGGAGAATTCTGAAGGTGATGCCGCTCGATCCTTGCGTGAAGTGGTGCCGCCTCGCCTGAAAATGGAAGCCCAAGCACCTGCGCGCTTTTCCTGAGGCGGGTCTGAACTTCTTCGCTCGACTGGGATGATGGGAGGCGGTCGTGGGAGTGATGTGCTTTGCTCGGCGATGCTTTGCTGACGCGGTGCATCTGCGAGATGAGAAGCACTCGACGTCGCTCGCCCTGCATAGATTGGTGAAAGAGGTGGTGTGTTGGCGAGAGAGTATCGCACTGCCTGTGCCGTTCTCACTTCTGGTTCTTCCATTGGCGTTTCCATGGGAGTACCCAAAGGCAATGATGTACCAGACCCGGTAGCTGGATGGTCGGTTCGAGGGCTAGGCGCGGGTATTTGAGCAGCATCTGTGAATGGATTCTGCGGTATGCTCTCCCCTGCACGATAGTTGAGATACGTGCCAGTGTTCGCACTTGGCTGACCTGGACTTGCAGGCTGACTTCGTTGTCGCTCGACGTCCATAGGCTCGACAGGTGGCGGTGCCTTGCCAATGCCTAGCCCAACAGGATCCTGCTCGCGAGGTAGGTTTCGCAGAGCAGGATGCACAGCAGTAGGCGGACTCACGGCTCCTCGAGCTTGGATCTGCTCGGCCGCAGTTGTTCTGCTACTCCCTGCCTCCGCTCGCTTCATATCCTCAAGATCGCGCCGCCTCAAATCGCTATCCCCTCGATTGCGACCTTCTCGACTTCTCAACTTCCTCTCCAACTTCTCCATCCGCTCCTGCTGCTTCTTCTCTCTCCTCTTCGCGTCTCGTTCCATGATGGTTCTAATATCACTGGCATCCAACTCATCTGCCTCCTGCCCTACCGTCCTTCGCTTTCGTGCGGTATCCCTCGTGGCTGGAGCTTTCTCCTCTTTCTTCGCTCGTGTAGAGTCGATGCGGTAGAGAATGCCTGAAGTGCTGGGAGGAAGGCTGTTCGACACGTACTGAGGCGTGCCTGAGAGACGGACATGTGGGCGAGGGCTGAGCACGGCAAAGCTGCCAATCTCCCACCCTCGCTGCTCCATCACGCCAGACATGGCCGAATGGATTGATCCCTCTGGTGGTAATGACACCTCAGAGTCTCTTCCATTCCCTGCTCTTATTTTCTTGCTATCCCTCCTTAGTGGACCATCGCCTGGTCGCTTGGGGATGGGTATGGGTGCAGACATTGCGCGAATCTCCTCTTCCCGTATCTGGTCATCTCTTCGCCGAGATTGTTTGCTGGATGTCCTCCTCGGAGGGGTGCTGTAGTCGGTGGTACTTCGCTTTGAATGAAGGGTATGCGGTCGTGGAGGTCTGACAGTGGCCTCCTGTCGCTGCACGCTGGTCTGGGATACAGAATGGGGGCGAAAGTTGTAAGGGATGCCAGGCCGTTCGAGATCGACGGGTCGTAGGTGGGGACTCTGCTCGAGTCGTTGTGTGATGGGCAGTGCAGTGATGTCTTCCCTGCTGCCATGGCGGCGATGGGGGATGTTCTCCTTGTTGGCCGGATCGTTTTGTTTCTCTGACCTAACCTCCCCCTCCAATGCCCGGGTAGCCTGGCGTTGCTGCGACGCTCGACTTTGGACGCGCGGGCTGCCGCGTTGGCTGGGCCGGCGTTGGACGGGCGGAGTAGGTGCGACGGGCGATGGTGATGCGGCGGCGGGCTGTGTCGACTTCTCGGATAGCAAGGCTCGTGAGGCACCTCCATCGGCGGATTGGCTGGGCCGTCTCCGCCGCTTAAAGGGCCAAATGGCCATGGCGGAAGTGGGATGTGGGTGTGTGTCGCCGGGTTTGTTCGCGCATCCCTCTCTGTCGCAAGCTCTGCTCGCGCTGACGGGGCTTCAATCAATGAAGGTGGTGGATACGAGGTTTTCAGTCGCACGAGGAGCAGTCGGTGGTGGTGTTGGACGCGATGGCGTCGTTGAGAGGGCGAGGGAGTCTGAGCGCGACGATCAGGTAGGAAGTTGGTGTGGCTTCAACGCTACCAAACGGCCATGGCGCAGTGTAGGGAACGGGTGGACTGAGGCGTGGAGCTAGCAACGGCGAGGTCGAACGGCGGGCCTGCGCGCTCGATTGGCTGTGCTTGTGAAATGGGATTGATGGACAGCCGGGCGGGAGGGCGAGGCTGGAAATGAGGGACGCGAAGGGAGATGGGTGTCGCAGCGATTCGACAGCAGCAAAGCAAGGAGTAATGAGAAGAGTAGGCTGGGCGGGAGGGAGAAAACAATCATCGACCTACGCAAGCGAGGCCAGTGGTGAAGGGTGGTGGTGCTCAAGGCTTGCGGGCTAAATCGAGTCGCCTCGTGATCGTCGCCGTCTGCCAGTTCGAGACCTCTCAAGGTTGCCAGGATGCACGCGCCAGCCATTAGGATGTGACGCAGCTTTGCTTGACTTGATTGACGCATATTGATTGACATCTGAACTATTCGATGGCTTGCAGATGGCGCACCGCGCTCATGCAGCAGCCAGGCCACTGCCGAAACATGGCACAGATGCCAGCCGTGCTTCCTGACACCACACGCTTCTGCACAGTCTGGTCCTACCTGCAGAGAACATGCATGCTGCTATTGATTGAACATTAGTGGAGGGATTGATTGAGGGTGCGTGGTGTGGCGTCGATCGCTTCCAAACCTTCCGTCCACGTCAGGTTCTGAGCAAGGGACTCCCGACACCGGCTCCAGCAAACCGTCAACGGCGCTTGTCAACGCTCGTGTTGTGGAAGAAATCTTCCGACTCGAATGTCCATTAATCATCAATCAAATGGACAGCGAAGAAGTCGACGATGGTGACTGACGATACTGCATGCGCTGTTCGAAGCAGTCGCACTTGTACCTGCGCGCTGTACTCCTTCTCCTGCACCAGCCCCATTCGTTCGCACACCTATGTTCCGATGCCTCGCAATTGGCTCCGGGGATGAAGCGTGCAGGCCATGCTCCAACCTTCCATTCCCTCCCGACCCGTTGGTCAACCCTTTTCTCAAACCGTCTCCTTGCTTGGAATCCATCCATCTCGACCCATGGCCTGCAGCAACTGTGTGATGAATTCATTTCCATCTGCAGCTCCTTGACAGCTGAGGCCGATGCTGGACTGATAGGATCAGATATGCTGGAAATTGGCTTTTCGGGGTCACGCCCGTCGCTCAGGTGGCTTGAGCCGCTTCAACTCTGTTCACATCCAGGCCAAGCCGCTTTTCCGACCTGCCGCCCACTTGGCCCGACAGACCTCGCACTCTTTCACCAAGACACCATAAACATCCTTCTAGACAGAAGAGATGGGAAACGACGGCAGACTCGTTCCAATCTTTGATTTGATCAGGTAGAGCAGCTCTTGGCAGACGCTGTATCTGTGCTCCATCTACTTGCTCGAGTCACGCCAGCCATGACACTGCATCTGCTGAGTCTCGATACCTCACCTCTGCGAGAGAAGACACGTTGGAAGTGTATCAAAGCACTGCTTGAAGGGCGATACTTCTCCACAATTGACCGCTCTTTGATTCCGGGGAAGCCATCTCTCCTCATCAACACAATGACACACACTCGCCTATGAATCTTTACCTTCAGCTAACGCATGCAAGATAGGCAATCTACGGGGGACTGGTTGGGGGAGTTTAGGCGGGAGACCTACGCGTGGACTCCGTCTTTATACTCTTCCAAGAAGACCAAGACAGCGGCATGCCACTTCACGAGTCTCGCATTCGCAACCCCTGTCCGCCTATCTGCTATCAGCCCCATGTCCATCCGTACGAACACCTCCACACTAGCTCCTCCAGCTGCCTGTATAGCAGCCTCGCATTGATAAGGGACCAACAGACCAACCCAAACAAGTCATCACTCCCGAACTCCGTATGTTCATCCATCTCGTACCTGTGTCACGCAGCTATAGCGCCAGGTACGACACTCACGACGATACCCTTTTTAGCCAGACGTGCTGCGGCCCCCACAATCTGTAGCGTCTTCCACACGTGGGAGATAAGACAGCTCGTTGAGGAGCTGCTTGCGAAAGATGGCGGTCGGCCTACCACTTGCGCGCTCTGATAGAACTACCACTTCCAGCTGGTTTTGCGACTTGGCGTTGGGTATGAAAGTGAGCGCTGCCCATGCTACCTTGGGTAGAGAGAATGGTAGGTTCAGCTTTCTTCTTGAGCTTGTGGCCAGTATGCAGCTCCTCAAGTCTAGTCTACTTCTCGTAATGTGCTCACTGTTCGTCAATCTGTCCCAAGCATCGCCCAAACCCAAAGCACCATGGGTCAACGCAGCTCGCACGAGACTCATGAAGAGCAACGCCCACATCAATGGCAAGAGGTACCTCAACACAACCTCCTGCGTCCAAACCGACCCTGTAGCTGTTCAAGCGCCTAAAAGCAACATCTGGGTCGGTCTGACAGACGACGAAGCCGCCAGTGTCACGGCATGGCTCTTCTACCAGAAAGATCTCAACCTTACAGCTTCTGACAAGGCCGGCGAGTGGGACAATCGTGTCCTCCTCGTCGAGCTCAATCAACCTAACAAAAGCGACGCACTCGTATACATAGACAATGGAGGGTCGCCACCATCTCGCTACGCTCACGTCGTGCTGGACATTCGAGCAACACTCGAACCAACATATTCCGACATTCTTGTTGGCCCTCTTCCTGTCCAAAACGGCACAACAACATGGCAGCCCCTCGAATACCCATATACTCGCAAAACCAGCGGCAGCGTGCGAAATCTCGACGCAGACTACGACACCATGAATGCCTTCATCACGAACATCACCGCCTCAATCGCAGACATCACCATGGACCTCTGGGGAGGCTTCGCCAAAGGCTTCGACAACGACACCCTCGACGTCTGGGGCGTCGACCCTTTATGGCAAGACGATGGCCGACTAGTCAACTGGCTCACCTTCTGGAACAAAGCCACCGACGAATTCGATGCCGAAACCCTCCTCCCCTTAGGCCTCTTCCTCAAACTCGACGTCACAGGCCGCGATCCTTCAGGCTGGTCCTTCGAAGGCTGGCTCTACGACGATATCTTCTACCCCACCACCGCCGCCTTCCGCACAGCCTTCTACAGCCCAGGCTTTGTGCAACTCGCACCTAATGTTGAAGGCGACTGGGCCCGCACTGACCGCCGCGGAGACCCTCTCCCCTTAGATGACGCCGCAGCCCCAGTCATGACCGCCCCCGGCGGCTCGCGCTACACCCTCGACCAAGAAGCCAAATACGTCTCCTGGATGGACTGGTCCTTCTACGTCGCCTTCACGCGCGACCGCGGCCTCGCCCTCTTCGACATCCGCTACCGCGGCCAACGCATCCTCTACGAGCTCGGCCTCCAAGAAGCGCTCGCCCACTACGCCGGCAACGACCCCGTACAATCAGGAGTCGGCTATCTAGACTCCTACTACGGCTTCGGCCCATACGCTTTCCAGCTCGTTCCGGGCTACGACTGTCCGCCTTATGCAAGCTACATGAACACAAGCTTCTACACCGAAGAGACAACCCACACGCACATCAACTCCATCTGCTTCTTCGAGTACGATGCCGAGTATCCTATGCAACGCCACTCCACCAGCAAATACGTCGCCAACACGAAGAATATCTTCTTCACTGTGCGCTCGGTGTCGACCGTAGGCAACTACGATTACATGTTTAGCTATTACTTCTACATGGACGGCAGCATCAAGGTCGAAGTCCGCGCGTCGGGATACATCCAATCGGCTTTCTACGCTCATAACCAGGACTATGGGTATCAGATCCACGATTCGCTGTCTGGGAGTATGCACGACCACGTCCTGAACTTCAAGGCCGACTTCGACATCCTCGGCACCGCCAATACAATGCAACTCACGACAAACATCCCTGTCTCGCAGTCCTACGTCTGGAGTGAGAAGCCGAGGAATACGATGAAACTCCAACGCCACTTCGTCGAGACCGAAGATGAGAGTAAACTAAACTGGGATGGGAATGGGGTTACGCAGTACACAGTCCTAAACATGGCGGAGAGGAACAAATACGGCGAATACAGAGGCTACCGCATCCTCCCCGCCAGTCCAACAATCCACCTCACCGTGCAGAACTCCTCCAACCTCGCCGATACGATCAAGTGGGCGACCCACGACCTCTACGTAACTCAGCACCACGATACGGAACCCCGTTCCGCACACCCCTACAACAACCAAGACATCCACGACCCACCGATCAACTTCGACGACTTCTTCGATGGCGAGAGTCTGGTGCAGGAGGATCTGGTGGTGTGGTTTAATCTGGGCATGCATCATGTTCCGTCGACGCAGGATCTGCCGAATACGGTCTTCACGACGGCGCAGAGTAGTGTGCATTTCATGCCGTTGAACTACTTTGATGAAGGAGACGTCAGCCGTCGGACGAGGAATATGGTGCGGATTGATTATGACGCCGGGAATGTCAGCAAAGTGGAGACGTTTGGGCAGGGCGTGGCGACGTGCTCGGTTGATATGGGAGTTGAGAATGCGGAGTTGGCGGGACTGTTGGATGGGTATACGGGGGATGTGGTTATCAGGAAGTTTCCCTATGGTGAGTCCTGATTCTTCTCCTTGCGATGCGGATCGTGGATGATGGATTGCTAACGTTTATGGTGATGAGCAGACCCTAACGACCCGTATTTCGAGTCGGATAGCATCGTCTAGGCTGGCTGGTAAGATGCACACTTCCCGCCTGATACAGAGACGAGAATCGTTGTCGAACGGGGCATCTTTGGACGCAATGCTATCCCGGGCCCGTATTTGGTGACACTTGCACGACATCTAACGACCTTTGCGTCACAAAGCTCTACACGACCCATCCATAGCAAAAACATTAGATCCTGAGATCTTCTCCTCACTCATACCTCCTGCTAGAAAGAGGACCAGATTCCCGATTTGATAGAAACCTGGAGGGACTTGCTTGGACTGCGTCGTGAGAGGTCTTTCAGTCTTGATAAGAGCCTTCATATGTGTTTCGGCTTCCTCGTAGACCTCCTTTCCAGATCGTCGCTCAGCGTTTTCTGGCATTGTGGGTTCTGGTACGATTAGATTCGTTCGGATGGATGTGCCTTCATGCTGTTTTGCAAGAGAGGTAGTGAAATCGATCTGAGTAGTGCAAGTTAGCATCGTTGTGGTCGTCGGAGAGTGCTTGGAAGAGAACGGACGAGTCGTTTGTTCTCCCTCCCACCACCACCACCAACATCCCCATCCACGACGATAATCGAGCCACCGCCACTCTCCCCCATCCTCTCCGCGACGGCCTTCGTCAATGCCTCAATACCCTCCAACTCTCCTCCCCCATGGCCGCCAACAAGATTAACAAGGACATCGAACTTCCCTCCCGAGCCATCAAATTTCTCTTCAGCAGCTGCCAAAATCTCCTTCACGACTTGTTGCCGATCACCACCACTGATATCGCGCTGCTCGAACTGGAAGTGCGTCCCTAGTCCGGCATTCAGTGATTCGTCTCGAGGATTTCTATCGACACCCAAAACTAGAGCATTAGCTTTGAGCAGCGTCTTGCAGATGACAACGCCGAGAGGCGAGGAGGCGTTTGTGACGATGCAGATCTTGTATTGGAGATTCAGTGGGTTGGTGCGTTCTATGATTGACATGGTGGGGTTTGCAGTCCGTGCAGTTCATGCAGAGAATGCGTGGAAGGGTGTGTGATTGTTGTGTTGTGATGTTGGTTGAGGGAGGTGCTGTTGCTATTGTATAGCTGCCATCGAGCTGCAGGGTCCGGATAGAAGGAATGCCCTGCTGTGGTTAGTACCTGGGTAGCTACATGTAGCTGGGAGGTACATGTGGCCGGTCTAGATGTATGCTTGGCTTCTGATGGTCAACGAGAGCTTGCAGCACGAGGTGATCTGTCAGGGTAAGTACCTGAACTTCCTACAACACCGCTCCTTACAAGCTCGGTGTAGGTATTATTATCGCCTCGGGGGAAGTCGATGGACATAACGGCCGGCTCGTCCAATACGTCCGCCAGTCCACGCCTGGAGCAGTAATCCCAGGCCACAGTCTCTCGAAAATTCCCGCCAGATGCGGTTCCAGCTCTTTACGCTCGTCAGCTCTTCGACCCTCATGCTCGGAAATGCTGGGTGGCGGGTTGTCGTCGCGCAAGCTTTTTGTGATGTTCCAAGAATGACGAAGACGAGCGATTTCATAGCCGCTTAAGTTATATTCGTCGTCTCCTCGGAGCTCGAGTAGACGTAATGGACATCGCTGGGGTTCTCCATGCGCACTCGGGTCCTTGGAGGTAATGACATCCCAAATCGCCAGCGCGAGCTTCTCGTCAATCGCACTGTTGATGAAAGACTTCATGACGTGCCCGTTTCGCGGACGGTCGCGCTCGCACCTGTCTTCATCGTCCTCATCATCGCCGTTTGGCCCAGGATCATAGATTTGTCTTTCGAAGTCCTGGAACCACGGCTCGACCGGCAAGATCTTGACTGGCTCTGAATACCTCTGTTCCACTTCGTGGGGAAGGGTGCAGTGCAGCGTTATACGGAGATGATGTAGGGAAGAAAACTTGCCCAGCAAGCGATATGTCTCGACTTCTTCGGGCCCACCGAGAAGGCGCGGAATCCGCAGCCAAAGCTCTTCGAGGTGGGGGAAGTGTTCGAGCATGGACTTTATCTGTGTCGAGGAAAAAGTCATTGACGTTCTCCAGTAACCTCCCGAATAGATGGGAGACGACGCAAAGAAGCTGTATCGTTTTGTTGTCGACACAATGAAGATAAAATGTCTTCGTCGAAGCAGCCCTCGATCTCAAGCTCTTGAAGGGGTGGCAAGCCCTCAAGAAGAGTCGGAACAGTCTTCGAGCAACCGCCTCTCCCTCTCCGATCTGAGCATGTGCAGCTGAAGCATAGTGTGGTCAGGCTTTGCAAGGGCTGGTGTCTGGCTAGCCATTGAAGAGCACTTATGCTGACTTGTCCGAGATACAGTCGGCGTAGGAGAGAGAAGTCGGTAGCGGAGGCCCAAGCAACAAGGCTGTCCATTGTGAGGTGGTGATCATCGAACATATTGTTGTAATTGATATCCAAGATCTTCAGCCTTCCCATACGCCGCGGGCTGTTGCGTGGAAGACCTCTCCATATTCCGCGGTGACCAGCAGGAGGAATGCCTCTAATAAGTCCCAGGGTGCAGTCTTCTAAATTCGGAGCAAGACCTGCTATGATGTCTTGAACAGCCAAATCGATACACTCGTCCCTCACAGGCTCAAGATCAAATGTATATTGCGCCCGGATCGTCGCCAAGTTCGAGGGGTGAAGTTGAGGATATGTAACTTGCAATCTGGTAGACGAGTATGCAGGACCCGCAGCAAGCAAGGAGGGAATTGATGAGTGCTTTTGAAGACAAGATGCCTAAGTCCAGGGAGTTCGGCAACAAGTCTAGCCACGGGTTGCCACGTTCTGTCGTCTTCGTACGTGAAAGAAGCCGGCTGCCCGTCAGTCGACAACGCCCAACGCCGGGCATGGTCATCATAGTCGTTCTCGACGCGGTATCCAGTCTGCCAAGGAGGCTTTTTCAGCCTACCATTGGGTCTGCAATCAGTTTCGATCGCCAAAGACCGTACAAATCTGAAAGCGTTCGATCGCTTGAGGACCTTGAGAAGACCGACGACATCTCGCAACACTCTCTTCCTGTCGACAGCCCTAAAGACCAGGCTTCGAAAGATCGTCGATATGGAGGCCGCTCGGCAAGCTCTGTTTGCCGTGCCCAAAGCCAAAGCGGAAGGGTGGTCCAGATATTCGACAATTTGTTGCAGGAGTTCGGGCGGCAGGTGGTCGAGAGACATGATGCCTGGCGTGCGGTGGACTGTTTTGGAGCAAGCGGTTTAAACGGAGAGGAAGGTTGGCGGCAGGGAAGTCTGAAACGATGATCCGATTGGCCCGTGCGTGTACGACTATTAAAATCGACATGTTTGTTTTCCTCGTTACTCCACTCAAGAAGAAATCCATGAGAAGTCAGTTATGGAAGGCCCGAGATTTCCCACTGATGCGATGGAGTACGCGGGCCATGTTGTGAATGAAGTTGGAAGCTACCATCGAGCTCCGGTGCCCTGAATGTCGACTTTCGTCTTCCTACTAGTACTTGACATTTGACATCATTCATATGCGCGAAATGGAGCTCGCACGACTTATCGAGCCTTGGCCTCTAGATTTCTAGATCAGCGCACCTGCCTCCAACGCTTCAAATACTTTCAATTCATCCAACCCTCCAACATTCTCCTTTCTTCTCTTCTTTCCTCACGACGTCAGCTTCGTCCTCCTACATTTACTGCCCACCCAACCCCTTCAGCTTATCCGTATTCTTCCCCCCAAGATACCTATAAACCACACTAAAGTCCTTCCCCTTCAGCTCCCCATCATTCTCCACCGCCTGATAGATATCCTTAGCATGCACGCCCAGCTCCGGAATGATTCCCTGTTCCGCCGCAGCCTGCATCGCAAGCCTCAGGTCCTTCAGCATAAGCGCAGTGCCGAACCCGCCCTCGTAGCCATTGGATGCGGGTGCGGTGGGGATCACGCCGGGCACTGGGTTGTTTACCTCGCTGGGCCAGCACTTCCCCGTTGCGGTGTTGATCATATCGGCGAGCGCTTTGGCGTCGAGACCCCACTTGACACCCATGTTCATCGCCTCGCAAGTCGCGATGTTCGTCAGCGCGAGCAGGTAGTTATTCGCTAGCTTGCCCTTCAGCCCGCTCGTCTGTGGTCCCAGATGTACGACTCTCTTGCCCATCATGCCCAGCACCTCGTTCGCTCGCTCGATGAGATCTGGTGAGGCGCCGACCATGAAGGTCAGGGTGCCGTTGGCAGCTCCAACGACGCCGCCTGACATGGGCGCGTCGATGAATTTGCCTTGGCCGCAGGAGTGGGTGGCTTCGGCGACTTCGGCGGAGGAGCGGACATCGATTGTGGAGCAGTCGATGAAGAGGCGTTCGCGGGTTATGGGAGATTCGGTTAGGAGGGTTGGAGGGCGGAGCATTTGTTGGAAGACGTTTTGGACGTGGTGAGGTTCGGGGAGGACGGTGAGGACGGTTTCCTATTAGCCATGGGTATTAGTGGTCGGGGGCAGATGTGGGAGGTGTGTTGTATCGTAGGGAGTATGTTGCTGTTTTCAGAGGATTGGCTTTGGTAGTTGTGTCAATCAGAATAAACGAGCTCCCAAGGGAGTCGTCAACTTAGATCAGAATCAAAGGAAAAGGTTTCTCATCACATTGCGTATGCTTGGGGGTATTCAAACGAAACGTTGTCTTGGGACCTACCGAGTTCTCCGCCAGCTCCCTCACGTTCGGCGAGACGACAACGCCCTTGTGCTCCGACGCGAACTTCTCGCAGATGGTAGGGTTGACATCGTGGATGTACATGGTGTCTGAGGCGGGGATCTTGGTGCGAAGGTTCTTGGCCATGGGATAGCCTGTTCAACCCGGCGTGTCAGCCTTTCCGATGAAACAGTTGTGTCCCAAGCTGTTTGGCTATCTACTCACCCATCCTGCCCAAGCCGATGAAGCCATAGCTCGCTTGTAACCTGCTCTGTGTCGCGAACGTCCTTCTGCTTGTTGGGCCGGTGACGGCGGATCTGAGAGATTGCCTCAGCGAGGAGGCTGGTATGCTGGAGGTCCTCATCTTGAGGGACGTGTGTGTGGGAAGAGAGCTGAATGGAGCTTCTTATCGGACCATGACCAGGGCTGAGACGGTAGGTACAGTATGCACAAATACGAGAGCGGTATAGAGAGTATAGAGGAAGAGGACGGGAAATTCAATGGCAGCACACGACGTGGTGGTCGTTGGTGCGGTGCGTGGGCAGCAGCGGCTGGCTAATGAAGGTACCCGAGGCCGCATCGATGATCTGAAGTGATTGCTTGCAGGTATAAGTGGAGCTTCGACCTCATCGTATCCTATCCCGCCCGCTCTCCTCTTCTCCGCCCGCCTAACTTTCTCCACAGACACATCCGGGAGACAAGATGGGGTATTCCGAGGTTCAAGCGCTTCCAGGAAACCAAGACGACAATTTTATCGACTGGTCTCGAGAATGGTGGGTTTGAGCAAAGAAGAAACACATATTGACCTTTCCGCTGGACCGTTTCATCCTTCATCCATTTCGGATATCGGCAGCGCCAAGACGTTCGAGTTTCATCCTGTGCATGCTGGTCGCGTGATCCGGTGAGAGACATTTCGCACCTCGCCTGCTGATTGACCTCATCAACGAGGCATTTACTTCCATCGAATATTCGATCCGGCAAGGCTGCTAGATACAAGCCGCTGGAGATATGCTCTAGGCGATGGGTCTTTCCTTTCTATCACACAATGGCGCCACTTGCAGATGTTAATCGGCAAGCGCTCGATCAAAGACACGCCTGCCAACACGCACACCTAGACCCTCATATCTGCTTCTCAAAGTCAAGACTAAAAGAGCTCGCGAATCATGCCCGATGTCGCTTCGGAGAGTTGGTCAGGTATGTTTGCGTTAATCTCACGGGAGCTCAATGTCAGCATTTGAGGCTTCTTGTATATCTGAAGCACAGATCAACGAACATCAATCGAGCTCTCACAACAAGGTAGGCAGCCTAAAGGCCACTGGCTGGAGCGTTTTCCACGCACGCACCTATTGCCGACGGACTACTCTTCTAACACATCAACACTGTCCAACCCACCCAAAACCCCCTCAACCGGGAAATTCTGCAAAAGCAACGCTTCCAACACCTTCTGAACAGCCCCATTCACCGGCTCAACAGTACCAATAGCCTCGTACGCCAGGCACAGCGTGTTATCATACACCATATTCTGCGTCGCAGGAGATCGAATCCCAATCACCTCTTCCAAGGGGAGATCATTCAACACGGGTAACGGAAGCCCAAAATCAGCAATGTCAGGGCCGACAGTCGCGGTCCCATTGATATAAGCCGTATCGACATCGTTATCGAAGTAGGAAGCAGGATCATAAGGCGCGGGACCGAAGTCGAAAGTAATCCTGTTGACGAGACGGATGGCTCTCTTCGCGGCTTCGCGGTCTCGGCCTAGGATGAAGCGGGCGCCTTGGATCTGGCTGTGTGAGGAGATGGATTAGCGTTGCGGGTTTGGAAAGGGAAAGAGCTTTTCCGTACATGACGGAGGTCACGTTGTCCGTGACTTGGATTTGATCAATGTCGGCTTCGTTGCCGGTGATGAAGGCGTTGACGAGCGTCTGGAGGCCAGCTCTGCGAAGGGCGGGCGTGCATTGGGCGTGGGCGAATGTGGGCAACAGGACGGCTGAGAGGACTGTTGCGAGGCGCATGTTGTCGAGTTAGAAATGGGGTTGGGTCTGAAGAAAGGAGTGGAGGATGGTTGGACGTTTCATGTTCTTATTACACGTCTCGTCGAAGGATTGTCCAAAGAACAAGCTCTTTTCCGACGTCACTGCACTACACTGTTTGAATCAGTGGATGACCAAGCCAAGAAGAGAGCCCTATGGGTGCGTAGACGATGTCGCGTTGCTTCGGTCTCTTGATGTTTTCGGGCTTGCCAAGAACATGTCGGAAGCGTGATGCGGTTCACCATTCTCTACACCTGGATGTACATCGTAGCCTTGCACTGTCAACTTAAACCCCACAGGATCAGACGGCGAGTGTCTAAGGTGTCCAAAGTACATGTGAACAGAAAGATCTAGCTGCGCCTCAGCGGCACAGCGCTGAGCGGAGCTGAGCTGGGCTTGCTGGACTTCACCTCGTTGCTGCCTCTAGCCTTGCCTCTAACTTTCCCTTCTTTCACATCAACAAGATTTCAGAACATCGCCTCAACCCACGCAATGGCCGCATGTCAGATCCCCCGGGTATTCTGACACGCCTGCAAGCGCTTAGGCTACTCGGAGTGCGGTACGCATCACCACCTGTCGTCTTAAAATCGGGGCTGAACCTCGTCCAAGTGCCGGCCTGAACTCCTCCGGCGCAAGTCCCACAGAAGACGGCACGCGAGAATGGCGGCTTCGAAAGAACGCAACCGTGAAAATGCTCTTTGTGACGCTTGCGACGCCTGTCTCCAGGGAAGCGCCAAAATCCTCCAAGATATGAGGCCGCACTCAGTGGAAGTGACATTCGAATTCGATCACCACGCTTCCCTCGAGAGCTTTCGTGCCGCCATATTGAGGTCTTGCCCGTTTTGCATCGGGCTATGGAATGTTTGCCTTCGTCAATTCTCCGAGTCAGATCTTGATCCCGATGCCAATTTTGAGGATCAATGGTCCAGAACTCTGAGGACTCTGGAAGATACACACGAACCTCGCTTTAGCTCTGTGGCGACAGTCCATCCAGGCCCTGTCTTCACTTTCAACGCAACTATGTGTAAATCTGCCTTATACGCCAACTTCGTTCTACACCCCGCCAAACCAGCTCCCTTGCCCTTGCCTATGTGCACAACCACAACCGGAGCACCGGAGGCTCTGCAGTTTATCAAACTCTGTCTTCAGACTTGTCAACAGGAGCATCCTGGGTGCAGTACATCTGATGAATGGTATCCTACGCGGCTACTGCACATATCATCACCCGACAAGGTACGACTAGTCGATACCGCTACTTGCTCCGTCTCTGGCCCATACTGTACTCTGAGTTATTGTTGGGGCACAACGGACGCTCCTCGCATACTGCTCACTCTTCAGACCATTCCCGGCTTCGTCTTAGGTCTTGATGTACGTGAACTCCCACGTACTTTCAGAGACGCCGTGCAAGTGTGCCTCGAGCTCGGGGTGCATTACTTATGGATCGACAGTCTTTGTATCGTACAAGATGACCCTGCCGACTGGACTCGCGAGAGCCGCTCTATGTACAATGTCTATTCGCATGGATACTGCAACTTGTCTGCAACGGCATCCAAGGACAGCGATGGCGGACTATTCCGTACTCGGCCCTCCAACTTCATGGCGAAGACTAGGATCAATTTACCTGAGCCTGGAGGCGCGAGTCATCCCGGAAATCCCGTACAATTTACGTTTGTGGAGGTATCGAACTATGAGGAAGATCATCTCCAGAACACACCGCTCCAACACCGAGCCTGGGCCTTCCAAGAACGTATGCTGTCCCCTCGAAACGTACATTTCGCACCGACAGAGTTGATCTGGGAGTGCAATGATACAATAGCGTTGGAGCGCGGGTCGGACTGGAGACTGTCAAATCCTCTATCCCCCATCCGAAGTTCGAAAGATGCACTATGCACTGAAGAGAGAGTCACGAATACTCTTCCCGACCAAGCGGTAAGAAGGCTTCTGAAGCTGTGGGACACTATCCAACGGAGCTACTCCATTCGAAAGTTAACGCGCGCGAGCGATCGTGAAGTTGCATTCGCTGGTGTTGTGAATGTACTGGAACGTCAATATAATCAAAGGTGTACATTTGGACTGTGGGAAGAGCACCTACGTGTGGCTTTGCTATGGAAAGAGGGACGGAGGAGAGATTCATCACAGTCGTCTGCAAATCCCGAGCCATATCCTTGGATCCCGTCCTTCTCTTGGCTTGCAGCTGATGACGGAAGCTGGTTGATGACTCAACGACACGAATTTCACCCTCAGCAATATCTTTACGAGATTATGCATTATGACCTACGCAACGAGGCCCAGATGCCGAACTTCAGGCCTCACATCCTTCTCCGTGGCGAACTTCGACAAGTGACCATGCGTGTCGGCACCTCCTCGACTGATCACTTAGTCACGATAGATCTTGAAGGTCATCAAATCGCAAATGAACATGACCTTGATCGAAGTGGACAGCTTTCTGAAATCATCTCCAAGCCGCTAGGTTCGCTCTTTTGCATGGCTTTGGCATATATCTACAAGGACGAACATGGTGCGGAAGTTATATTCATGCTGCTGCAGGTCAAGGAAGAAGGATCAACGTGCTACCGTCGTATCGGTGCTTGCTTCGCCTATCTTCATGGTGTCGCCAATCTCTATGGTGGCAACGTCTCGAGACCGCGGCAGGAGAATCAAGCAACTTATCCTTGTGAGAGCTATGATTCAGAGACTGGCAAGCATATCATTCGGGTGGAGTAACAAGACAGAGAGCGGAGCTCGAGACGAGGGGACGTTCCGTGTCATGGATCTAGTTGCGTACCATGATCTTCCATAATGTCGCAGAAGCAACGTATGCGGCATGCGAGTTGCCGCTATGACTACACGGCATGAGGACTGTGCCACTGTGCTCGCAGCGACTCAGATTCCCAATCCGACGACGAATATCTCACAATATGCTATCTCCTGAGCTCCTCGGCTTCGAGCCATCATCACCCATGGAAGACTATATTGGTTTGCAAAACCAACAGCCTTGCCACAGCTACTTAACGCTGACATCACCGCCCATAGACGTAGGAATGATGTACTAGTCGAAAATCGATCCTACCCCAATCCCTCCAAATGCAGTTCAGAACTTCACGCCCGATATCTCATGATCCAGGATACCTCCAAGCCGGATCATGAGACGGAAAATACGTTTGAAAGCGACGACTGATCGATGCCCCCGACGGCATCTTAACGATATCGCAATCGCTCAAAGGCCCGTTTTGCAGACCGAGAAAATGTCCGATTGTAACCTTCTTCACATTGGAACATATCCAATCTTCACGAGGATACCAATCATACGCTGCGCCATGTGCGGCGCCGACATTGACTTCGAGGAGGGTTGGAAGCATGCTGCAGAAAGCGGCGACGTGGTCTATAGGCGTGGTGTCGAGGTCCCTTCCGTATCGGTTGAAGTCCCAGTGGCCGAGCTGCAGGAACTCTAGGGTCGGGAGGCCGGAGGCGAGAGATCTGTATGTGTTTAGGTCCAGGATGTCGAGGAAGTTGGGGGCGACGCTCAGGCGGAGGCTTTTGAGGGTGGGTAGTGGGAGTATCATGCTCATGGCTTGGCGAAGGTGTTCTGGTAGGATCTTCAACATCGTATCGGGGCCGTTACGCCATCGGCATTCCTCGCAGGTAAAAGCGGACTGGTGGGTCGTGAGCTCTAATTTTCTGAGGTGGTCGAGATCGCAGAAGCTGTGCATGGCGGAGATGATTTCCAGGAACATGGCGGGTGTTGCGTATGCCGGGAACTTCACGTTAAGTGTTTCCAGTCTGGAGGTGTCCAGCAGTCGGAAGAAGGCTGCAGGAGAACATTCCTCGCCGGGATCCCAATGTTCGAAAGTTGCAAGATTAAGCCAGAGAGTCTTTAGGGCCGGGAGGTATTTCCTCGAGGGATCTATCGCGGATGTGTACCATTTTCCAGTCAGGCCGATGGTGAGATGTTCGAGGGAGCTCTTTTCCAGAATGTCTGATCGAAGCGCCAGCGCCTTGCAATCGAGTCTACCGTGAAGCGCTTCCAAACGCGCGCGGGGGTCAAGCCGTAGATGCTTCAGAGGTGAGCTTGCTATCAACTTTGGTGGAATGATATCCTGACCGTCTCGGACGAAGAGGTATTCCAGGTTTGGGTTGTCTTGAAACTGGTGGAGTAGTCTGGGGACTGCGGGTTCGATGAGGCGATTGTTGATGTATTTGATGGAGATGTGTGTGAGATTAATGCCGGAGATGCCAATGAGTGGCACGATATATGCTTCCGCTGTATCATTGATACGAAGACAGCGGAGGTTGGGTAGGAAATCTACCGCTGGTCGTAGCTTTGCGATGTCCTCCCACAGCCCCTCCCAGGACTCAGCAGGCTTTGCGTTCAGTTTGAATTTGGCTTTGTATTGGCGTGGTAGAGTCCTGACTTCTTTCCTATTGCGACCGTCCAGGCATAAGTTCCGGACCTTAGAAGCGTAGAAGTCGAGACGCTCCAAATCTGTTGCTTGGAGAGGCCGGTGGCGGTAGTCTTTGGGTAGACAGGATAAAAAGGGGAGGATGGAGGGTAATGTCTTCCAGAGATGGTCTATTGAGTCTGGGCAGAGAGCGCGACAGGTCTGGGCGACATTGTATATGTCCCTGTGCTCGAGGCACTCGAAAATCAGGCTCAGAATGTCGCTGTTGTGCCAGGCTGAATGCATGTCGGGTATGTGTTGGATGCTCGAGCTTGCTTGGTCGACTGAATGTTGTCTGGCGGGAGAAGTGTAGTATAGCTGACGGTTACGATACCGAATGTGACTCAAGGTCTAGGATTTGAGTTTCGTATATCTCATACGACATCAGGGGCGACAAAAAGACGTGCCGCGCGGATAAGTGAAGATTGACTCATAGGAGTTCGCCCTTGGAATACTCCCGCCGTGGCTGTGGTAATAGACTGCGAGGGCCAAACGAGTACAGTGAGTGCAGCATTACGGTAAGGTTTTCGCCTCGCTAGACAGAGAGCGTCATTGTGAGCCTCGCTTCGCATGCCATACTCTAGTGCAAGCACCAAGGGGTCAGTCACAATATTGAGCCCATTGGCTCCCACTTGAGGCGCCAAATCACCCAGCGATGCTCTTGGATGCGATAGGCTCGTGATTCCAATAGCTTGACTGCAGGCTCAGCGTCTCACTGGCGATTTGGCGAGATATGGTTGTTGCGAAAGAGTTTCAAGAGGTGCGGTCCAGATTTACTCACTTCGACTGAGTTCAGCCTCGGCCCGCGATGCCGAGTTTCCGGAACGCATGTGGGGTCGAGTCTTCGCGACTCCACCTTTGCGACATCACTCACGGAGGCCTCACGACCTTATCAACACTTTACTTCACCATGTTCTCGCATTTACAGCCTCAAAGGCCGCAGGTGAGCTGAAAATACACGAAGATACTTCAATGCTGACAACTTCAAGATCCAGCTCAACAATCGCCCAAACGCTCTCCACCAGGAACAAACCCGAACCCTACACCAGATCGAACCACAGACGATCGAACACAGCGTCGCTCCCAGAAATCAAATCGAAGCCATGCCACCTATGAAGACCATTCCCATGTCCGAACTCATCAAGACCCCCTCGCCCTCTTTACAACCGATGTACAATCCCGCCGTCATGCATCCTGTCTTCATGGGCAACTTCCGCAAGGCGCCTTTTCCGCTGGCGTCGAATGGTGCCTTCAGTCCCGTCGCGACCGGTTATGTGTTCGCAAGAGATCGTGTAGGCGGAAACAACACGAAGCTATGAGGATTGGCGTTAGTCGGAGATTCGGAGATACACGACGCATACATACTGGACTCACCGGATCACCAGTGGCATAATGTCTCGGTATCAGACTCCGAGTCTAGCGCGGCAGTATTGGAGTTCTGTGGCAGCGTACTGAGCACTGATTCGCCCAGTCGCGTGACGATATTTCGTCGGCAGGTCTGGCAGGCCTCGGTCAAGAGTCGTCGGATCATTTCTTGAACACACGGCCCGCAAACACTTTTCTGGTCGACATGGTGAACCTCATTCGGCTGGCAGATAACAAGCCTTCCATCGTCGTGTGGGTAGCCTTGAGGTCGGGAGGCAACGGCTGTGTCGCAGCGGAAGATTGGACCGATCTCATGGTGGCCGCAGTCCAAATTGGTGATGATTGTGTGACACATTATTTTGTGTTCTCTGGACGTGATGGAGTTGATGGATATGGATTCTGATGGTATGGTTTGGCAGCAGCATATCTAAGCTCTGGTTGTGGAGAAGCGGGCAAACAAGTGTTGCTGGCGTGGTCATGCTTCCGATCCTATCACAAGTATGCAGGCACTGCTGGAAGCCAGCGCAAACCGAGCCATGTGCCAGAAACGGCACGCGCAAGCCTCGGACGCCGAAGACGATCTCTATACATCACGCTGCGAGTCCACCAATTGCAGGCGCATCGAGATGAGGCCGAAGATGTGGAGTGCGCAATGCAAGAAAACTTGTTGCCATGCCATGATGCGCAAGAAGAACCCCTTCATTTCTTCGGCAGGTAAAGAACCGAATTGGTTGAAACGACTCACCGTATAGACCGAAATTGGCCACCAACGGTTCAATCCTGTTCGGCGATTCTCGCGCCTCGAAAACCCTCGGGACCACGAAATTGCTCGTCGAGGTGTCTGCGTGAGGCCGAACCAGGCTCCTCAAAGCCATGCGTAACAAATGCTATGCCTGGAAGAGCGCGATGTATCACCTCCTGCATGGATTTCCTATTCCTGCCTGGCACCTGAACACCGATGGCTGCACATGCACACAGACCAGCACATGCCAATGTTGCGAAAGCGACCTACCACTTGACAAGCAACATGAAAGGCCCAAGTCAATTAACAAGCGCAAGTTGACCGTCTTTCAAGTCAGCCAAGGGGTGACAACTCGAACTCAGGATACCGCGGGTGACGGATTGCGAGCCGGCGTAATATATCAGTAATGCAGCCTACGGAAGGATTACATCACAGAGTGCATGTACCCAAGTACCTACTTCTATAGACTGCTGCAACGCAAAGCTCAGCTATAGGGCAGTCGCCTCCTGCAGCTGTCTCAGCCTCGTATTCGTCAAGCCAAGCCGCTGACTCTCGCATCGACTGGCTAGCTGAGCACAGCTGGAGCGTCATGTGCAACCCTACTCAGCCCAGCGATCCGAGCACCAGGATCTTGTGCTGACAACGTGGTAAAATCTGTGGAGTGCATGACCGAAACAGAATCGAATGGAAGGAAGAGCATTTCAAGTACGACATCTCGCTACGACGGTAAGTCGTCTTGGCTGCATGCTTGACGATGATTGACGATGGCACTAATATTGACGGGAGGCCCCGCTAAAGCAGGTCAGCCTGCTGATGAGTATAGCAGTCAGTATCGCTCCTGCTACTGCGCACTAGTCTGGTTGCCTCCAAATCTCCCCTGTAGACGGGTATAAGATTCATGATCTCGCGCTTCACCTTCTCTTTCTCCACTGTCTCTCGCAGCTCGAAGCAAGATCCTCCACAATGTACTCCCTCCTCACAACCCTCGCCCTCACCGGCGTAGCCACAGCCCGCATAGTCGGCCTAGCAGCCCCAGCAACCATCGCGCCCTCCTCCAACATAACCCTCACCCTCATCACCGAGAACTACATCCAATCCGTCAAAGACCTCTCGGCAGCCTTCGCCCTCTCCCCTCAATCCACCTCGGGCTTCCTCGGAACACAATATCTCAGCTCCTTCTACCTAGGCCCCGAGAAATCCAACGTCCTCACAAATCTGACCTTCACCGTAACCACCCCCTCCGACATCTCCTCCGTGAAATTCATCACCGGCGCCGTGAACTCCTTGTACGGTGCATCCAACGGCCCCACGACCTACCAGTTCAACGTCCCCACGACGCCAGGCGACGAAACCAGCGACACCCTCAACTCAGACGTCGGTGGCATCAACGGAGACTGCTTCGCCGCCTCACCCAGCGATCCGTCCCCACCTCCAAACGACAACTCCACCACCCCACCCATCTCCTCTGGCCCTTGCAACACCTTCCCCACGCAAACCCAAACCCTGATCCAAAACGCCCTCATCCGGTCCGACGCCTGGATCGGCAGCATCGCGCAAGGAAACAACCAAACCGGCCGTCAGAACCAAGGCGAGTTGAACGGTGCTCTAGGAGACGTCTTCCGCGCCATCGACGTGGACCGACGCGGTGAGCAGGCCTGCAACAATCCGCCTCCGCCGGCGCAGCCTCCTCTCAGTCCAGGAGATGCGCAGGTCCGCGCCATTCAGATTTTGAGGGACGCGGAGAGTGCGTTGCAAGTCTTGCAGGCGGAGGTGATTCAGTGTGATGCTGCTGGGGCGTTTAGTGTTGTTTGTCAGGTTTTGAGGTTGGTGGATTCGCTGGATACGTTTTATGGCAGTTAATCAAGGTCTTCTAAAGTTTGGGAGTAGGCGAAGGTTAGCAGCTGCATGGACTGCGTAGTGAAATGATCAAAAGTTCTGTTTGCTGGTAATGTGTCTTTTCTCGTTCTAGGCGGCTGCGCCATTTTTATTGATCGTTCTTGTCGGCACGCTACACTCAAGTATATCCTGACAGAACGCGTACATATCAAATCTTGTAAAAGCTTCTCGAGGAGCAGCCCCACTACCTGACGCTAGGTTCTCCTGGATTGGCTTTTGCGTCAGTGTTGTTTGTTCCAGGAAGGATGAAAGGGTGGATGACTCAAGAATCAGCATCCCAATGCCCGCGTCCGTCCTTCTATGTCTGCCTCCGATCTCCTTTCTATGTCTAAAGTAATATGTGTTTGGTCGTGGCGGGCAGCATCGCTTCTGCGAAGCGCTTGCGCCGGTAGATGTGGTCTCCGTTTGGAGCGTTCCAGCTGATGTCGTTGGCCGTGTAAAGCTCGTCGACGGCTTTGCGTGAGGCCCGACATCCTCTTTCGAGGCGGAAGTAGCTCGGTTCGCAAGCCGGGACACCTCTCCTTCCTCATCTTCTGCCCTTGTCCTCAAGAAGTCCCGTTCACAGTGAGTGTCCTCACCGTACTGATTGACACTGAACCTCAGCTCACTTAGCTCTCCGTCCCCGTAGCTCCCCTCGTCTCCTTCTCGTTGCTGGCCCCAACACCTTCCTCATGCGTCGGCATCGTCATCGCAAACTCGTCTTTATCATCAGACTCGGTACTATCAGCAATGGCCATAGCAACATGCTCCGCCCAATCACCCCCTCCCGACTCGCCCTCATCCTCAAACCTCATCTCGACGCCCGGCAAGCAGAAGAGATCATCCGCCTGCAGGAGTTCCACAACCCTCCTCCGCCCCGCATCCGCACCTTGGCAACCTCCCACGGCCGCCCGCAGCCAGGACACATACTCCTCCTGACGTTTCTCGAGATCATATGCCGTGGTGATTTGCGCTTCGTGGTCGAGTAAAGGTAAAGAGGAGACATCTTGCAGCTCACCCTCGAAAGGTAGCATCTGATGCAGTGGCATCGTCCCTCCATCGCGTGCAGGGTCCGCTTCCATGTGTGTCGCAGGTACGGGTGGGTCAGCTGACAGCAGAAAAGGCTCCTCGTCCGGATGCTCAGATTGCTTGAAGATCTCCGTGGCTTTCGGATCTGACGCTGGCGGGCGCGAGAATTCCTCGGGGATTTGTGCGAGTTCGTTGTGGATTGTGACGAGGCTCTTGGGCGGGTGGAGGACTGTCCAACCTCGGGCTCGGGCGAGTTCGAAGAGGAATTCGACCCAGGCGGGTTCGGTTTCTGGGACGAGTTTGTGGTCGGGTTTGCTGGCTTTGCCGCTGTGGGTCGCTTGGAGGCGTCTGGAGAGGTAGGAGTGAAAGGTGGCCCATTTTTCGCCGACGATCAGGGTAGCGGTTGAGGAGATGGATTGGTAGAGGAAGGCAGAGGGGGTTTGAGGTTCGACATTTGGGGCCGAGGCGTGTTTGTTGTAGCTCATGTTAGCTATTGTGGGCTGCTGGAAGCCGTCTTGACCGTTGAGGAAGGTGGTTGGGACGTCTAGAGAGATGCCCATCAGGTCGTTGCCTGCGCCCCAGTACTGGTAGTAGTACTCGAGGATGGAGAAGTGAAGGTATTGCAAATACAAAGGGCTGATCTCTGCTTGGGGTGAGAGGACCAGGACGTGGTTGTCTTTCGAATTGCCTGGATAGAAGGATTCCACAAAACGGATGGAGGCCTGCTCGGAGGACACCCTAGACGAGGGAATACGATGGCGGACGGTAAGGCCATTCGGTTCAGAGAAGTCCCTCCACGGCGGCCACATGAAGCCTCCTAGGTAGTTCTGCAACGCAGGCTCGATCTTGGTCGGAAGTTCGATCGTCAGCCTAGGAACCTTCAAGCCCCTGTGATCCGCATTGTAGAGGCTTTTAAGCAGGCGGATGAGACTTCCAGAGCTCTCTGCAGGGGCGTGGATGAGTATATCGATGTTCGGTTTATGCCAATTGCTCAGGCTTCCCGCATCCAGCCTGGTCATCCACAACCATTCCTCGTACTTTCCTGAAGGTACCTCGATCAAAGCTGTGCCCGTCTCTTTGACCTTTGCCTTCATCGCCGTTGCGAAGAAGCTATCCTCTCGCTTGCTGTCATCCATTATGATGGCTTGTGGGTGGACAAAGTCGTTAATATGTTTCATAGCTCCCCTTGTTGCCGACTCTGTTCTTGCGTCGCTGCTGAACTCTGCATAATCCCCTCGCGCGTCATGGAACATGATCTTACATTCTTCCAAATCGATGCCATTGATTTCCAGAATCTCTTCACTCGATAGCGAACTGCGACCGAAAAGGGCGAAATGCGCGTAGTTTCGATCGATCTTGGCCATCTCGCAAGCCATTGGCAGCAAGTTTGCAGCACTCTTCGCGGACGACGCCACGAAAAGAACATTCCTGTTTTGCAGCATGTTGCCCATGGTCCTCCCAACCTTGTGTAAGCTTTGCGCAAGCTTATAGAACCTGACCACGCCATTGTAGTAATATTTCGCGCCCTCATCTCGTTCGCCCTCTGGGTCATGTGGAGGCGCTCCCGCAGGCTCGTGATATACCGCTGCTCGATACGGATCCTGATATTGAACAGGGACCGTTTGCGACGTGACCGGGTTGAAGTCGGCCGGGATGTATTGAAAGAAGAGGTACACGAAAGCTATCGCAACGAGCCCAACGACAAACCTCCTCTTCCGCCATCTCCACGGGAGGATCGAGTTTGCGTTCGTTGCCCGCCGGGGTTTGAAGTCATCGTCGCGCTTGCCGAGTTCTTCGTCTTTGGTGAGCAGACGAGAGCGCGCGGACATGGTCGAGCTGGAAGTGCGATCCAGCGAGGAAGGGCGGGTTCGCGGGCGGAGGCTGCCTCCTATCGACATTGGTGACGGCGCATCGCGGCTACATATGTAGAGTGGTGAGGTGAGGTCGGCGTCGAGTACCCTGGCCGACAAGGATAGGCTGTCGCATTTGATGGGGAGGTTAATCAATTGTCACCCCAGGGAGAGTGCACGCCCGTTTCATTCACTCGAGCTTGCTGGCCCCGGACAGGGCTCCGCTTGGACCCCGAACCTTAAATCTAAAATTACCGAGCCGGCTTTTCGGCGGGATTGAACGTGTTCAACTTCGTCTACGTCGTCAAGACAGATACAATAAGTTACCGTCCAGCTATCGAATGCGAGATAGATATCGCGCTGCTCTCATACCATCGACTTCCGCAAAGCATAGCTACCGGCTCTCCCGATGGCCATAGCCGATCTGCTGCTGAACATCTTCGGCCTCGAGGATGCCCACTGCTCTAGAGACTACATCGGACACGAACATCGAGACTGCGTCGCTCCATCGCGAGCATGTGTGTTATAGTTTAGAGTGGAGAGGATTGGGATACATCTCTGGCCTTGAGAATACTGTCTAGTTCAACCGTACTCCGGATGCCAGCCGGTGGGTGCCTCGACGACAGGTTACCTTCCTTCTTCCGCTACAAAAGCCAGCAGGTCCTCCGTTGTATAGCGCATCTCGGCAGTCTGTTCAACCGGCTTCCGCTTTGTATTTGAGTCAAAGCCATACGCCATGCTCTGGACGACATTGCAGAGCAAAGGTCTCGCGCCCGGATGCGAGTGGGGGTGTACCTCTGCCTATAGCTCGGAAGCACAACGCTTGTTCCGACGTCTACGCGAACAGCCACAATGATAGTTGATCTACATTGACGAGTTGAGAGGGGTTTTGTGCCGGATGTACCGTTTGTCATGGCCGGAGTCATAGGTGGAGTGAAGAATATGAACGAGCAGCATCCTAAGTCGAAGCCTGACGAACGTTGGCAAGTACAGCACTTCTCAGATCTGACTACTCAATCGAGCTGTACTTCTGTACCGTTGTCAAGAAGGAAAATCAACTTGGATCCGATTTGCACCTCGCCAACATGAAGCACTCGCACTCCGAGGACGGTCCCTTAAATGGCATCAATGGAGCGCACCACAGCTACACAAACGGACACCACACCCACCTCAACGGAGAGCACAAAGACAAACCACTCACAATCCTCATAGCAGGCGCAGGCATTGGAGGCCTGACAGCCGCAATCGCCCTCCGACAGAAAGGCCACACAGTCAAAATCTACGAACAATCCCAATTCGCCGCAGAATTAGGCGCAGCGATCCACCTCGCTCCCAACAGCAATGGCATTCTTCGCAGACTGGGCATATACGCCGAAAGTTTCGGCTCCAACCCCTGTAATCAATTCACAGAGTACGATGGCCAGGGTAATGTACTAAGGAACATGGACGTTCGAGGACCAAGCAAGGTGTGGCAACATCCGTGGCTACTGGCGCATAGAGTACATCTCCATGATGCCTTGAAGAAGGCTGCTACGGACGTCAATGGTAAAGGAACGCCGGTGGAGTTGCATACAAGGAGTAGGATGAGAGAAGTGGACGAGGCGAATGCGATCCTCACACTCGAAAACGGCGAGTTTTTCCAGGGCGATGCGATCGTCGGCGCAGACGGCGTCCACTCAGTGACTCGAACACGCATCGCACCCAACATCAAGCCCTTCGGCTGCGGCAAAAGCGCGTTCCGCTTCCTCATCGCCCGCACCGCCATCAAAGACGACCCTGTAACGTCCCCTCTCGTAGGTGGCGACGGCGAGCTCAAAATCTGGTACGAGGCCGACCGCCGTATTGTCATGTATCCGACATCCAACAACCAGCTCCTCAACTTCGTCTGTATTCATCCCGCCGCCGAATCTAATGCCAGCGCCGACTGGAATCAATCTGCAAGCATGGAGACGATCCAGAAGGTCTATGCATCGTTTGAGCCTGCGATACGGGCTTTGTTGCGCAAGGCTGATCCGGAGACGTTGAAGGTGTGGAGTTTGCTGGATATGGATGAGCTTCCGGTTTGGTGCAAGGAGAGGTTGGTCTTGTTGGGAGATGCGGCGCATCCGTTCTTGCCCCACCAGGGACAGGGTGCTGGCACAGCAATGGAGGATGCAGCGGCGCTGGCGACTGTTCTGCCATTTGGGACGAGGAGGGAAGAAGTGCGAGAGAGGCTGGAGTTGTATGATGCTATTAGGCATGAGCGAGCGACGAAGATACAGACCGTGAGTAGGGTTATCGGAGGTGATGATCTGATGAAGAAAAAGGACATCGATAGTAAGTCTTCCAACTTCCGTTTGCACGCCAACGAACCTCATCACTAACAACATCCCCAGTGATGTCCTTCACCAACACAAACTTCGGCCATGACGAGTTCGACAACGCCGCCCAGCGCTTCCGCGAATTCCAATGGTCCCAAATCCCCAACAAATACTCTCGAATGCCCCTAGCCTTCGGCCCTATGCCAGGCCCTCGTCAGACCCACCTTGGCAATCCCCGCTCAGGGGCTAACTCGACCTTCACAACCGCCAGCATCCGCTTCAAAACTTCCCGGACCGTCCTCCAGAACCTCTTCCCACCCGGCCGAGAAGGCTACCGCTTCACTTCCCCGGGCACAGTCGCCTACGCATCCTTCTCCCAAACAACCCTGAATGGTATGGAATGGCTCGGCGGCAGCGGATACAACCATCTCGGATTGTACATCCACGGCGTCGAATATACCAAGCCTGACGGGAGCGGGAAGACGGTCAGAGGGACGTATCTACCTATCCTCCTCGAAAACCTTGCAGATCCAATCGTGTCTGGTCGTGAAGAACTCGGCATGCCGAAGCTCTACTCCGCTATCGATATCTTTCGAAGGGGTGACGACGCATATCACATCCGAACCTCCTGGCAAGGAGCCGTCTGGGGCGACTTTCACCTCACAGGCCTCGAGCCGGTAGACCCAGCAGCCACAGCGGGAAGTATCAGCGGCGAAGCCGACGACGGCATCATTGTACACCGCTACATACCGTGCGTAGGAGCAGAGAACAAAGGCAAAGCTGAGGCGGATTATGCGGTGTTTGACGCTTTTGCAAACGCGGAGCCGAAGCCTAGAGTTGAGAGGGCTTGGAGGGCTAGAGAGGGGAAGTTTGACATTTTGGGGGGTGATTGGAAGAGTCTGCCCACGCTACATCATGTTGTGAGTAGGCTGGAGGAACTCCCTGTCTATGAAGTGATGGGGGCGAAGGTTGTGGAGGGGGTTGGTGTGCCGGATGTCAGTGGGGCGAGGATTGTGTGAATTGACGATGTTGGAAGGAAATGGGTATAAGTGGAAGGACACACTCGAGCTTAGAATCCGTGCCCTCTGACTGCCTGCAGCAAGTTGGCGAGGACGGCGTCACAAGGATACGTGTTCCGCCCCCAACCTTGGCGCTCGACCATCGCCACTACATGAAAAGTTCTTCCATGCAATAGCCAGCACACCCCAGCAACTGGAGTCGGAATCCGATGCTGTGACGAAGCCCCATCGAGAAGCTGTGCAAGAAGGTTGTTCAAGTCTGGCGCCTTCCGAGCGCCTCTCTCCCGAGCTTCGAATGTTATATCAGTGCCAATATCGCGGACGGAACGGCCTCGAAGGTCCACAGCCTCGCCTCATATCGCAGATTCAGCCCCAGTCTTGCAGTCGCTCATGCCATCCTCCGATACAGGTATCTTGCGCTATATATGAAGTCACTGGACCAGTCACGACTCTCTTGCTCGGCATAGTAGGCAGGCGAAGTGGAAGCTGTGTTCGCGTTAGCACAGACTGTTACAGCCTCGCCTCAGTAATCGAAAACTGCTCTGGCCCGGCTCTATACGTCGCTACAACTGTCAACCCAACACTCTCTAGCAAAGACTTCATTTGCGCTTTCGTCCTCTCTTTCCCAGCGAACAAGCACATCATACCTAAGTCTTGTCTAACAGCCGCTATCGAAGGCATAAAATCCTCGATAATAGCGTCGTGGATGAGGACTCTCGACTCGGAGCTCATCGCTTTTACGATCTGTTGCAGAAATGTGCGACATACGGAGTCTTCGTGGTCGTGGAGCACACTGCGGAAATAGTATGCCCTCGCATCTATAGCAGTATCAGCTTTTGTTTTGGCTCGCAAGGTTTGGGACACTTACGTTTGACGGGCTGTTCTTTCATCATGTCGTGTGCCATATACTCTATGTTTTGGGACTCCTGGCTTTCCACCACTTGCGGGAGATCCTGGACGATCATCCGTCCTCGCTCTCGGGGAAATGACTGTCTCAGACTCGAAGCCTGATGTCCGCGGCCTCCACCACTACGAGACAGTCAGCAAGACGTCTTCACACTCAACGGACTCTGTCAACTCTACTCACACATCAACAAAAATGACTTCCTCGGTCGTAGACCCCTCGAACAACTTCTCAAAAGGATACTCATCCATAAGCTTACTCATATAAGGCTTCTCCACCGACATGTAATCGTTGAACAATCTCCCCATCTCCGGATCTTTCTCCAGCCACTCCCACATCGTCCCCTGTACGCCAGACACTTCCTGCCAGCAGCAGTTCTTCAAGTCTGGTGGCGTCTTGTATCCATTCTTGCGAAGCAGCCATGGCAGCGTCGAGAAAGTCCGCATTACGAACGACAAGATCATCACACTTCCGTGCCTCGCAGGGGTAGCTAAGTCTTTCGTGATATGGTTGGCTTGGTAGTGCTCGTCGTCGCTCTGGTCGATCATGCCATGTGCAGCCAATGATTGCACCATCCGCTGGATCAAGTCTCTATCGTTGCTCTTGGACGTGCGAGTGATATCTGCAACGGTCATCTTAGACTTGTCACCTTGAGCAATTGCCGAGAAAATGCCCATGTCACAAGCTGCAGCGGCCGTTGCAAGCTCCACTGGCTTGGTTGCGGTTTCAGTGCATGCTCTCGCAGAACTTGGCCCGATTTCTCAGCCTTACCGCCCAGATCATGTTCGCTGCATATTCCGCAGGGGTCTGCAGCTCCCGCACCAGCCGATGCGCTTCTCGTAATACCTCCTCCCTCCCACCACCACCGCCCTCTTTTAGCACGGCGATAGCCTCATCGGAGAGGAGTTTGAACCTCGCCGGAAGTCCTGAATCTGTAGCCATCTGTGCGATGTTGAAGAGGAACCGAGGGTTCGTGCAAAGTTTTCCAGCTACCAGGGAGTGTTCATATGACAATAAGACCGCACGGAGATCTCAACATCCTTCCATCTAACGGAGTAGTGGGTTGGGGTTTGATCCTGCGATCGAGCCCGAGGACAAGCGAGGCTGATTCAGCGGCTTTCGCAGTTGCATGCCCTATCGTCTGGGTGGGTACCTCATAGCTGGAGAGGAAACTCCAAACCGCAGTATCCTCCTAGTACATGGCTGCTGACCTGTAGTCGCTGACTCCTCTCGAACGACTCCGAGATCGTTCGGTGTGACGATCGACAGTCAGCCCCAACGACCTTTCATCGAGCGCCATATGTGTCAAAGGACATCCAGAAGCTGCACTATTTGTTCTCCTCGCCTTGTTTGACGGGTCCAGAGACATTGGCGAGGATTTGGTCAGATCGCCGACATAGTCGTGAAGAACCAGGATCTTTCCTCTTCGGAGCCGGCCACCCGCCGCTACAATCGTCAAACGATCCTCGTACCGCACCATCATAACCTCATCCCTTCGGCAGCGTTCTCTCCACCCTTGCCCTCCACCCCAAGAACCTCCATCCCCGGCACACACCGATACTTCCTACACTTCCACCCCTCCCTCCCAACCAACACAAACTCCACAATCCCCACACTCTGCCTCACAATCCCCACCGGCAACCCATTCGTCTCCACCTCCGTGAAAACCATCGCATGATCCCTTTTCGAGTTGACATGGACATCAATCCTCTTCACCTCGCAGAAATAGTCCGGCTGGTCGGCGGTCTGCTCTTCGAAGAGGCGCAGGAATTCGGACAGGCTGCAGGCGGCTTGGTTCATGTGGAAGGAGGGCTCGGAGAGGAAGTCGCGGGTTGTGGGAGTCCAGGCGGGGGATGAGGGGTTGAAGTCGCGGGTGTTCATGGCGTGGATCATGGTGAGGAGGAGGTGTTTGATGTGCAGTTGGAGGGGGTCGGAGGGGTGGGTGGGGGTTGTGTTGGGTTTGGGGAGGAGGATAGGTCTCAGGGGTGGGTTTGGGATATTGATATCCATCGTGGAACGAGACATTTTGGAGAGAATAGTCTCAAGCGCTGTCGTGGTTGGTGCTTCGACTTCAGATATGAAGGCCACTTGGTTTTGCAGCCTCGAGGTCGGCTCAAGGCCTGGAAGTCGTTTTGGGTGTAGCTCAAGTCTGGAGGCAGATCCCGTCTATGATCACGAAGCTCATAATACCGCTCCCCTCGCTATTGTCCAGGACGCTCGTCTCGCTTGTTCTAGTAATCGGTCGACTCGGACACTCCGCGCCATCCAGCAGGAATGCTGCTGCGTCACCTTGTCATCGGCAACAGACAAAGCGTACGAGCCAATATCCAAGTGCCAAAGCTAAGGCAGTGGTACACCTCAAACCGCCATGCCAAATATTGTTGTCGATTGCATGTCACAAGTTCCAAAACCTCGCCTCCCAAATCCCAATCCTCCAGCTTCGACCGGCCCTTTTCCAGCCTTCTGATTGGCCAGGTATCCATTCGTCAGAAAGACCCGGTCACGTGTCTGCCCACGACGACGACAACGCCATGACGAGAGAAGATACAAATGCTGCAGACATCGTTCTCTTTCCGTCTTTCGTAAACGACAAACCATGGAATACAACCAAGACCTTCGAAAGGAGCACGCCTTCCACTTCCCTTCCCCAACCATCTCACTACAACTAACATCACCTTTTCCAGCCACAAACCCGTTCTCTGCTGGGGTCACAAACGTACGTTCCTTCTCCGCCAGAAAACTTGAACATCTTCGCAAACGGCACGGATTGACACCACATTCGCAGACCTCCCCACCCAAGCGGGCCAAATCACCTACAAACTCGCCCCCAACCGCGTCCGACCCTCCTACCACGCCTTTGACGCCAAAGGGCCCTGGAATGTTCTGAGGAGGTGTAGGAATCAGATTTTGTATGTGGTGCCGCCGTTGTTGGGGGCTTGGTGGCTTATGGAGTGGGCGGAGCAGAGGTGAGTGTATTGCGAGGGTGTTCGTGGTGAGGCGAAAGATGGATGGAGAGATGGGGTTTGAGCATTGAGGACGGTGAAGTTCGCTGACTTGTGATGGTGGTAGGAATCGATATTTGAATTCCAAGGCTGGAAGGCAGGAGTTTGGGGAAGGGGAGGGATGAGTGAGGAGGAGCTGTGTGGAATGAAGGTCTGCCAGGCGTCGTCAGGATGTAGAGATGCTTGGTCCATGAGCCGTAAGCCTGCAATATACAGTGAGCAACCGGATCCTACCAAGTCAGCAAGTGAAGCTGCGCAATCCAGGTTCAACACCTCACCCAATGCCCTCCACTCACGGTTCCAACAACCACTTCCTCAACACGAACTCCGACCTCTCAGGATCCACATACTCGATCCCCTCCCTCGTCTGCTCAAAATTCACACTGCCATACCTCAACAACTCGGCAAATGTCCCTGGCTCGACATCCTTCCCCTCATTCTCTGGTGCGTCCCAGAAGTTCCCCAATGCAAGACCTTCAGTGAGATCATGTCCATGCGTCACCTTTTGCATGCAAGTCCTCGTGAGCAACCTCCACACCACCTTCGAGGCGATCTTATACTCCTCGGACTCGGGCTTCGCGTCAGAACCTATCCTCTTCGTGGCGAGGAGATCGAAGAGGTCTTCGCCGTGGAAACCAATCTCAGCCTCGGCGGCCCAGCATTCGTCTAGGGTGTCGAATTTGAGGATTCGTTCTTTCCAGTATTCGCGGCCGTTGAAGCCTCCTTCTCCAGGCTCCTCGAGGACGGCGAGGCGTACATATGCAGAGATTTGTGCTGTGTAGTCCATGACGGTAGGTATCACGCCTGGTTTGAACGGGAACTTGTAACGGGCTATGGCAGCTGATGGGAGGAGTTGGCCGCGGAAGGCGAGCAGCGGGTGGGCTACGAGGCCGTTGCTGGAGTTGCGGTCCGACCATAAGTTGGAGAAGAGTTGTTGCCTGTGTGGGGTCAGTTTTGAATGCATGTGGGAGATGAGGCGATACTTACCACTTCCTCAAAAACTCACTCCCTCTCCTGCCCGCCACAAAATGATTCGCAATCGACACGTCATCAACATAGGCACTACACATCTCGAACTGACTACTCTCATCTGCAAGCTGATTCCAACAAACCCGATCAAGATCTCGAATCAAAATAACCCCAACATCCATCCACACACCTCCGTGCTTCCACAGCGTCGCAGCCCGCAAGAGATCGGCTGAATGTTGACCTGTGTAGGGGCCTTCCATAGTTCCTTTGACGAACGCCGCAGGTAGCATTTCAGCATCGACCCACTTCAAGGCATGGTTGGGGCTGCCTGGGACGGTGTCGAGAAGTCGGACAGTCCATGAGGGGCCACAGATGCGATGCCAGTCGATCAGATTGCGGCGACACCAGCTGGGTAGCTTCTCCAAGCCGGCATGCCAGAAGGCCCAGATGTTCTTCTCGCTTGAGACGGGGATGTGCTGGGAGAGAGCATTGAGGATCTCTTCGTCTGAGCGAGTATCTTTGGGCTGGGCTGGGCGAAGTTTAGAGCGATACTCGGGCGGGATTTCGAAAGGCGTATCATTCGTCATCGTTGCCGCGTCTTGTTCAATGATAAGTAGTGAAGTATCTCGGCTGGAGCTCAATCTCTAGAGAAGGTGTTTTGGCGACAGAGTATTATGCTGGCCCAACTCGAGGGTGATTCGCAGTGGAGTAGGCATCTTGCTTTGTATAGTCGCTGCGGCCGTAGACCCTGATAGGTGCATGCTGCGCTGGGCACCTAGTGTGTCAGTGGGCGAAACCGAGCGTAGATAGAGTTAAGCCATGTTGAGCTGTGTGAGCGAAAGAGAGCTCGTTATGGATGGTAGAATGCTGATCTTGCCGCTCAACAAGCAGCTGAGCCTCTTAGCGTCGATATTGCGCATGCTGGAAGACCTGAATGTAGTAGTTGGTGAGGACGGGATGGAACAACGCCCAGAGTGTACCCTTTGCAGGTTGCGGGCCCGTGAAGACCGCAGGATGGAAGAACGGGTCCTTCGAGCTGAGCAGTAGAGCAGCTGCAAAGGGCCTACTGTAGGAGTCTGCAGGACAGCACGAGCGTCATGTCCTGAAGTGCTTTTGGGCAGATGAACGCTGTCATAGCGTGGTAGCCTCTTCATCGTTGGCAATATTGTTCCAATTGATGTGTTGATGGTATATCTGTAGTGTTGTACAGAAGAGAAGCAGGCGAAGCCAACGCCCAGAGATTTGAGGCTGGGCGTTTGAGAGGCAGCCGCCAGGATCCGATGACTTCAAGCCCGGACGTCAGCTCTTGAAACATCCTCCCTCAAACACCTCTCTGAGGAAACGTACCAGATCACTCGGCAAATTGCAAATATCGCAGTGACAAGACGACAGGAGCACCGTCTCCACCGACTGTATCGACACCATGACCTCCGTCCTGCGCTTCCCCAAACCCCGAGTACGTCCACCCCCGACTCCGCGCTCGTACAGGCACCAAACGAGACACCGCACAAACCACACCTCTTACTGACATCCTATACAGTCCCTCCTCCACTTCGTCTCCCTCCGCACCGCCGCCGAATTCATCAACCTCACCCTCATCATCAACAAAGCCACCGGCCTCTACGGCATCCTCGCCCTCTTCACCGGCTACCACCTTAACCCCCTCCAGCTCTCCCACTACGTCTACTCCCTCGTCATCCTCGGCCTGGTAACCTACCTCCTACCCTCAATCCGCCGCCCCGACCAACCCCTTCGCAATGTCGCGCTCGCCTGGATCTACGTCCTCGATACGGTGGTGAACAGCGTCTATACAGCGCTGTTCAGCATGGGATGGTTCATGCTGTTATCGCAGCATCTCCAGGAGCCTGGCAAGGATAATCCGATTGCTGGCGGTGCGGCGGGCACGATGAGCGAGGTTGCGGGCTTTACAGATCCGGAGCATAATGTCACGCAGGTCGAGGTTGTCGCGGAGCCTGCCAAGGGACTGCTATCAGGACAACAGGCGGTCGCGATCGGCCACACCCAGCCGACGCTGGGCCAGTCAGTGCTACAGAGTGATTCCATGACGAGCATTGCGCTTCTGGCGGCGCTCACCATCGTGCGCATCTATTTCTGCATGATCGTCCTATCCTACGCGCGCTCTATCCTCCGACAATACATCGCATCGACTTCGACTTCCGAGGCGACCTACGCAGACTCAGCAGATCCCACTATGGCCGAAAACCCTTTCCGCGACGGCCGGGAGGAAAGCTCGAAACTCGGGAGATTGATGCTGAAGTTTCCCAGCAAGAGGTATTGGCTTGGCCGGGAGGATTCGGAAGATGGACAGAGCGAGTGGGAGCGGGCGACGAGCGGGAGGTTCGAGAGTGGGAGGAAGGCGTTGAGGATCAAGGTTCCTGAGGGTGTTGGCGAGAGGGAGAGGAGAGCGAGGAGTGGGACCGGACCGCCTTTGCCGGCTGGTGTGCCTGGGAAGAAGGTGCCAGAATGAAGAGTGCGAAGGGAAAGAGGTGTTTGATACGAGATGGACGATGGGCATGAGCGTGGCGAGGCATGGATGCATTGTAGTCGGCGTTGGGGGGTTGGGACCGTAGGAAGCGATATGAGAGTCCTTGCTGCAGCCTTGCATGAACAGTGTATAGCATTAGATACAAGGGGCAGTGTTAGTCCCTAATTGCATAACATCCAAGATCAGCAGAGCACCACCGGTCATACTTTAACCACCAGAGAACATTATGCCCAAGAGACTTCTCTTTTCATGTGAGGATTCTTGTCTTGGGGTATTTCGAATTGTATGTATAGACGTGAACTGTCACGATATCGACACGCAAACAGGTATAAGGAGAAAGCCCCTCCCACGCTATGCCCGCCCGTTTCGATGCGCCCTGCGCCGCCAACGCCGCGCTGCATGTTCGTCCCTGTGCTTGGTTTCGAGTCTTCTTCCCCTTCGCCTGGCAGCGACATCTTACCCATATGCATCTTTCCCAGTCACCTAGAGCATACCCACAACTCCAAGGTCGGCCTGTGTCTCTCCACTGCGTTTCCCCATGCCTTTGATCAGCAGTTGCAACCACCTTCACTCTCCGGCTTGGGCGCGTTAACGTTGACATCGATAGCTGCAGAAACCCACAAGTCAGCACAGAGAAAACCCACAACACATCCCTCCACGCATGGGGAAACCTACTATTCGCAACCCCCTGCTGCGCTTCCCCCTCCATCCCCGGCAACGCCTGCGCAATCTTCTTAAACAACCCCTTAACATTATGCCCCACCTTCGCACTCGTCTCCACAAACATACACCCCAACCTCTTCGCCTCCTCCTCGCCCGCCTGCGCCGTAACCTCCCTCTTCTCGCTCAAATCCGTCTTATTCCCCACCAACACAATAATCACATCATTCCCCCTCTCCCCTCTCACATCGTCGACCCACTTCCGCGTCTGCTGGAAGGATTTCTGCGAGGTGATGTCGTAGACGACGACGGCGACGGACGAGTCGCGGATGTAGGAGGGGATTAGAGAGCGGAAGCGTTCCTGGCCGGCCGTGTCCCAGAGTTGCAGGCGCACGGTGCGGTCTTCGAGGTACATTGTTTTGGAGAGGAAGTCGATGCCGATTGTGGCTTGGTAGGTGCTGTCGAAGGAGTCGTACATGAAGCGGGTGATTAATGAGGTTTTGCCGACTGTGTGGATGATCTCGTTAGGGCGGTTGTGCAGTAGGGTGAGGGATTGGATGGTTGCTTGCCTGATTGTTCGCCCAAGAAGACTAGCTTGAACTTCTTGAGCGGGTTCGTGTAGGAGCCTACGTTGGAGGCCATGGTGGGTGTATGTCTTTCACTGTCCTCTGCTATTGCAAGCGAACTACAATTTATGTTCGTGTGCTATGCTTCTGAGTCTCCGTATCCTTCTCACTTCCGCGACTTCGATGTGTGGCTTCCGGATTCGGTCGTGGCGCTTTCGTCAAAGAGGTCTTCGGTGATCACTCCGGCGGCTGTGCGGAAAGGTGGTATGTCGAAAATTCAATTGTTTGCGCCGTAGAGGTCAATGTGTTAATTGCTTATGAGGGGTGTATTAAGGGGAGTTGGTCGTTCCACCGCAGTGGGAAAGTCCACGAGGCCGGACAAGGATTAGCCGAGCAGCGGTCCGGGTCGTTCCTGCTCTAGCGCAGCGGAGTTAGCGATATCCAGGAATTTCTCTGAGACCCTTCCGAAACCACGCATTCTACATCGATCCCAAACATGGCCGCCGAAAAGACCGTCGTCGCACCAGCGACTCACTCACAACCTTCGCGCAAAGGCAAGAAGGCCTGGCGAAAGAATGTCGACATCACCGAAGTACAGACAGGCCTCGACGACGTCCGGGAAGAAATCATCAAGGGCGGCGTGATCGCTGAGAAAGATGCGGATCAACTCTTCGCGACCGACTTGCAAGGCGATGCACAGATTGAGAAGAAGCAACGGGGAAAGAAATTGCTCAAAGCGGACGAGATCCTTGCGCAGAGAAGTGCTGTACAAGGACTGGACCACAAGAAGAGGAAGGCAGAGGAGACGGTGGGTGGAGGCAAGAGGCAGAAGAACGGGACGTATGTCTCGCATAGGGAGTTACAGAGGCTGAAGGGCGTTGCCGATGGTGCGGGGGTGGGTATCGTCGTGGACGAGAAAGCGACACATGATCCTTGGGCAGAGACTGCGCCGGTCGTACAAGAACAGTTCAGTTTCCTCGAGCCGCCAAAGGAGAAAGTGGCACCGAAGACTTTGAAGCACGCACCCGTCCCATTGACTGCGAGTGGAAAGCCCTTGGCGCACGTTCGAAAACCGGATGCTGGAAAGTCGTATAATCCACTTGTGGGCGACTGGTCTGCGCTGCTCGAACGAGAGGGCGAGACTGCGGTGGAAGCCGAAAAGGCACGTCTGCAGGCAGAGGCAGAGCAAGAAGAGAGAGAACGACAAGCACTAGACGAGGCCGCGAGAGTGGAAGCCACCGAGAAAGACGAGTACGCCACTGACTACGAAAGTGCGTGGGAGAGCGAGTGGGACGGCATCCAATCCGAGGCAGAGCAGGAAGCACACACACAGAAGCAGCCGAAGCGAAAGACACCCTCCGAACGAAACAAAGTCAAAGCGAGGAAAGAACGAGAGGCGCGGGAGAAATGGGAGCTGAAGCAAAAGGAGCGCGAGAAGCAGGAAAAGCGCATCAAGCAAATCGCCAAGGAACTCTCCGAGCGCGACCAGAAGCGCCGACCGGGTACTCAACTTCAACGACAAGACGACTCGTCAGACTCAGACGAGAATGAGCATCAAGTCGAGTTGCGCAAACGCCGGTTTGGCCAGAAACCCGTACCGGAAGCACCGCTCGAGGTCACCCTGCCCGAGGATTTGGAGGAGTCTTTGAGGCGGCTGAGACCGGAGGGCAATCTGCTGACGGATCGCTACCGGAATCTGTTGATCAATGGCAAGTTGGAAGTGAGGAAACAGGTCGGGCAGATGAAGAAGAAGCAGACGTTCCGGACGGAGAAGTGGACGTACAAAGACTTCAAGTTGAAGTAGATGGCCCACGCAGGGTATGTGGGCTGTGCATGAAGCAAGCAGGCTACGCGCCCTTGGAAATGATAACCTACTTCCCCCCAACTGACTCCCCACTCGTCGAACCACCCCCATCATCCACATCTTCAGATTCACCCTCCTCCCCATCCCAACAACTCACAACAACCCACCGCACCTTATTCGCCGTCTTCTCCTCCCTCTTCTCCACCTTCGTCCCAACCTTCCCCTCCCCATCCCCATACTTCTCAATCTTCTTCTCCCTCTTCCTCAGCGCCTTCTCAAGATCCTCATTCAACTTCCTCTCCTCCTTTTCAAAATCCTTCTGAATCTTCCTCCTCTCCTTCGACTCCTTCCGAGCCTTCCTCTTGCCCATGTCCTTCTCCATTTTTCGTCTCTCCTTGCGCAAGTCTTTCTCGATCTCGGCGATTTTCTCGTCCGCTTTGTCGAGTTTGTCGGCGCGTTTTTCGAGGTGTTTGGAATGGCGTTCGGCGTCTTTCTTCGCCTGTTTCTTGTCCTTGCGTTGGGCTTGCGCGGCGCCCATGCGTTTGAGGACGTTGTCGGGGGCTACGGCTGAGGGGACGTCGAAGTCCAGGGGCATTACGTGGCCTTCTAAGGCGCGTAGACGGCGCATACGAGCGTCTTCGTTAGGGGGTCGAGAGGTACTTCCACTGCTTCTAGTCGACTCACGGCTCAAGTTGCTCTGCTCAAGTTGATCCTCTGCATGCAACGGGGCAAGACTCAACCGCTCCCCCTCCATCCCAACCTTCTCCATCATCTTCTTAGTATTCAGAATCCCCACATGCAATCCATTCGGGTGAAACAACCCCTCATTGACCGCCTTTACATACGCCTTGGTCCTCGCAAAGGACGTCGCAGCGCTCGCCGCCCCAGACGCCACCTGCAAACCAATGCCTGCCAACTGCACGGGGTGCACGCCGTAGAACTGCTGCATGATCATGCCGGCGAGGCCGAAGCCTTCGAAGACGGGGTTCGCGATGAAGGCTTCGTTCAGGCCGTCGATGAAGGTTAAGAAGTCGGCTTGCGAGAGGTTGTGGGATTGCAGGGCGGGGCTGTAGGCGCGGATGAAGGGGCTGTGGAAGGCGCCGCGGAGGGTGGAGGAGGTTTGAGGGAGGACTATGGGGAGGGGCAGGCGGTTGTTGTCCGCGGTAGGAGAATATGGTGGCGGTGGAGCATCTGGGGCGCTTGTGTAGGGTGACTGCAGACTGGCAGGCTGTCGGCTGCCACTTGAAGATGGTGCGTTGGTGGTGTAGTTCGCAGCTTCATAGCTATGTGATGACGGCGAATCGTAGTAGACAGGAGGTCGCTTTGGGTTTTGTTCTTGTTGTGATCGATTTTCCTCGTGCTCTGCAGCTTCAGCCCGGGCAGCTGCAAGCTGGGTAGTGAGGTCTCTTATTCGATGGTCCAGATCTTGGCTGGGCATCTCGTACGCGCTCGTCTTCACGGGCTGCTTGACTGTGGCCATCACAGCGGCGATCGTCTTGCGCGATCGATGTCTTCTTGCTCAACGAAAAGGTATAGGGGGAATGATTGAAGGAGCGCGGGTTTCAAGGCAGGCTCTTTGTCCCGCACAGGATCGAGGGCTTGATATATGCCGCGAGAGTCCATATTGCTCAATCCGCAATGACGATACAATGCAACTCTCTAACCAATCCATACTCGCATACCGATACCCATGAGGCACTGCAGTCGATCGTCTCTGTCGCAGTGCAGGTCGAATGCGGTATAGTGACGATGTGTTCGATCTAAGGTTCTAGGGTCGAAGCTTGTGATCGAAGCTTCGAGCCTGATCTTAACCATGTTGGGTATGCCGTCAGGAGCTTTTAAAGCTTGTTGCGCCAACCACAATCGAACAAAATGTCTCGGGGCCGAAATGTCTCGGGGCAGTAATCGAATGTTGTGCGCTCTGGTTACCGGATCGAGATCTCGAAGGCCTTCAGTCACTTAAGGTCTTGTTGGAACGTGGCTCAGCCTCGAGCTGATATGAGGTTCCTGAGAATGCACTCTTGTCAACGCGGACACCATCCAACACGCTCATCAATATCTCCCTGGTTTGAGAGAGGTCTAAGCCAGCCAGATGGTCATGCACTCACGCATAGAGGCATAATGGCGGGAGCTGATCCATGACATCGATCCACCTGAGTCCGTTGTGCTGGTTTCGATATGTCCAGAAAGCCAGAAGAAATTCGGCAGCCAGCTGCTGTGATTTGGGAGACAGTTTGTCACCGTATTTCGGAATGTGACCCACAACTTTGAGCCTTTCACCGGGTTCTCTGATCTCCAACGCGGCGACGATGAAGGGTGCCATGGTCCACATAGGTGGCTGGCCAGTGGCGATCGTAGCGAGATCAAGCTCGGAGAATGTGTTGTGCGCCATGTGCAGCGCTACAGCGTCCTCCATGCCCAAGGGACACTTGAGGCGATGCGCGAATAGCAGCATCATGGTCTTATGCACTCGAATTTGCGTGAGGATATGAGTTGCCTCGACTGTGGACGAATGACTGGACCACGTCGGTGGAATGGTCGGCTGCCACGAATTGACGGCTGCTTCGAAATCGGCCAGCGTTTCCTTGTCGACATCTCCATCTTGCCACGCATAGCTCAGTCTTGCCAATTCGTGGGAAAGACGCACCAGTGGAGCACACAGCCCCAAGAATGTGTCGTCGCTGACCATGCTCAACGGCAAGTTCATCACGGGCATCCGGCGGTGAAGCAAACATTCGTATATGTCCAGAGCGACGAGAGACAGCACCGCCGGATGCCTAGTGTACACCTCACCCGGTTGGCCAAGGGCGAGTAAATGGTGAAGAATGTATCGTCGAACAGTGGTCCCAGAGTTGCCCAACGCGCAGTGGGCGTACACCAGGACGGTCACACCTAGCCAGAGCCACGGGGCGATGTCTCGAGGCTCGATAGGACACTGCATGGTGCGGAATTGCTCGAGTGCTCTTGTCCCTCGTTGTAGGCTTCTTTCCTTGTCGTAACCCGGCATGATGACGGATTTGGCCGCAGCAAAGGCGCCGAACATAGAAAAGTAGCCATCCTTCATCTGGTCCCAGTTCTGCAGAATGCTGCACATGCCTTGCTGATGCATCGCCTGTCCCACACTCGGCACAGTCATGAGCTCGCTGAAGAATTCTACATCAAGAAATCTGCCGACTACGGCTTCTTCGAACTGATCGAGATCCCTGAACAGATGTGCGAAAGGACTCAATGCTTGTGGGACTTTCGAAGTCGGACTGGAGCATGCTGTCGGCAAATATTTGGGCTTGCGGCCAAGTCGTTGCACAGGCCGAGTGTTGGTGCATTGGGCTGAAGTCCTGCGGCAGCGGTCACAGCCATCTTTGGGACTGCCGGACCAAGTACATTTCTCCTTGAACTTGGAGCATGTGTCGCAGGATCGTCGCTTCAATGCGGGTAGCTTTGCCAGGCTTAGCGCCGCATTGTCCGGATTCGGCGTCATACTGCATCGTGAGATTGATGAAGCAAGTGCGCGGGATTTCGGAGTGGCATTTTCGTGATGTTGATGGCGGAAAGAAAGTGATAGCAGAGGAAGGAGTGGGGCGAAGTTTGGGCAAGGATTGCTGACATAACAGCCTTTCCCAGCCCTCGTCTTCTTCTTGGCCAGGATGATGTCCCCCTCCCGACACATCTTCTCAGGCCACATCTACAACCATGTCAGTCTCGCAGCGTCCAACAACTCCGTCGAGATAATCTCCCCGGCAAGGCTGCCACGGCGCCCTGAATTGCAGCCTAGGAACATCAGAAGCCAGGACTTTCACCAGCAGTGGCGCTGGAGAAGGTATGGGCAATCGAAGATGGGATCAGTATGGTTACTTGCCAGAAGGCTGCTTACTTCGCACCGGCGGGTGAGCTACCTTCCAGTTCAACAGCAGGAGCGCCAGCCTTAGCATCCGACTCAAATACCTGATTCTCCTTGCCCGCGTCCAGCTCAGGCCTGAAATCCTCTTGCCCCAATTCCGCCAAAGGTCTTTCTCCTGCTGGAGCCTCGACCGGACTGCTCTGTGTATACTTCACATCCCCATTTGCAATCGCAGCGTTCCCGCTCATGTCAACAGTATCCTTCTCATTAAGATCCTCATTCACAGGCAACACCGTGGCCCTTCTCGCTTTCCGTCTCTTGGCCAGGAACCACCACGCGGCCAATCCGGCGATTAATGCCACGCCTACTACGACTCCCACGACTATTCCTGCTATTGCACCTCCACTGAGTCCTCCTCCTCCTAATGGTGTTGGCGCAGGAAGTGCAGCGGGCTTGACACTCCCGGGATTGTAATTGTTTATATTCACGCAGATCATGCCTGCCCGAGCATATCCTATGGACGAAGGTCGATCGGCATTTGCAATTGGCATCCATATGGCGAGGATGGGTGTGACGCTCTGCGCGACAGTGGCGTACAGGTCGCTGCTATAGTCGAAGGTGTTGGTTATGAGCTCGTGCCAAGTCCGGTTGTTGTCGCGAATCGTACAGTCCTGGGCGTATACAGTTGACTCGTTGTAGCCGGTGAGGGCTATGTCGACATCTTAGCGTAAGCAAATCAGAAGGCATGGGAACACTCACCAGTACGAACACCAAATTGGGTCGAGCCATTGACGAATTTGGAACACTCCTGTGGTATGTTGTTCTGCAGCATCTCACCAATGCTGTTGCACACACCTGGCAAAGACTGTTGCGTCAGGTTGCTATTAGGCTCCGGCGTCGGGTTCCCAACAAGCTCCAAGGCATACTGCTCGGCCGCCTGCTCGATCGCGTTGACGCAGTCGACGTCCAGCATAGTCGTGCAAGACCCATTGTCTGCCTGTCCGCGATAATTGATGTTGTCCGGAAATGGCCCAATGTTCATCCCACAGACATCATACCCAAGGCCGAAGTCATCGGAATAGTTGGCACCATGCGTATAGAACCATGACGCATCCTGGAAATGCGACTCGTTGTATTGTGTTATCGTGAATGCGATGCCGACATTTTGAGTCTTGCCCGAGTCGTTGTCTGGCTGGCCAGCTTGCGGGCCTTGATCCACATGGGGGTTGTAGTAGTAAATCCCGGTCTACGACGTTCAATCAGCAATGCGCATCACGCCAGAAGAGCGCAGACAAGCCATACCGCATTGGCGTCATCGAAAGTCCTGTTGCACAGCGGATTGTAACCAAATGCGTTGCTCCCGGATTGACCCAGCACACCCAGCACCAAGGGTGAGACCAAAAACGCAAGTCGCAAGGACGCGGTCATCCTTCACGGCAGCGACCGACTGCAAGGCTGGAGAAGTGGATGTATGCCGTTGCTGTTGTTGGTGAGGATGAACAGCAGGAGAGGAAGAGACATGGAACGCCTGATGAAAAGCAATGATCTCTCCCCCTCGCGCTCTGTTCAGCTCGTCGATCCTTGGGCGCCATACTTGCTGTATCTGTTCGGATGGCTGCTTGTGACGATTGGCGCTGTCGATCGTTGGCTGCCGACAAGGTACTCTGTGGGACGCCTGAATTGATGGGCGAATGAGAGAAGACGGCACGGTGACCTGTTTGGGGAATGTGCGAGAATGTGTGTGTACAGTGGCAGTGTGAAGATATAGCTGTGGTCTTGTGTGAAACCATGGTCATCAGAGAGATATGCTTGATTATGCTTAACACATATCCCAGCCCGACAGTCAGCATCTTGTTGTTGATGGTACAGATGGCAAGCCCGTGGCGTGCATGTGGGAGTGGAGGTTTAAATCTCCTAGCGAAGACGCGGGTTGCCTAGAGAAGTTACCGTACAAAGTGTCCCGTTCTATCAATAGTTACCGAGATGACGTGCGGCATGCTCGATAGCATGTACATAGTACATGTATCAATACATTGATCGTCTGCATTTGATTCATACCAGAGTCATATTTCACAGTCGTTCGTACTTGACTCTGTCTAGCCGCAGAAGGATCGGGAGAGTTGGAACGACATCGATCGTTCCGTTGTCGGAATTAGTTCGCGAGGCTGTGCCATATCGTAAGTCCGAAAAAGCCGACTGAGGTTGAAAGATCTCTCGACAGCCATGTAACGCCTACACGACGACATCATCATAGCATCGTAAAACAATCAGTATCTCTACCTGTTTATGTCACAGATTTCGTCTGCGCCACGATTGACTTGAAAGCGTCGACAGAAGAATGAGCGACAAATCTGGGCTCTTCGACCCGAAAGACAAGACTTCGCCAGCCTACTACGGTCCGTGCCAAACAGCACTACTTCTACTCGACTACCACAGCTTCCTAGTCGAAAAAGCCTTACCAGACGATCTTGGCCAAAATGCCTTGCAAAACGCAAGCGAAGTTCGAGACTGGGCGAAGTCTAAGGGCATCCTAGTCATACACGGCCTGGTCGATGCCCACGAAACACCCTTCGCAACATGCAAAGATCAAATCATGTTCGCCAACGTGCAGAAGCTCTTCGATGAGCACAACGGTGGTGATGAGCCGCCTGTACTCAAGACAGGCGCTGGCGATGACGAACCAACCTTCTTTCGACCTCCAGGCTATGTCTCTGCATTCACATCGCCGGGCTTATCCCAGTTCTTGATGACGAAGGGTATCACGTCGCTGTTGATTTGTGGCATTAGCACTTCGGGCTGTGTGTTGAGAACAGCCGTAGCAGCGACAGATCTTGAATTCGTTGTAACGGTCATTGAGGATGGATGTGCGGATCCGGATCAGGAGGTCCACGAGATGTTGGTGAAGAAGGTAATGCCGAATAGGGGTCATGTTGCTACTGCAGCGGGATTCATAGAGGGCTATGAGGAGGCGAACACACTCAAGGCTTGAGCGGATTGGAGGACTGGACTTGTACGATCATAATCATGGTGCTGTGGTTGGCACCAACGGGAGATCGTTACAGTCTGCCCAACGTGCATCGAGACCATGTCTTCCGAGAGCTCGCGATTCTCGCTCCATCGTATGGGTGATTTGCCAATAGACATTGAAACCAGTTAATCGTGCTGTTGTGCCGCTCGCCTGTTCTGATGTTGTGAGTCTTACTCGCTCATATCGGATTTCGAAGCCGGTCTCGGCCAGCTTTCTGCCTTGAGTTGCGGCGATTTGTTTTAACACCGATATGAATCGAAACGGTCAAACGAACGAGAAAACTTCGCCTCAAACAGCGGTGATAATGACAGATCATCCTGAAGACGTCCTCAAGAGCCGAGCGTCGGCGTTGGGCAATCTAGCAAAAAGTCCTCAGAAGTCGCACCAAGCACATTACAATGACCGAAACTCATCACATGGAAAGTCCAATGCCCTCCAAGACCGAAGAAACAGCATCTCCTGCTCTTGAGGCAGAAACACCGACGGAACGGCCATCGTCGACCGGCAATATCGATTGCACAAGCCTGCGAAGCCGTGCCGCCAGCGCCGGTGAAATAAACGACGACGGCAAGGAAAAGAACAACACCAGCCATGGAGAACCAGAGCTCGGGACGACTGTGCCAATGGGCAAGGACGAGGAGGCTGCCATTGGAAACAGCGAGACGCCTTTGCACCGTGTCGATAGCAAGCCATACTCTGTCTTCACACATGGAGAGAAGAGGATCATCATCCTCTGCGCCGGCATCTGTTCATTCTTGTCCCCGATATCCGGTCAGATCTATTTTCCTGCTTTGAATCAGATCTCGACCGACTTGGGAGTCTCCTATGATCTCGTCAATTTGACAATTACAACGTACTTGGTGAGTCGCAACTTGTCTAGGGTTGTCTTTGGTTCTCCGATGCTGACTGCGTTCAGCTCATGCAAGGTCTTGCACCAGCGTTCATCGGAAGCCTCTCAGACGCAGCAGGACGACGCCCCGCCTATATCGCCTGCTTCGTTATCTACATGGCCGCCAACCTTGGACTCGGTCTCCAGAACAACTACGCAGCACTCATGGTCTTGCGATGCGTCCAGAGTGCTGGTAGCAGTGGTACCGTATCCCTCGCCCAAGCAGTCGCAGCAGACATCATCACATCTTCGGAGCGTGGCGTCTACGTCTCGTACATGTCCGTTGCTCCACAGGCTGGCCCATCACTCGGCCCCATCATTGGAGGTCTCATCGGCCAATACCTTGGTTGGCACTGGATCTTCTGGTTTCTGCTCATCGTTAGTGGTGTCATCTTCGTTCCAGTCGCTCTATTCTTCCCAGAAACCTGCCGCAAGGTCGTTGACGACGGATCGGTTCCTCCGCCGAAGTGGAATCGATGCCTGACGAACGTCATCAGAGAGCGGAGAGCCGTCCGAGAAGGACGTTCGATTCCGTGGGAGAGGCAAGAGGAGCTCGCTCAAGCACGGGCCCATATCAGAAAGCTGCCCAATCCATGGGAGTCCATCAAGATCATCTTCACCAAGCAAGCCGGCTTCATCATGTTGTACGCCGCTATTGTGCTATGCGGATACTATGCCGTGGTTTCCTTGATTCCATCTCAATTCGGCACCATCTACGGCTTCAACGAGATCCAAATCGCCCTGTGTTACCTGCCATTTGGCTTTGGCTCCTTGCTTGCAGGCATAGTACGAGGCCGCTTCATCGACTCCGCCTTCCGCCGCCACGCAAAGCGACTTGGCCTTAAGCTGGAAAAGAACCGGAATGTCGACCTCAGCAACTTCCCGATCGAGCGAGCCAGGCTTGAAGTCGCCATCCCAACGCTGATTCTGGCTACTGCGGGTGAAATTGGTTTCGGCTGGATGGTGCAAGCGCATGTGAACTTGGCTGGACCGCTGATCTTTCTATTCATTATTGGCTTCTGCAACAGCGCTTCAGTCAACGTTGTCCAAGTGCTGCTGGTTGATACCTTTCCTGGCAAAGCTGGGTCGGCCACGGCAGCTAACAATCTCTTGCGTTGCTGGTTTGGCGCTGGCGTGACAAGTGGAGTTATTCCCTTGATCAACAAAATTGGCATAGGATGGGCCACCACCTTCTTTGCCTTGTTGCCAGTGGTGTTCAGCCCAATTCTCTGGTATGTAATGGTCAACGGGCCCAACTGGCGTCGGGAGTATCGGGAGAAGAACGAGCAGAAGGCTGCGGAGAAAGTGGCCAAGGCTGATATGGCGCTGAAGAAAGACAGCAAGTAAGAACACAGTGATAGAAGCTGTATCCCAAGCAGGTCCTTTCCCTTGATGCTACCATCCCTGTTGCTTCGGCCGAAGATCAGGTATGCAGCCCCCAGAGTACACTACGCCGGCGTTTAGCATACACCTCTTGCCAAGTTCCGCCGCACCAAGTGCTGCCGCATAGAGCGGCTCGGTCATCGCTACAGGCGGCATTCTTTTTGAGATCTGGTAATCCTTGACTTGTTCTCGAAGAACACGCTGAAAGTCGGGATCTTCTGCCGATTCGCCATGAACGATAACATGCGAAAGCTCCCTTGCTCGCCATGAGTATTGATCCAGTGCATTGCCGAGTGTAAGTTGGACCGCTTTCCAGTATTCTTCGGGCGATGCGTAGTTGGCCATTGCACCTCTTCCCAGCCATGTATTTGCGATCCCGGCAGCCGCGTAGAAATGCTGGGCGCTGTCCCCCAAGGGCGAGACATGTGCAGTCAGCATATCCATGGTGTAAGAGACGCTCAGTATGTCCCCATCGCTCTTGTGAGCCACATCGCTTTCGCTATGCCCTGTAGCGTTCAGAAAGTTGTGACAGTTGCCAAGCCGCATGCCACAATAGGAGAAATTAATATCCGATACAGGCTGTTCTGCTGCATCGCCGGAAGGTTTGAAAGCTGTGATCAGTTGGAAGCCGGCATATTCTGCTGCATCCACCAGGTCTTCATTGTACAGCGCAGGTACGTATGGGACTGCAACGGTGCCGTACTTGAAAGGGCCCAGGTCACCCAGTGCTTTGTTTACTGGATCTTTGAGCCCAAGGAGGACTTTGGCGAGAGCGCCTATCTCTTTCGATGCTGGCTTCCCGGACTTCTTGTTCCAGTAGCGGTTCCATTGACGCCGAGAGTCGCGATGGGCGCCTCGGCAGTAATATGGTGGGCTGTCAACATCTCAGCACAGTGACGCTTGCCATACATATGCGACTTTGCTACCTTGGGTGAGCGGCATCGCTTGAAGTGAACCTTGTCATGGATCTCCTGTACGCATCGTCGCCATCGAACCGAGCGACTGTCATGCTGGAACCATTGCGGAAGCTGATCGCTGCAGTCCTGAGAGAGGCTGGTCAGTATCGTGATGCAGTACAACATTACTTGGAGCTCACCCATAGCCTGCCGCAAGGCTAAAGCCAACAGCATACTCTTCGCCAGTCAGATTGCGTGGTGCAGGCGCTCTGGAGCCCAGAATACCCGCCCATGGCGCACAGAGTGGGTTGAAGTCAGAACAACAAGTGAAAGTGTTGGGGATCAATACGAATAATATGTATGCAAGCAGCAACAGCACAAGTAAGAAGAAGATTGCGAGGCACACGCAGACACGATAGCCGACTCTTCTTGGGCGTCCTCTTGGAGGCTGTAGAGGTCGTTGTTCTCGCACCTCGACGGCAATTGTGCCGTAGGTGCGATTTTGGTCGGCCATGGAGTCTAGTCTGGTCTGGGTGTGAGTAGACGTTCAAAGGATGGTATCTTGAAGCCTAGACAGTCCGAAGGATGCGGCACGCCTCGGGTCTAAGCCTTCAGCCACAGAGCAGTGAGCTCATGCCTGAGGCATACGCCACCACGGTACAGCATATGTAAGATTACCTTGAGCGGCGCCCAGTACCCTGACGACGCGTGCGGATCACAGAGCTGGCTGAACACAAGATGATCTTGAGAAGCCCTCGGTGAATGTAGCCTGCGATTTGGGCCTCAATCTAGACCCAAAGGCGGATCTGAGAGCTTGAGCGTCTTCAACGCGCCATTGACTCTCGGCTGTTATGAAGTTGTGGCCAGGGAGATCAATTGAGATGCAAAGTCCTTACCTGAAAATCGATTGATGGTTTACGTGAAGTCGTTGTTGAGATGTGGCGGAGAGCAGGGAAAGAAGTACGGCGGACCACACTTGCGATGATTATGCTCCCAAAATAGTCAGCGATATTGGCCCGAGCTCGCTTCAACGGTACTACGGGCACCAATCTTCGGACTTCACCTTCTCACGCACCTCAACACTTCTCATCTTCTTGACAATGGCATCTGACGAAACGATACAGCAATGCCTCCAGATCATCGGCGAGGCTGTCTCGGTCGAGCCCGAAGAGTTTCAGGACCATGAAACATGGAAGTTCCTGGGACTCGGCGATCTCTTGGCGTCCGCAACCGCCGCGGATATCAAGAACCAAGCCAATGTGGATGTCCCACCAGACGTCTTCGCATTGTACCCCACGGTCGGGTCGTTGAAGGCTTTCCTGAGTGGTGGCTCGTCTTCAGCGAACGGCGACTCCAGCAGACCGAGTACAGCGATTCACTCTCCGCTAAGACCAGGCGCCGCCCCTGATGTCGGCCCAGCAGATCCATGGGAGGGTATTCCGAAGCCAAAAGTGCCACTTTCAGTAGTACTGCAAGGCAAGCCGGACACTGCCAACACAGTAGTGTTTCTGTTCCCCGATGGTAGTGGCGCGGGCACGTCGTACGGAACCCTGCCGCCGATTGGGAAAGACGTCTGCTTGATCGGACTCAATTCGCCGTTCCTCCGTCAGGCACAGAACTTTACATGCTCAATTGAACGCATGGCAAGGCTGTGGGTTGGGGAGGTGCGGAAGCTGCAACCTAAAGGCAAGCCGTATATTCTTGGTGGCTGGTCTGCTGGCGGCTTCTATTCATACGAGGTTGTGAGACTGTTGACTGCGGCGGGAGAGAAAGTGGAGCGACTGATTCTCATCGATTCACCATGCCGATTGGAGTACGAGGCTCTGCCAGCGCAGGTCGTGCAGGAGCTCACGAGGAAAGGCTTGATGGGTGCATCGGGAGAGAAGAAGGCACCGGAATGGTTGGTGCAGCATTTCACATCGACCGTGGGGTCTGTGGACAAGTATTGGCCTACTGTCTTGTCCAAGGAGCACACGCCGCCCAACGTAAACTTCATCTGGGTCAAGGAGGGATTGGTCAAGAGTGTGCCTGAATCCGGTCTCCAGGTCGACATGAACGTCAAAGTGACTCGCTTTCTCCTCGAGCCGAGGGTAAACCTCCAGACAGAACATTGGGAGAAGTTACTACCTGGAGCGCGGTATACTTTTGACTATATGACTGGCAACCACTTCCAGATTACGCAGCCGCCACATGTAAGTACTCATCCAGAATGGGATCCAGAGCATGGCTGACGAACTTGCAGGTGGACAGCCTTGGAAAGATCTTGAGCAATTTGGTGGCTTGAGAGGGATGTGCAGAGTGTGGAGAAGTGATGCATGATGGAGAGACTCAATATGCTCTTGATCGCAAGCGGATCACGAGACACTGTATACGGCGACGCACGACTGAAGGGAGCAACAGCAGGAGCAGGGAATCACAGCACGAGAAACGACCATTTAGGAGCATGCATCTCATGAACGACATTTGAATCTACGCTACGTTTGGCGTAAGGCCACGCACAAAGCAAGACATATCAATTCAGATTGCTCTCATGCCACTACATATGCTTGCGTAGCATACTCGAAGGAAGCAGCCCAGTCGCTTCTGATGGCCCCCTTTCAGCCTCGCAGTGTACTCGCGCTTCGTACACGAAACGGTCACAGGATCTCATGCAGATTAACGTGTCTAGTCAGCAATCGCAGTAGCTTTGCTTTCGAAGGACAGGGTAAGCTCGAAACCCGGCGAGGCTATGAGACATGGATCTCAAGACTTATCATTGCCACTCATAAAGACTATCTTGTGTTCCTGGTCGTCTGACTTTGACGATGGCCTTCCAGATCGGGACGCCGGAGCTGAACTGGCTCATCGGTGGTTCAGAAGCTGTCCGAAGTCATTGACTCGTTCTGCAAAGTCGCTCTCGGCAGTGGACCATCCATGATCAGCGTGAGACTCGGGATCTCCCTTGCTGATGTCCAAATGGTGGCTTTGTACAGGGCTCTCTGCTTCCAGTATGTTCTATCCAGATCTCTCGCAAGGTTACGCTTGCCGCTGTTGACCTAACCAGCCATCGTACCCGTCATCTTGGCCCAGTCGAGAACCCTGCTCGCGATAAGGTCGATTCAAATACACTGACGCCCTCTATAGCGCAATACCCGGCAATGAATTTGAGAGCTTCTTGACGGTAGCCTTCACGCGAGACGTTCCTCGCGAGCCACTGGATTGGCACCAGCACACCGGGCTCCGGCATCAGCGATCCTCGCTCATCATGTACACCGAACGAGTCTCGAGCCGTCTTTGCGTATCTCAGCATCACGTCAGCATAGTCATCGTAGACGGCTATGCGTGGTGCGGAATCAAAAGCAAGCATCGTCTTCAGGCGAACGCGGTGCGTCACGAGGTAGAGTCGGAAGGTGTAGAGAGCGGTGAGTTGATTCCGTTTGTTTGAAGACGGCCTTGTCTCACGAAGCCGAGCCTCTCTTTGATCAAGCACGACTTCCAGCTCGGAAATCTGATATTGGAGCTCGAGGCGGGTGAATAGGACATGTACAGGCACATCAGACATCAGCATCGTATCTGGATACGAGTGCCGACGGGTGAATCGAGTGACGCGGCGGGAAAGCAACATCATCCTACACTTGAGCTCAAGGTCATCGTCATCGATAGAAGGACGGGGTGACAGCCGGAGCCCCAATGTGAAGATCCTGTCGTCGTGCTCCGAGTTGATGGCAGTGACGTTGCGCAGCATCCTATCCAAGTCCAGGCGACCGATGGTGTACAGCAGCTTGAGGAAGTGGTCACGGAGCGTGGGTTGCAGATTTGAAGGCGGCCATGCCGGCGAAGTACGGTGCCACTCTCTCAATAGGCGTAGGCCGTTGTCGAGATGTATGTCTGCTGCTTGGGGACTCTTGTTGAACAGCTCGAAACAGTAGAAGATGACGCAGCAATACAGACTCGTGGCACGCGCTTCGGGCGCGGTATTGTCTTGCATATGGTCAACAGTCAGCCGTATTGCCTTGCCGTAGAGATTCAACGTGGATTCCGAGAGTGGTTCCATGAACGCATTGACTCGCTCTCGGTGTGCATCGCTGATTGCCACCAGTGCCTGTCGAACGGGGGCACAGTCTTCCGACACTTGATACAGCATCGAAGTCCAGAAGTCGGAGGTCAGATAGCCGTGAAAGTCAGCGGAAGCCCCAGTGCGGAAGTAATACAAGGCAGCGGCGTCATCAGGCTTCCAGGCTGATGCAAGGCTACTCAACGAGGCCGGCGGATGGGACACGATCGTACAATGGGTGTATCCGCATGTCAGCCCACGGATCGAGCAGTTTCCGCATGGCGGCGGTCTGCTGCAGCACCTGATTCGCCGCTGCTGACATCGAACGCAGCCTTTTCTGTGAGCCTGTCTGGTTGCCACATGAGAATCGTGCACGCCTGACTTCGGCATACCTGGACATTCCACTCCTTGCTGGCATATGTCAGCCGTGTTCTTTCGCCACGAATTCAAAGTATAGCTGTTTGATTTTGGGCGACGTGCGGGGAGTTGCCACGCAAAATCAAAGTGGTCATCTAGTGAAGTCTTACTAATGTAGCTTTGATAGGCCGAAGTATATTATTCAGCAAAAGTCCCAACGACAACATCACTTATGGCCTTGGTCTGGTGCTGGCAAATGCAGATATGGGATTGCTCATGTCCAGGACGATCCAAGGACAAGGCTGTCAACCAGGGCGTGAACCTGCGCCGCTTCGCCCACCAACGAATCATCCGACGACCTGCCTCCTTTACTGGTATAGCTAGCTTTTGGGTAGTAGCTCTACATTTGGTCATAAAGCAGCATATGAGTATCTTGAAACAAGACCCCTGTGCCCCAAATCGTTTCACCACAGTCCGCAACGTAGTGTTCTACTGTCATCTCTAACCACTTCTTTCCACTTCGTTGTCGCAATAAAGTTGACTTGAGGTGTGGATCTCTTCTTGTTTACATTAAAGGCTATGACCAGTCTGGAGGTCAAAACTAGTAGCTTTGGTATACATAGCTCTGGAATCATCCTCGGCGGAGACGTGTTGCCAGACCAAACGATGGCCACCAGCTCGTAGTGCCGTGAAGCCTCGTAGCGCCAACGAAGCCGTTCATCGCATCCGCGATGGGATCGTAGGTCTTACATCGCTGGAGCATATTGTGTAGTGTTCAGCAGATGGTGCAGCAACACTTGATCCCATCGTCGGGCAGACCTACTATAGGCGAAGAAACAGTCTAAGAGACAGCGAAGCGCTTTCGCGCCGAGCGTCGGCGATATGGTCTTGAAGCCGGAGAGTAGGTACCTCGATCTCATACAGCATATCAAGGACTGCGATCGTCGGGATAGGTACTTCTCTACCGATATGAATCTCCGTCGCTGCTCGTGCGACGGGTGTAAGGCGCCTATCTCCGAATGAAGTCAATTGCGAAGCAATGGTCCAGTTGAAGAAGGGACACGTTCCACCACTTTCCACTTTGTCCACCCTCTAACACCGATTATGACACCCCATCAGTTGCATCCGACTGACTGCAAAGAGCTCGAAAAGCGCGTTCTCGAGACCACTCAAGAATCTCGGCCCACAATGTCCGACGACAACAAGGCTGTATGCGGCAGCAAACCACAGGGAACCGAAGAGCAACAGCCCAATAGCCAGCATAACCCAGACTACTGCACGCTACCAGAGTGGGAGAAGATTGCTTTGATGCTTACTGCCTCCTTTGCAGCCATCATCTCACCAATCTCGAGCAGTATTTACCTTCCAGCTGTCAACGTTCTGTCGAGAGACCTGAACGTATCGATCTCATTGATCAACATTACCATCAGCACCTATCTTGTAAGTATCGTCTGTGAATATCATATGTGTACGGAATGCTAATGCATCTTCCAGATCTGTCAGGGCATCGCGCCATCCTTTACGGCGGCCTTCTCTGAGTCCTTTGGTCGCCGACCAGCCTACATGGCATGTTTCGTGATATGTCTTGGCGCTAATATAGGTCTTGCAATACAAAGAGACTATGCCGCTCTTCTGGTACTGCGATGCATGCAAAGCTCCGGCAGCAGTGGAACGATTGCGCTGGGTAGTGCCGTTGTGAGTGATCTAAGCACAAGAGCTGAGAGAGGAAAATATATTGGATATGCATCGATGGGCGTCACACTGGGTCCGGCACTGGGTCCAGTGATTGTAAGACAGCCTGGCAGACCATGACACAGGAGGCACGCTGATCGTTCCGTTGTAGGGTGGCTTACTGGAGCACTTCCTGGGCTGGAGATCGATCTTCTGGTTTCTGACGATCTTTTGTAGTACCTTTGCGTGCATCATCGCAGTCGTGTTCAGAGAGACATGTCGCAGTATTGTTGGCAATGGATCAATTCCACCGCAGAGATGGAATCGCAGTCTACTGCAGTGGATCTCCGAGAACATCCTCCACAAGACTCTGCGAGAGCCAGACTACGACACATTACAGAAGCGAAGGAGAAGACCAAGCCCACTAAGCTCACTTATCATCCTGTGTGATCGTGAGACCGGCACCATAGCAATCTTTGGCGCCTCTCTGTTCGCGGGCTACTCTTCGGTCCTTAGCGTTCTGACCTCCCAGCTTGAGTCTCGTTTCGGCTTCAACTCTATTCAGATAGGACTGTGCTATCTTCCCCTAGGGTTTGGAAGTTTGACCTCACGTTGGACAGTCGGATTCCTCCTGGACAAGAACTTTCGTCGCGAGGCCAAGCGTCAAGGGCTCGAGCTTGTCAAGAATAGACAGCAAGACATCTCTGCGTTCGATATTGAGAAAGCTCGACTGACGGTCACTATACCATTCATTGCGGTAGCATGCATGGGCATTATTGCTTATGGTTGGACAATGGAGTTTGATACCCCACTGGCAGCACCCTTGGTAGTGCTCTTCTTCGTTGGACATTGCACGACGGGTGCCTTTAGCAGTCTGAGCACGCTCGTGGTGGACATCAATCGCGAGCAGCCCGCTGTAGCTTCAGCTGCGAGCAATTTGACGAGGTGTCTGCTAGCTGCCGGCGCTGTGGCGGCTGCTACGCCTTTGATCAATGCAATCGGCATTGGCTGGGCGAGCACAATCTGTGCTTTTGCTTGGGTGGCTTGTTCTCCACTTCTATGGTTGGTGTATGTCAAGGGCTATCAATGGCGGAAGATGAAGGCGGGAAGGGCGGCCACCTAAGGCGAAGGGTAGAAGAGATCAGCGTTGTAAGTAGATTACTCGAGAGTATAGTCCTGCATGGCATACTTTTCATCTCCAACAGCCTGACCCTCCATGATTCCATGTAGATAGCACTCCCCAACAAGCTGATAACGTCCAATCGTTGACGATCGTAGAACAACAGGAACGCTGCAGCATAACGATAACAAGCAACAGATGTTGAGAGCGGTTAACCACTTCGTCCTCAAAGATACCCGCACGTTGTCGAGGCGCAATTTGCGGTTCTCCGACAGCTCCTGGTCCCAACTATCGTCACTTTCGCAATCCTTTTCTCCCACATCATCGGCCCCCAACAAGGCTTCCGCAGACATGTCGAGGGAAGCAGACGGAGTTGCAAACCAAAGATGACCAACTCGGGAAACAGCGCGAGACTCTCAATACCACGGGAGACCTTACAAAGAAATGTTGTTGGCTTCACTCTTCAGCTCTCCTTAGCTGCTGCGAAGATGCAGTAGCGCTATGGCTTGACAGACCTATGCAAGCTACATCTTGAGACCCTCGATGATCAACGACGAAATAAGAAGGTGGCCAAGCTTCAGAAGCTACACAATCAAGACGTGGTATGTGGCGCTAACCTTCAACATGAGTAAGGACCATGTCTCACCCATCTGCCAACAGAGCGATGGGCCAATACAGTTTGAGCTCATTCTTCCACCACACCACGACCTACTGCGATGTTCGGAACAGGGACACCGCGACGCTGGACTGTTACATCGTCACATGCGTCTTTACAATAGGATAAGCCAGTATCCGCCATGGATCTAACTTGTTCTGTTACAAGTCTCTTAGGCTATGGAGAGCTTAATGCATACAGACGGCCAACTGCACACGGAGACATGTTGCAAGCGAGCCTTCCACGCTCATATAGGGTTTGTAAATGAGCATGCTTTGGTAGATCGAAACGCTGCTTGTGGATGCAGTCTTGTGTGATAAGGTTCGGTGGTGAGAAACGGTACCAATAGTGGATATTTGTCTTCTAAGTGTTGGGATTCTCTACGTCTAGAACATCTATTGTAATTTCAGTACCGTCTAGGTGGTTCGAAACGGCGTTATGCCCGTCGTTGTGTTGTTTCTTTGTCTACGAAGTTTGTATCAGGTTTGTCTGTGTGTTTGATTGAAACGTACTCGCTACGCATGTCGACAAATCACCGTTCCCACCGCTCCTTCCATCCCCGTCGTCTTATCTTCCTTTCCCACAAACGTGGCGTGGAGTGCGCGGCATGGAGTAAGTCCTCTACTGGTCTCCTTGCGCGTCCGCCATGGGGGAGAGAATATCCACCTCGGGCTTGCGCGCAGTGACGAGGATCCGGGTAGAATCGGCGGCAAACCTCTGATGCTGGTAAAAGGTATCCCGAGGACGACCAGCGTCGGTGTACTGAAAATTGTACTTAAGGAGCATGACGCACAGTGCAATCTTGATCTCATTTGAGGCGAAGAAGCGGCCCGGGCAGGCGTATTTCCCGTGGCTAAAGCCCAGTTGTTCGGGAATAGTGGTGACGAATTGATAGCGGCTTTCACCGCCGGTCTGCTCGCGCAGGCGTACGAAGCGACGAAAGTCGAATGTATCCGGGTTGGCGAAGTTGTCCGGGTTGTCGACGCCGTCGTTGGTCGCCATGAGGAAGCTGCCTTTGGGGAGGACGTTTCCGTTCGATAGGACGATGTCCTTGTCGACGTGCCGGATCATCGTCGCTGCGACGAGGAGATTCGACGTCAGCTTCTGTTCTCCATCATCAGGAATTGGATACATAGAGGTCCGCACTCACCCAGGTCAATCCCGTGCACGCGCTGAACCTCATTCAAGAAGCTGTCCAGCAGCTTAAGCTTGTACAGCGACGTCTTGGCCCACCCGTTCTGTCGCAGAACGCTGACTATCTCCTCTCGGAGGGGCTGCACGATCTCTGGGGTCTCACAGAGTTGCAGCAGACACATGATCAAGGTTTCCGATGTGGTGTGGATGGCAGCCAGGCTCAACATTAGCTGCAAGGCGGTGTAGTTGATGGGCTTCCCGTTCGAGAGCTCGTACATCCAAGCAATGGCATCGGAGGTCTTTGGCGGCGCTTTCTCCAAGGCCGTGGCGTCCTGGGCTCTCTTCTGCCTGATCTTGACCTCCGGCATAATGAGCTTCTCGGCATCGGCATAGATTTGACGAGACCTGCGGCAGGTGGGGATGAGCCATTGGGCTACCGGCCACAGAAAGGAAGGATATTGGCGCAGATCGTGTATCGCGGTGAACGACACGTGGGTGTACTCGGTCGCGACCTTCAACCAGCTCGGGTTTCGACAAAGGGATTTGCCCAAGAAGACTCGGAACGACATGCGTCCGATCAGGACGAAGAGGTCCTTCTTGATAAGCCGGACCTGCGGGTCCTGGGTATCGCCCAAGATGTCGCGCAGGGCGTCCGACGCCTCCTCCACGAGATCCTCGGTGATGAGGCCTAGACTTTGAACCAACTTCCCTTGGGCAATGTCGTGGATTATCCTGTCACCGCTGACAGCGGCGGTCCAGGGCTCGAAGCCGGGATAGCCTGCGAGCGTCTCGTTAGAGTGGCCCTTGTTGAAGTTGATGTCCGGATGGCTTTTGATCTCGTTGACTAGGTAGCTGGGGACCATGATCTTCCAGCCCACGGCGGTGCGAACTTGATAGACGCCATTGATCTCTGCGGTGGCCTTCTTGATCAACTCCTTGCAGTTGTCTCTCCAGTCCTCGAAATCAGCCGTCAAGATCGGGATTCCTCGATAAGGCCTGTTGCGGACAACATATCCAGCTACCTGGTAAGCCGCGGCGACAAGGGCGAGAAACAAGGCAATGTAGACGGAAACCGGTATGGACTCCAACATCTTGAACAAGTATGCAAGCTCCCTATCGGTGGACAAGACGGGTTCCAAAGCAACAGGAGGGAATGCAGAGGCGTCCACGGCTGCAAATGATTTTTGACTATATATCGAGCGCCAGGCGGGACACGTTTCAAAGCTGCAATGCTACTTGCGCCGTCCTCTAACCTACATGGCAAGACGTACGGATGGCCAATGGTGAGTGAACAGCCTTGAGCATGACGGCACCCTCTGGGAGTCTGGAGATTCTGTAGCGCAGTGCTGGACAGGAGGCAGCGGGCCTCGTTTAGGCCCTTGAGTTTGGGCTTCGTATGTCTGGCCATTGAACGGTGACGGGAGCGGGACTGCAGTCGGCCGCTCCGCATGAACAGTAGTGCGAGAACACACAGGCAGCGAGATTTGGGGTAAATGTAAGCTCTTGTATCGAAAATCGATAGCGCCAAGCCACCTACGTAGTCACTTTTAGAGGTGCGGCAAATTTTGGTCGACTGTACAGTTGCTGATACTGTACGCTGTGAGGACTGGGATGAGCGGTGCGTGAGCTTTCGAATCCTGTCTTCTCGATTCGAGGCCGTTCAGTACCTTGTCAAAGTTCGTGTTATGGCTGGATTATGTTACCAGCTCGAGCAGCCAGCCTTCCCTGAAAGCGGCAAGCACTGCGGAGTATGGAGACCTCTTTCCATCTCGTAGAGAGCCACGGCGGAATCGTACATTCGCAGATCTATGGATCATCTACAGCCTTGCTCGGTCAGCAACGTACGAGTTCTGCTTCTTGATCGTATCAAGCGCCTCTTGTTCAATTCGTTTCACCAATGTCTCGCACGAGGGAATGTCGTTGATCAGGCCGATGCAAATGCCGGCAGACCAGACCTAGCAAGAGTCAATTACACAACTCAATGTAGCAAAGTGGGTTCGTTCGACTTACTCCATGATCTGGGTCTCCATTGAGGTACACCTCTCGACCTCTCTTACCGCTGACAAAAGGCAGCACCTCCTCAAACTTGCCCGTCGTGCTCTCCCTCTCCACCTTGAGGGCTTCCTGAGTTACCTTGTTCTTGAAGTAGCGGTTCGTATTCTTCCACCTTCGAAGAACAATATCTGTGTCGTCTTCGGTGGCTTTGACGATGGATTCTTTGATATTGTGGTGGATCGGGGCTTCAAGCGTACACATGAATCGTGTGCCCATGTTGATGCCACACGCCCCAAGCGCTAAAGCGCCTGCGAGTCCGTTGCCGTCTGCGAAGCCACCACTGGCAATAAAAGGAACATTGCCGAGGCTTTGACGTGCTCGCGACAGCAGGATGAAGTTGGGGATGTCGGTCTCTCCGACGTGACCAGCACATTCGACTCCGTCAATCGACAGAAAGTCTACCCCAAGCTTGATCGCTGCCAGAGAATGTTTGATCGTTGTGCATTTGTGTAAGATTTGTGCACCTCCTTCGCCCTTGACCTTCGCGATCACCTCTTTTATCTTGACATTGCCCGCGGTCTCCACAATCTTGATGCCTTCGTCCACGACGACCTGCGCGTAGCCTAGGTAATCTGGTGGGTTCGAGTTGGGGAGAAGCGTTATGTTCACGCCGAAGGGATTGCTCGTCATCTTCTTGCACTTTCGGATCTCTTTTCGAAGGTCTTCAGGTGTTGGTTGGGTCAAGGCGGTGATCTGGCGAGCTGTTAAGGACGGACTCTGGCGTTGACCGCTGACTGCTCACAATGCCCAAGCCACCAGCATTCGAGACTGCGCTGGCGAGTTCTGCGTAGCCAACCCACATCATTCCACCTTGAACGACTGGGACTGCAAGAAAGTCCTCATATCAGCTGCCCGACCCATTCAGCATTGCGTCTTCGCGCATACCTTTGATGCCCAGTCGCCGGGTCAGTTCAGTATTGAATGCCATGGTTGTCGACGGCCGGTTACAAGGAGCTGTCAGTGAGCAACAGAGGCGAAAAAGTCCAGAGCATTGTTGAAGAGCTCAAGCAACATGACGCTCGGATATACGATTAATGATCCTTACCGAAAGCAAACATTCCCGAGTTCTTCATGCTTCTGGGGCCGCTTAAAGCGCTTAAAGTTCACGATAGCCGAATCAGCCGAGAGGAGCAGTATATGGAACCAGAAACACGTCGAGGGCTCTCATCGTCAACAAAGACGTCTGCCAGCGACATCTTCCACATCCCTGGACGATTTCGAGAGAACATCTGGCGCGTGTTGGCGGAGTCCGGAAGGACTAGCGACTCGTCGTTGTCGACATCACTTCCGGGAGGATGCGAGGACGTTAAAGCCAGTATCTTGGAGAAGCCTGGTCTTTATCCACTCTCTGCCAGAGGTTTGGCGAGATCATATGCTAGACCCGAGGACCGATGCTTGCTCAAGACTATCCACGTAGCTGTCGCAGCGTGTATCGGCTCGAAAGACACTCTACTGTCCTGGCTCTCTGGCGTCCGATCTGGTCATGAAAGGCAGTCTGTCACTGAATCGCTTTCGTCTGCATCTTCTGTGAGGCTAGTGCCTACCACCAGGAAAGAGAAGGACGAGTGGATGTTCTTCGGGGTGCCAAATGCGCGGGTGGCACGAACTGGCCGCGTTCGTGTTCATCAGACCTGTCCGGCCACGCAACGTCTGATGTCCCAATACGCTTTCCGACCAGATCTTGGTCAGGTAAGTCCAGAGCAACAAATGTAGTGATGGGTTGTATGATCCGCAGATGAGGTTTGTTGTTGTTTCGTCACATCGCCCCCTTCGGAAGCCCGCACCATCCTGCTGACTACTCCCTCTCCCTGCCACCGACTGGACCCGAACTCTCCGTCTTCCACGTCCTTCGCCTTCAACGTCGGCTCCTCCGGCTTTTCTCTCTTCATGTCCTTTCTACTATACGATTACACATATAGACCAATGCGAACGACAGCATGACCCTTGTGGTGATCTGGTGCGCTGATATTTGACCACTTCTGCAAATTCTCGGCCGCCATTACATCGGCCTATCACACTCTAACACAGAGGCGACAATGTTAGCCCTGGAGGGGAGCGTCGATCCGGGGGATGAATTGCTTGTGTCATCTCAACAGCATACGCGCGGGCTTCCACAACGAACCGGCACGAATCTTCATCATGAAACAAGCCTTTCTTGTGTCGAAATCCCAAGGGTCGAGCACGTCTTTCTAGCACCCTTATCACGCCAGATTGCGCTATGGCGCCTTGGCCACGCTGCACATGTCTGAGCCTCATTTCACACCGACATTCAGAACATTCGTTCCTGCATCTGTGTCACTGCTTAAGTACCGAGTATTCTGTACCTGTATGCTCGTCTTGCATGCTCACCACTTCGACCAAATAACAGCCCATTGACGAGTACGGACGCCTTATCGGCCATGGCCAAAGTCCTGAGCCCGACTCTGGCACATGCAATTCCTGTCGACGTTACAAAGACTGGGTTCTCGGTCGCCGACATCGAGATCCACAACATACCCAAGTCCAAGGACGATGGACAGAACGCCATTCTCACGGACGACACCATTGATCTCAGCGCAACCCACCTCATCAGCTCGCCGTACCCAGACTTCGAGAACCAACTCGAACTCGACCACCTGGATCTACCGAACCGACTTCTCGCCTTCGCCCTCACAGCTCTGAGACCCATTCGTGACGACTACGCTACTGCCCCATATGTAGAGAGCTTCAACTGGCCGGAAGTCTTCGCACTACTGCGAACTCTGAGCAAGCGTGTGGGCTACGTGTGGAAGCAGCATGACTTCTACGTTGTAATCTTCAGATCGAAGCTACAGGCGAGCGTTGATCGAGACAGACTTGGGCTTCTTGACCAGATGTCGCATCAGGAGGCTTGCGCCAGCGGCGGGTTGCTGAAGTACTGGTTTGGTAGCCCAGATGAGGAGCGGCAGAACCTGGCTACCTGTCAGTCACTACCATGAGATCGATGTAGCCGTGCGAGGCTAACGTGGTCACCAGGCTTGTGGCGCAATCATAGTGATGCGGTCGCTGGTGGAAGCGGACCATGGCATAAGCAGGCCAGGGCTGCTGCCAGAGTTATGTATGTCTTTCAAATTTCGAGTGCAGCTTATACTTGAAGCTGATGTCATAATCCAGGTACGATCGCATTAGCTTTCACACCCACAAGCTGATCATTGAGGATGGCGCTGAGGCGTGGAGACTCGAGCCATTTCCCTGATCAATCGACACTTCTGATGGGATCCTTTGTCTCGCTTTGGAAGCCATTTGATGTGATAGACTACAAATGATATTAGCGAGGAGTTCCGGAATGGCTCGATACGGACTGGCTTGGAGGGGAGAGTCATTGCGGCCTTGCTTTAGCAGTGGAATTGGGGCCAGTATGGTTTCAATCCAACACGACCGTAACGAGGTCGACTTTTAGAAATCTTGCATACTCGTTCTTTAGCCTCGATTGTTTCTTTGCTGTCAACCCTCGCCCTCTGGCTATCTTGACTGCTTTCATCCGCGCTCGACCCTCTCGGAATAACCATCGCTTGAAGAAACAAATTACAGCCGACACCAAGCTCCGCAACCAGCCCTCTCCAGTTGCCCGACTCTTAAACCGTCTCACAAATCGCCATCGTCCTGCGCAGTCCCAGTCGGCTGCCTCTTAGGCTTCTTGTAATTGCCGTGCCAGTTCGAGACCTTACGCTCCAGGTATCCGCTCGGATTGCAAATCAAGTTGATGTGATTATCTTCATGGCTGGACTTCACAATGTCGTTGGCGATCCACTTGTTGGCCTTGATCACTTCGGCGATTCTGTACAAGCGGCTGATACAGGTGAGGCTGTGGTCAATCGAGTACTGACAGACCCTGGTTCTGGCGGTATCGGGTATCGTGTCTGACTGAAGCTCGCTCTCCTTGAAAGAGCTTGGGTCGAGGTTTGTCATCGAAACGCCCTTCTTGTGGACATGCTTGACTTTGTCGATCAGAATGAGGAACTTTGACGCCACTTCGCGATAGTTGTGATCGGTCGCCAACTTCTTCACCAAGGCCTTGTACCGCTGGTCGTGTGATTTGGCGAAGGCTTCGCGGTGGATGTGATCAGTTGGGGGTGGCTCTGGAGGGTGTTGGAGACACGCCATCAGCGCTTTGCGAATATCCTCTAAGATGTCGCCTTGTACCAAGTCACCATCGTCGAGAGCGGCAGCGTTTCGGAATTTGTAGAAGGTCACCTGGGTTGACTGATCACGAAGGAAGTCCTCAGCTTCCTTGAGGGTGGAAATGCGCTGCATTGCTTGCGCCCCGTTCGCAGCGAATCCAGGTGGCATCGGGGTATTGAGGTTGCGCTTGAAGTAATCGAGCTTCTCTTCAATCGATCGCTCAGAGCTCTTGGCCATGTCAGTGATCATCTTCGCCTGCTTGGCTCTTCTCTCTTTGTCAGGACTTGAATCTGTTGCAGCATGCTTGCGTTTATGACCAACGCCGCCAGACGATGAGGCTGATGATTGTGGAGTAGAAACCGACCCTGTGAGGTCAACTACACCTTCCTGTCGCAGCAGCGCTGCCTGCTGAAGTCCCATTCGAGTTGGAGATCCGTACCCTGAGCGCTGCACACCAAAGGCGTTCGTGAAGTTGGTGGTCTGCTCTGTACGCGCAAAGTTCGGAGTAGCAGGCACAAAAGCAGTCGAGGACGTGTCCGGACCAATTGGGAAGCTGGTAGGCAGTGACCCGCGCTTGCCTTTTTTTGGCCCAGTCTTGCCTTTATTTGGAGACGTCGCGGACTCTGATGGAGCTTGGTCGCGCTGTGACAAGCTCCTCTTCAATTGCGCCAGCTTCAATTTCCTCTCAGCAGGCGTCAGTGGAGGCTGCGCGGCAGGCCCAGCGACGACTGTGCCCGGCTTGTTGGTACCGCCAAGTTGACTGCTAAAGCCTTGGACAGCATCATCGCGTGTGTAGGGGGTAGCTGGTTCGAGGGTGGTGTTCTGAGCTTCACGCACTTCGGCCTGTTGCTGGTGAAAACCTGCGAATACGTCGTCTGGGTGAGCTGTTTGCAGTGCAGGGCTTCGTGTAGGCCACATAGACGGAGGGAGTAGCTGGTAGCTGTTGTTGACCACGTAGTCAGGTAGCCTTACCCAGCTCTCGTTTGCAGCCTGAACGATATCTGGAGGGACGAAGTCGCCGAAATCGTCGTATGTGATCCTTGCTACGCTTGCTAGCGCTGGGTTCGAGTCTTCATGGTCACGGCTGGGCGCAGGATCAAGTGAGTTGTCTTGGCTTGACTGTGGTTGGGCTTGAAAGGAGACTGGCGAGCTGGCGTGGCTGTCACCGCCAGAGGCGCGTCGAACTGGAGCTACTGCCGGAATTTCCTGCCATGGTGGCAATGTACCTGACTCTCCAGGCGTGAAGGGTTCGACCGAGTCACCGCCGAAGTAGACATTACCGTCGTCAAAGCCGGATGGAGGGTACTGGTCTCCCGTTGGCGGATAGCTCTGTACTGGCGCTCGAGCGACTTCAAGATCTGCTTGGTGTGGTGGCTGCTGAGCTAGGGTTATGGAGAGTTGGCTCTCATTGCTGGAAGTGGGCGCCTGTGAAGTGTTCTGCGCTTCCTGCTCTCCATCGATGCCTTCGAGGTCGTCGTGCTCGTCACCAGTGAAGAGGCCAGGGAACTGCTCGTCGGTGCTGGCGAAGAACTCTGCATTCTGCTCGAGTACGTTGCTGTAATCCATGCTAGCGGATCTGGAATAGGTTGTTGTTAGAAAGAGTACAGGCGCGTGGAAAGGTTTCGCTGGCGGGGCTGCGTGTCAGTCCAACCGAGTCTTGGTATGTTTTGAGAGTGAGGTAGCTCACCTGGAGATGTAAAGCCGGAGCACGGGAAAGAGATGTTGGCAGTAAGGTCGTGATGGTGGTGATGGTGGTGGTCGGTAGACAGAACGGTGGTGGTTGAGGCCGAGCAAGTGCTGTCTACTAGAATTGGTGGTTGCGTTGTTGATAGTCGAATGAAAGTGGCCAAAAACCTGAAGGCCGGCGAGTAGTTAAGCCCGTCCAGACCTGTCCTCGACAATACGCGCACAGCCAGCATTGTCGCCAATAGACTTGAATATTTAGCTTTCAGCAGCTGATCTCGCTCGATCAGGAAGCCGTTCACCTCTGCAAGTCACTCACTCGTCCTGGGTAGCGACGGATAGACCACGCTAAGCGGGATACAGAAAGCATGAACATTCTGGTGGGTGGTATATTGCGTTCGAGGGTAAATATACGAAGAAGTGATTGATTTGCATGTGAGCAGAAGGAAGAGACCTAAGAAAGCTGTTAGCTATGGATCTCCTATAGCTCGAGCGAGCAAGCACAGAGTAGAGATGCAAACAGTTGTACTTCTTGCGAAGCCGTAGACAAGAGCATCATTGTACAGAGTGTTTGTGTTAAGGCATTGTTTTCGCTTCTCGAGGATCAATACTCCTTCTGTAGCCACGATATCAACAAATAATCAAAGCGCTAGCCGTGCAGAGCAGGCGCTTTTTCCCCCTGACGTGGTCGCTCTTTCAATACCGATGGTTGACGTACGAAAGCCAGGTCAGCCATCGAAGTAGTGTCTGCAAGACTGGGCCGGCCCCATGCAAGTCTTCATAGAAGCCGATAGTTCAGTCTTCGAGCCTTCTTGCAGAGGTAACTTGCAGACAGACGCGAGTACGCCTTGGGGTGTGTGGACAGATGTGTGCAAAATGATATTAGAGTCCTGCATCCCGCTTCCAAGGGTCGCACAGTGGGCAGCGTAATCCAGGAGTAAAGCTGCTTACCGATCAATATGGACGAACTCTCGATAGCAGCATTGGCCGATAATCGCTGCATTCTCTGCACTTCCAAGCGCACACTCCGCGAAGTCTCTGAAGACGCAGCATTGAACCCTCTGCAGCTCGCCGCATGATGGGAGTCATCATAGAAACTTCATACTGACTCACTGGCCTTTGATACATGGGTGAGCTCCACGATCTCGCCGTCTTGTCCAATGCGTGCCAGCTGTCGACCGCTCAGCTTCTGCTCTGTTAGCCGTAAGCGTAGAGCCTGCAAATGTCGTACGACGACGAAGATCACGATGGCCGCCGCCAGAATGGAGAAGCAGTAGCCAGCGACTGAGCCGCTACCATTCGACCTAAGTCTTTTGTCAACATTTGGTCTACCCCATTTCAGCAGCTAACCTACGGATCGAGAAACTCGTAGACATAGATGCCCCGAGTTTCGTGCGTAATGTACGCAAGACTAAGATAGAGCGCTAGAATGAGGATCAATAGTGCGACATTGATCCAGGGATGAGGCTGCGACCGCGGCAGAGCGAGTTCGACGAAGGCGAATGCGGAATTCATGGCATGCTCGGAGATGTTGGTCCAGGTGCTAAATTGTGAGACAAAGGCACCCTTTGACAGCACAGACCAGTAGACCGCTGCCAGAAATAACGTTAGCTATATTGAAAACAAAGAATGGAGCATGTCCATACCAGTGACGATGTAGGGAAAGACCGTGATAGTGGCGTAGAAGACGCTGTGCAGATACTTGAGCGAGCTTGGCCACGATTGCAACAGCGCTCTGCCTCTCAGCGCATACGAAGCGGTATGGAGCGCCGCGAAAGCGAAGTAGAAGGCCAGACCCCAGTATCCGAGTACGGTGAAGTAGCTGAAGGACTGCTGTACGCCCTCAGTCTGGCCGATGGCGATGCGGTAGCCGATGATGTAGAAGAGCGTGAAGAAGGCATAGATGCTGAAGACGGCGCGGACAGCGAAGAGGAGCCCAGTTGGCAAAATCCAGGAAGTGCAAAGCTGCTCGATGTAGCGGTCGGTGGTGGCAGACTGATACGACCGGTGGATACGGTCAAATATGCGACCTGTCATTTTAGGGCCGAATCCGCAACGGCTGCGGTCGTACGAGGTAGTGATCGGCGTTTCGGAGTCGAGTCCTGAACTCTATTATTTATGGTGTCGATGTCGTGGATGTTCTTGTTGATGTCTTCGTCCTGTTCAACCTGAGCGCGAGTGATTTATATAGTGAGAGACTGTCATTTCGCTTGGGTGCGAATGTCTAATTTGTGGAACGAGACGCGTCCGTCGTCTACGAGTCTTCAATTTTCGCTTACACCTCGCCAAGACTGGTATCGAGCTAGCGAGCAATAGCGCAATCTTATCCCGACCTCATCTGCTATTGCTCCTACATCTAATACACCGAGTGGAAAGACTTCGATACGACTTTGTTCAATTACTTTGCGCAGTACCTATGTTGCTATGCCTCTCCAGCTGCTATACCATTTCGGCGAGCCTTGTCCTTTTTGCCTTCCGACACTACCCTTTCGTCTTTGCTCTTCCTGCCCGAGCCCTACGTTGCAACAGTCATCGATCTCATCTTGGTGGAAGCATTGATTTTTTCACAGGCATGTACACTTCTCGGTATCTGACTTCGCGTTACTTTGGTTCTCCAGAACCTGCGCAATCAAGGCCCAAAACTGAAACTGGAGTCGAAAGGCGACCAACCATCTTGAGACTGACTCATATTCAAGGATGCATCTTCGTTGGCGCGTCGGAACTGCTCGCTTACCCAATTACTCCTCACATCCGGATCAGACGAGTTGAGTGGATGTTGTCCATGGCGAGGATGGTCTCTTGGCGAATACGAGGCGGCTTCGAGCGAAGTGGCAGATGCACCCCCAACTGCTTGCAGGTCTTCTTTCTGATCGACTGGCCATCTTGCCGACAGCGATTGGTCTGCAGACTGAGTGGGAAAATTCGAAGCTTGTTTCTTGCGACGATCTTTGCGTGGTCGCCCAGTTTGTCGTGAAGCCGCCTTCGCGCGCTTGGCGATGCCCTGCTCCGCGCCAGGCGGATCTTCGTCGTCGGCAGCGAAGTCATCTATCGTGCGCTTTGTGGTTGCTGATAGCTCGAGTGCGCCAGATTCTACTTGGTCCGGTTTCGCGGCTCCAGGTTTTCGGCGTCGCTGGCCTGCTCCAGCCGAAAAGCCAGCTGGAGTCACTGACGCAGACAGGTCATTGCTGGCACTGGGCTCCTCAAATTGCGCTTGGAGCGCCTTGGACTGTTGCTCGATGTCCGGTGGTGTTTGGATAGCACTCTTGCTGGAGATACTCCGTCCTTGCTGGTTACCCGGCTTCACTGTTGGCGTTCCTGAAGACGATTCGTGGCCGACCGCTGACTTCTCCGATCGCTGTTGAAGTGCTGCCAGCTCAGCCTCAAGTCCAGCCTTGTTCTCCTTCTTATGGTAGTTGCTGCCTGAGTTAAGTTCCTTGCGCTGCAAATACCTCACTGGAGCACGTGCTAAGTCCACCATCTTCGACGTCTCATGCTTGATGATGTCAACGGCGATGTGCTTGTTGGAACATACACCTTCAATGACCCGCTCGCAGCGGTCGGAGCACTTCCAATTTACCTCGGTGGTGTATGTTGCCCTCTTGCTGCTGAACTCTGGAAGGTGCATCATGGGGATTCCTTTGGCGTGAATATCGATGATGTGGCCGACCAGTCTGATGCAGTACGCGAAGATATTCTTCTTGCCAAACACTGATGATAGGGAGTTCTGCGTTACTTTCATGGCTTCATCCTGCTTTCTGTTGTAATGCGCAACAATCTCCTCTGTCCAGTCGCGCTTGCTGATCTTCTTGTATGGGGCAAGTAGCGAGTCGTAGATTCGCTTGGCGACCTCGACGATCTTTTTTGGCTGCTTGATCTCATCCATATCGTCGTCACCTTCGAGTGGTAAGGGCACAATCTTCTCGTCGTGCTCCGAGATCCACGCCTCTGCAGCGGCCAGTGCGTCGCGTTCTTCCAGGTTCTCGAGATCTTCCGCGCCCTCTTCAGGCGTCTTGCTTTCGATCGATGCTGGAGTGGTGATTTGCTTCTTGTTGACGGTACTACCTTTCTCTTTGCTGCCACGGGACTCGGACTGAAAATTGGACCGAGTAACGTAAGTGCCTGCGTCTGAAACTTTCTGTAGGGGTTGTTGGAGACCAGTATCTACGCGATTCTCGAGCGCGAACTGTGAAGATGGTGCCATACCGAACAGATTCATGTCGTGATCGTCGCGTCGGCCGTTGTTTGATGGGATGGTCTCAGGGATCATCGAGTGGCCGGAGAGGGTGTATCTAGCGTTATAGCTTCGGCACTGTTCGTGTGGCACTGCGCTTGGTGCTGCAGAGTTGAGAGATATGGATTGGACGAGGTTTGGGCTTGCAGCGGTCTCGTGTCGGTCAGTGTGATCTTGACCGAAGGCGGCGGCGGCGGCGGCATGTGGGCGACCGTTGGGCGTGCTGGCGATGGGAACGCCAGCGTCGGGTGTCTCTATATCAGGTAGATAGAGAGGATTTGAGACACAGCCGGTGCCTTGGTGCAGGTCGTCAGCATTGGCCGCATTGTACCGGCCGCCGAACGACTGTTGACCTGGCCATCCGAAGCCAATGGAAGGCGCATCGTTGTAGAGCGCTGGCAATGCGCCGTCTGGGTATTCGAGACCCGCGACATCGTAGTCCAGATCAGCGTCCGTGAGGCCGTTCATACCATTGTAGCTGGCGCCATCCATGTAGAACTGGTTGTAGCTGTTGAAAGACATGACTACAAGGGCGCGAAAGGTGCTCGTAAAGAAAAGTCGAGATGATGACTATGATGTCTTTCGAGGTGGTCTGTGTAGGGCGGCGCGGAGGTGTGTTCGATGAAAGCTACGTGTCGAGGTCAAGATGTCAAAAGCACTGGTCGGACGAGTCTGGTGCGGTATGACCTAGTGCTAGTGACAATAATCTTGACTGTCAGGTTTCTGTGTGGTGTTAGGTGTGCTTCTGCAATGCGGTGCCCGTCGCGAGCGAGGCGAAGAGTTAAGGAGAGTGACTGGTCTGTGCGCTGCACATGCTGTGCGCTAGTGGGGTTGCCAGGGGTACACCAACCTCACAGCCCATCGACAGGAAGGGAGCTCTTTCAATACTCGTTTCATGCTCATACAAGCTTATCACGCCCTGCACTCTCTCCCTGCATTCTTTGCAGTCCATCTTCAATCACAAGAACGTGCCTGGCCGTCTCGCACCACTCAGAGCATGTCTACTCCCGATGTAGTGCTCAACGGGAATCAACTCCTCTGGCCTTATCTCTGACATGTGTCGCAGCTGGTCCTCGTTGTACAAGTCGTTGGCGTGCTTGGAGTAGACGTACGTAGTAGACTGTGGAATGATGGCTGTCGTTTTGTTATGCTCGGTGCTGGGTTGAAGCTCTAGCTGTTCTTGGGCCCATCTTTGGCTCATTGTCAGGAGAACAGTAGATCATCACGGCCATTGTCTCATCAAGTCTATCTTCACAGATAGGAGTCCTTGTTCTTGAACACTCCTGGGCATGTATACATCGTATCGCCGAACGTATATATCGAAGTCACGTATTGTGATGAGTATTGGACAGTCCAAGGAAGAAGAAGTCGTGCAATACGAGGAGATAGTCAGCTGCGATATCTAAGTAAGGACAATAACTCCTATCGGAGAGTCGCAAGTACCACTAATCTGGCTACAGTCTTTGTTCTTAACCACATCTGAGGTGAGAAGCACTAAGATCAGCAATCGAGCAAATGAAATACGATCACAAAGAAACATGTGTGCCGTCAAAGAGAACTACCATGGTGCAGTGAAGGACCGAATCCGTGTCTTTGATCTTGGTCTGCAGTTCTTGTGCGCCATGAAGCGTAGTCGATCCGCCTTGAACAGTACTGCTTGGTCAGGCGCTGTACTATGAGGCTCAATAGTAGCACTAAACACCTCCATTCCATTTGCCAGTACCAAGAACATGTCGACCTGACAGTCTGTTCCCGCTATGACTGCTTCTGCTTGACTGATCGCCATTCCACCAAAAGACTCCCAACGACCGTTGTGCAACCAAGGGCAACAGCAAGGTACCACGTATGAGTCAAGCTCTTATCTATACCATTGAGAACAAGTGTTCGCTGGCCTGTAGCAACACTACTGGCAATGTCGCCAAGTCCATGTTCCTCGATGAACTTCGGCGACAATCCTGGCACTACATCCTGTAGAGTCGTGGACAGCAGATTCGTGAAGATGACTTGAGCCACCGATATGAACACCGCAGGCCCCATGCTCTGACCGAACAGAATGACTCCGATCCCAAGGTTGACATCTGCGTCGCTCAGTATCGTTTGGACAGCGGCCTGTGAGCCTTGAAAGCCAATGCCTCCCGCGAAGCCTGCGAATCCGGAATACACGATGATCTGACCCAAAGAGGTGTTCAAGCTATATGTTGTCATCAGACCAGCAGCTATAGGCATGCAGACTGAAGCGAACAGCATGAAGGGTGCGTAGTAACCGAACGCCGATGTTCCGAAGCCTTGGAGGAGGAGCCCGATCATCATACCGACCAATATCGGGATCATCAAATAGCCGCTGTCACTGGGACTCTGGAGACGGCATGTTAGCTTTAATTTCTCGTTTCGGCGATTTGCGACTTACTTTCGATCTCACAACCTGGTAATACGTTGGCAAGTACCATTCCAAAACGTTCATCATCGAGTTTGTACAAGTAGTGAAGATGAATCCAGCGATGACACTGCGGCGCTTGACGATTCGGAAGGGAAGTGCGGCTGAGTCTCCGCGACGGTATTGATTGTAGATGAAGGCAGCCAAGAGGACGACGAAGACCACAAACAATGCAATGACTCGACCGTCTGCCCACGGGTACTTCGTTCCTGCCCAGGAGAGCGCGACGAAAAGCGTGGTCAGCGACGGAATGAATAAACAGTTGCTGAAGAGGTCCAGCTCTACGATCTTCTGGCGCAGCGGCAGCTTTTCTTCAGGACGCTCTCGTGGGTTGGAGAAGAGGAAAAAGATGGCTGTCAACGAAAGACCGCCGATGGGAAGATTGATCCTGGACAGTAAGTCAGTGGAGCTCAAGCAGGCTCATGACTGGAAGAAGACGTACCAGAAGCACCATCTCCATCCCAGAGATTGCGTCAATGCTCCTCCAACAATAGGAGCAGATATGATTGCGAGAGACTCGACGGCAGCCATTAGTCCTGCGAATACGGGTCTCTTCCTCAACGGCATGATCTCAACCACCACCGCGAAACAGCCTGACAGCTCACCCGCAAATCCCAGACCAGTCACTGCTCGCCCCAGGACGAACATCTTCGATGACGAGGCCGAAGCACACAGCAAAGATCCAATCAAGAAGATGATGTTGCTTGTCAGGAAGACTGCTTTGATCGGAAAGTACTTGTATAGCTTGGCGAAGCCGAATTGAAAGGCGCATGTGCAAAGTCGAAACGCCGAAGAGTACCTGACATCGCTCGTCAGAAAGCCCGTTTTGATAGAGACGTACTTGCACAGCTTACGTACCATCCAACATCAGCCACCGTTTGGAAGTGATTCGTGATACTCGGCAATGCAGTAGCAACAATATTGGCATCGAGGCCACCAAGGATCAACATAATACCCAAGGTCAGTATGATGCCCCACAGTTGGAGACCCTTTGGATAAAGCGGCTCGACATCTGGTGACACTTCGACATCAAGTGGCTCAATCGTAGTCGGAGCTGGTTCTGCTGCAGATGGGCCTGCATGCTTTGCTGGCTGTGGTAGAGTGAGGATGCTCAGTGGTCCATCTTCTTGAGTCTGCACTTCGGTCGTCGTTGAGGTGGCCATCAGATCGGTGCGTAAATAACCAAAAGCCGAGGAAAGTAACGAAATGGATTGCTCTTCCTTTTCTAGGTAATCGTGCAGATGGTGCTACTCCGAGGTCTGCAGTCATCGAAAGCCGAGCTCCGTTCACAGCTTGCCGATCGGAATCCTTCTCGCACTGTGGTGCTACGTCACGGAGTAACTATTCTTATTTTCATAATGGGCGGGACGAATTTTTGGAGATCTCATGGAAACCCGCGTTTTGTATGCACCTTTGCGCACGCAGCTACAGCTTGTTTTACAAGCTAAAACACTCTGGAGTAACTAAATGTGTTATCGCGACTCTGTCTATAGCATTTGTCTAGAGTTTTAAGCGCTGGATATTGCGCATTGTCGTCGTCGCATTTTGAGGTAAAAGCTTGGCAAAAATTTGGGAAAGCTTAGCATTTTTTGGAGCAAGACGACGACGACGATGCGCAACAACAACACTATTATATAGTCTAAAACTTGTATAGTAGTAATGTGCACACTATATATCGTGTACTTATACGAAATCGTAGCTTACGAAGCTATACGCATAGAGATATAGACATGCAGTTTCGGTATGCTTTCTTAGTTCCCCACTCCTCCGCGTCCCGCCCATTATGAAAATAAGAATACCCGGAATCGAGCAGTCTCAACTCACGATCATTCCTCGAATCTCAATGACGTTCCAGCGCTGTGGAGTGGTTACCTGTGCGAGAGTGGTGGTTTTTGGCCAGAAGCCAGTATCAACCGTCCAACGCAGCCACTTCATCCACCTTGAAGTTACACCACTCCATGCAATCTTTGGAAACCTGTCCAAGTTCCTTCGAGATACCGGTCAAGACAAGACTTCAGCACCTAAGCCAGTCTTCTAGCACATGGTCGAAGACCGCTTGCCGCTCATTAGACCAAGCATGCGACTGCTTGACGCCGGACTGCCTGGAGGTCTACCTTCATGATCAGCTCAGACATTGGCCGCTCCGTCGAACATCTCTAGATGCGTGCAATGCTCGCGTGCTCCTTTTTGTCGACCAGGGCTCTCATCTGATACGTCGGGCGGTTACGGAAGCTTAAACCAACGCATTCCCATGTCATAAACCAAAATTGGTCGAGTCACGTCGAACATGCGAACACAGGACATGCATCACTTCATGGATGATCTGGGGTCAACACTTATCCTCCGTGTGCTTTTCGTTTGCCCCGTGGGGTAGTCATGGCTTGCTCCAGCCTTGCAGCTTGACTTCTCCGCATCGATGCCGAAGGGACTCAAGGGTCGAGACGTTCTTTTCGAGCTCATTGGATTGATCTGAAGTGACAGGGCTCGGGGTACATTGGATGTACGTGGTCGAGTAGGAATCAGAGATATCAAGGAGCAAAGACACGGACGAGACCGGAGAACCTGGGGCCACTTGTGCTGCTGAATCAAGATAAAAGCCTGAAGACGCCCGCTCGACTTGACATGCTCAGTACAACTATCATCAAGTCTCGCTTTGCTGCAAGACAATTGTTTGTGTCCTACACTCTTTTCTAGCCCGTAACTATTTTCTCTACTTCATCGAGAATTCCCAAACGATGGGCAGCATTGGCAACGGCAATGGTCACAGCGAGCGCTTCTCTGGACCAATCCCTGCAGCAAAGCGATTGAGACAACTGTTGTCTGATCCACGACGAGCCGTGTTCGCCCCTGGGGTCTATGATGGAATCTCAGCCCGAGTAGCACTGGCTCAAGGATATGATTGCCTATACATGGTATGTCGCAGCTGAAGATACTCTGATAACCACTGACACTGGACAGACAGGTGCAGGCACGAGCATGTCTTGTCTTGGCATGCCAGATCTCGGCCTCACAAATTGCACCGACATGGTCCGCAATGCTGGCATGATAGCGTCCCTAGATCCGTCCGTCCCTGTCATCGCCGACGCAGACATGGGATACGGCGGTACCCTCAATGTGGCCAATACTGTACGACAGTACGCTCGAGCCGGCGTTGCTGGATTACACATCGAGGACCAAGTTGTTGCAAAACGCTGTGGTCATCTTGCCGGCAAGACTTTGATCTCTCGTGAAGAGTACGCCAACCATATCCGAGCAGCTTGTAAGGCTCGAGACGAAGGCACGGATATTGTTGTCATAGCTCGAAGTGACGCTCGCAACGCCGAGGGAGGTGGCTTCGACGAGTCTGTTGCCAGACTTCGACTCGCAGCAGAGATAGGCGCCGATGCGTTATTCTTCGAGGCACTTGCTGGCGTTGAAGAATGCAAAGAAGCCATCAAGCAGCTGCCTCGAAACATTCCTGTCTTGATCAACATCATTGCTGGTGGAAAGACACCAGTCATCAGCTTCGACGAGGCTCAGCAAATCGGCTTTCGAATAGTGATTTGGCCTTTTGTTGGTCTCGAGGCTGCTGTCCCTGGTTTAGCGTACGTATCATCGCCGTGGAGAATACAGAGTCATGCTGACATGCTCATTAGGCACGCTTATCGGGTCTTGAAGAAGACTGGCAAACCGCCGCCAGAACCAGCCCCCATGGGACCAGCTGGATTGTTTGATGTCTGCGGGTTACAAGATCTAATGGCTTTTGATGCTGCAGTGGGAGGCTCCGCATTCAGCAATGGTGTCTGACGTTTCGTACGGTGTCGTCAAGAACATGGAGGATATACGTCGTCTCATATGAATCAAAAATGTATTTTGCACTTAGATAGTTGCATTCGACTTTGTTCCAAGCGGCTACGCATTGACTGTGTACTGCATCTACTGATTCGAGAATTACTTCCGTTTTTCACCGACGAAGTGACACCAATTTAGCCTTGATCTTATTGGGAATATGTGGGAGTTCGAATCTGCAGCAGGTATTGAAACTTATGGGACTGGGAGATACCCCACAGCTACAGTGATAGAAATGATGTAGTACTCTTGTGCGAACCGTGGGCATGTAAACACGTAACAAACTTGAACTCACTTTGCGACAGATTAGTATGGGGTTAGAGACAAATGTTGATTGGGTATGAAAGGAGCATATACAGCACGCATAGATGTCGAGACTATTCTGATACAACTGAGGCAGTCCCGAGGTACGGTCAATCTTTGCGACTGCTCTACCCTAGACCCGTTGTAGACCTGGGTCTCAGATGAGACAAAGACAGAAATCTCAGGCTGCCGTTCAATAAATTGACATCGACCTTGTCTAATGTCTCTCGCTGGATAGCAAACACAACAGACAGTCTATATAGTACAACTGTAGCTCATAGTAAGAACTTGAATCTGCCATCTCACAAGTTGATTGCAGCCAAGCAATTATCACGTCATTATGGATTCAAGTGAATGTTCAGCACGGACGCCCACTACAAATACGCCAGCGCCCTCCTCCTCTACCCCACCAAGCATATTTCCAGACGAGAGTACCTATACACAAATCGAAGACAGACCGTATGCACTCCTTCGTGTTCCACACGCTTGTCTTTTACTGACCGCTTGCAGTACACGCGAAATGTCTGAATCACTCACCGACAAGTACGAGTACCAGCTCACCTCGAGTGCGCTCCTCCACTCCGAAATCATCACTTTACCACCCGTCGCTCCTCGAACGAGTTGTCCGCCCGCCCACCTGACTGCCTCGCCACTCCCATGCGAGGCTCGATTCCTCATCCGCCTCCGCGACGATCCTCAAGGCCAGTCACGATGGACCACGCCTGAAGCTGCTCGGGACGCAGAGATGGCCAGTCGAGTCTGGCCGCCATACCATCCCTCCGCTCGTGGTGTACAAGGCGCGCTCGAGGCCACTATTGCCCATGAAGGTGCCCAACGCAGCATTCGGAACGACCTGCGACGCCAGGCTGAGGCTCAACGTCGGGCAGAGCGAGAGCGGACTCGACCCGCTTTCATCATAGCAGACGCTGCCAACGGCACGGCATATGTGCAGAACACTATGCCAACCTCTCCAGAGCACGCCATTGATCGTGACGAAGAGGACATGGAGGATGCGGCACGCGAGGTCGATCCTGATGATGAAGCGAAGGTGGCTAGACCGGAGGGTGCACCGCAGGAAGGAGAGCAGAGTACTGCCGGCGAAGAAGAAGGGGTTCCAGCTCAGGGCGCGCCTCAGGGTGTAGAAGAGGACGCTAATGGTGAAGAAGAGGACGAGGAGGATGCTGCACGCGACTTCGATCCTGACTCGATGCCTCATGTTGGTGCATCTTGCCAGCGTTGTCTCGAGAGAAAGACGCGTTGTAATCGTCGGCGCCCATGCCAGTTCTGTCTTCAGGAAGGCTTGGGGGAGGAAGACTGCTTCTTACCTCGAGGCTCGGACTCGCCCGAGGCCGCTGTGAGTTGCCCTAATGTCCACATCAATCGAGCTCACTTTGCTAACTATGCTAGTCCAACCTTGACCAGACCACTGTTCAGCCGCCTGGGACCGCTCAAGCTGCTCGTCCAGGCTTTGCCAAAGACAGCGAGATTCGACGAGGCCGTGGCCGCCCAGCCAACAAGCGCAAGAGGTCTCCACCCAGCAACTTTCCCCCAGCGACGCCAGCACCATCTGCAGCGCCTGTAACACGGTCCCGGACGAGCAACTTTCCCTCGGCACCGCCGGCGCCATTCCCAGCACCTGCAAGCCTACTCCCAGCTGTTGTGGCAGCTCCGGCACGAGCACCATCATCAGTGCCTGCTCCAGCGCCTGCGCCAGCGCCTGCTCCAACGCCAGCACCTGCCCCAGCGCCAGCGCCAGCGCCAGCTCCAATGCCAGCTCCAACGCTAGCTGCACCTGTCCAAAGTGCACCGTCAGCTCCATCGAGCACAGCGCGCGACAAGCCCAGGAAGAAATTGACTGGCAGAATTCGCAAGCCGAGCTCCCCGCGGCCGCACAGGAGCAACTTCCTGACTGACGAGCAGCAGAAGGAGAACGATGCGTGGGATGAGAGGCACAAAGACGATTGAGTCTTTGTGTGTTGGGGAAGAGTGAGATTTGATCTCGGGTAGTGGTTTCGAATGCTTCTTTGTTGCTACATGGGAATAGAGGGACTCGACGGGCGGAAACATGACAAAAGCGCGGCGTATGAACTTAAGACAGCGTGAGATACTCAGCATTGCAATTTCATTTGGTGTTTACAGCTTTACGCTACCAAGGCTTCATTCTGAAGTCCTTCAAGACTGTATCATGTACAGTTCTCCATGCGTGCTGTACACTAGCACTGTGAGTAGCACATCCTTCCAACTCCTCGCTCAAAGAAACTTGTAATGAAGGTCACTCTTCCATCTGCCGAACCATACTGTCCTCAGACTTGGACTCGGCTATTCCTGGTCGGGATCGCTGTAGTGGAAGCGCTTCAGAGCCTCGTGCACAAAGTCACCCTTGCGCTTCTTTTGCGTAGATCCAGCATCCGTCGGTGGAGCGTGTTGACGCTGGAAAGCCGGGTTCAGGGCCACCTGCGCTGTGGGTTGGCCTGGCGTTGGCGTTGGTGGAGATGCGCGCGCGCCCTGAGTCGGAGCAGTCTGATCGCCCGTTGGCGTCTTCTTGGCCACGCGAGAAGCTGGTGCAGCCGGAGTCTGGTCCGCTGGCGTGCTGTTGCGCTTCAACTCTCTGGCCACCTCCTTGTCGAAGGCCTTCCTCGCGTTGACTCGGCAGTTCTCGTGCTTACGACGCAAGTAGCGAGCTGGGCTGCGAGCCAGGTCTGCAAGGCCAACACCTTCGAGAACATCAGACGCGACGTACTTGTCGTTACCAACGGCCTTCAGCACGCCTTGCAGGCGTTGAGAGCAGATGAGGTCGTGCTCGAGTAGGTAGCCGGACTTGATGTCTTTGCGGTCCCAGACGGACTTGGGTACACCATGCTCGTGGACGCTTATGACTTGCTCCACCAACAACATTGCGCGTGCTTCAGTCTTGCCGGAGTTGCTGTAGATAGTATCCAGCATCTTTGCGCGGGTGGTGTCCTGGCGACTGTAGTAGTACGCGGTCTGGTCTTCGGTAAAGTTGTCTGGAGGTGGGCCTGCCGGCGCGAGTAAGGCGTCGAAGAAGAGAGCGGCCCACTCGTGGATGTGATCGTCCTTGATCTGCTGCCAATCGTCGTTGGCAAGCCCGTTGCCCTGGTGGCCAAGCTTGATGAGTTCGTCTACGGCTTGTGGGGTCAGTGCTTGACGAGCAGCATCGAAATCCGGGTGGATGCTCTGGTATTTCGGTGGCGTGTTAGAATCGGAAGTCGAGTTGGTGGCTACAACAGCAGGCTGGCGCTCTGTCGGCTCTGCAGGTGCCTGAGGCTCCACCTGAATAGCTCTGGTGGTGGGTGGTGGCATGCTTGCTGGCATAGGGTATGGCGGAGGGGCGTATGGTGAGACGTATGGTTGTGTAGCCGCGAGCCACGCTGGTGTCGCAGCCGGGTGCGTCGAACCAGCATGAAGAGCAGAAGGTTCGACGCCTTCGAATCCTGGCGCAGTGCCGATAGTGTATGGATTTAGCACCGTCAGGTCGGGGCTGGAGCTTGGTGCTGCGAATGATGTTAGCGACTTGTTGGCTGATACAAGACTGCCGTCGCTCTTACCATTTTGAGAGTGATTCGGGCAGTAGGGTTCACATTCGACGTCGAAAGGAGCCAAGCAGAAGTTGCAATCAAGAGAGCGATATTCGCTGTCATCGAAGACGCCAGCTGGAGGTGCCGCCATGTCTTGCTCGATAGATGGTGCTGCGGTGGCGCCTGCGATGTCTCGGAGCGGCGTGTTGAGCTGGTTGAGAGAGCCGTCGGCGGGATGCTCAAAAGTGGTGTCGAGCATGTTGTTGCCAAGGACGTTCCGCTCCTCCTCTGAGTCCATGAACTGCGAGAAGTCGAAGTTGACGAAGAAGTTGGGGTCAAACGGAGGACTAGTCATAGCTGCTGTAGCAACGTGGAAGTGGGTCTGCGTGACGGTGAAAGTGCTGCTCTGCGCGTGAAAGTTTCAAAAGTCCAGTATTAGCAAGCTTGTAGTAGGAAGTGGTGTATTGGGATGCAAAGAGGAGAATAATTGGGAGCATTCCCTCCTCGACTTGAAGGGTAGCCTGGACGGTGTTGTTGGTCGTGCGTTATGGCAACGCTAGTAAAGCTAGTGACTTGGCGGCATGTGAAGAGCATTGCGAGGTGAATGGGCTTACTCGAAAAACAAAGGCCTTGTCACGCCAACAAAGAAACAATGTCATTATTTCTAATTTCTCTGCATCCCCAACATTTGGCCCTCGCCAATACCACTCAGAAACGCTTCATAACCTTGGACGGCGAACCGTCCGCCGGGAAATATCCATCAAATGCACTCTCGTGAGAGCGCTTTTCTCCTCCTTCGACCGGTGATGGCGGCAGGACCGACGCACTCTTCTTCAGCTTCGCAAAGCATCGTGTGCAATTCACACCGTCGTTCTTGTCCGAGACAGGGGCATCCTTCTCACAGGTAGCGCAGATCATGCGCTTTCCCCTCTTCCTCGTCGTCTTCTTCGCCCCGGCCTGTACCGAGGGAGAGCCGAAGATCTCTCCCATGTGCTCCGTACTTGACCGAGGGAAGGAGCTGCTGTTCGTACGACTGTGACCTGTCGCGGCAGTAGGGATGCGGCTCATGTCCTGCTGAGTAATTGCCCATTGTCGGATCATCTCCTCGCTCATCGGCATACTACGCATTGATGGAGAATCTCCATGAACTGGTGACTGAAACAGTGTCATCGATGGAACAATCGGAGTAGTGGTCGGTGTTGGCATCTGAGGAGCAGTCTCGAGGCTCTTCTTGCGCTGATGTGCCATCTGGGAGTCGAGTGCGGCCATCTGGGCGGCATAGTTGCTGCCTGATTGCTTTCTTTCAGGTGCTGTAAAGCTGAAGTGAGCCGGCACTACTGCTGATGCACCTTCAAGCTCAAAGAAACGGCCCAGTCCCACTGCTCGAATCTCATCGTCGCTGAAGTTGCGGACTACCTTCTCCAGATCAATCTCTTGTTGTGTCTTGGGCTCACTATCCTCCAGGAACCACATGCAGTCGTAGCAGAACAGCTCATCGGAGATTGTGGAAATGAGGTAGCTCTTCTTGCAGCATGCACATGTGTTCGTGATTGGTGTGTTGGCGTCAAAGACCGGCGGATCTGCTGCAGCCGACATTGCGACGGGAGAGGTATTGCTGACGCTGTCGTCGACGAGCGATGGTGTAGTGTACGCAAAGGAAAGAAGTTCTGGCGAGATGGTGCCTGGCGGAAAGCTGTCGTCGGACATGGCTGGTGGCGCTCGATCAGATGAAGTTGTGGCGAGACAGTCTCGGAAATCGTATGGAATCGGAGCTGGTCTTTGCTGATGTGCTTGATCGTGAGACTGTGTGGTTGTGAGGATGTCTTGAAAGAAGGAATAGCAGGTGTGGTTGTCGCGACGGCTGTCAATAGCGATATTGCCTATTGTGCGCTGCAGTCGGGAACACATTTGAAACGGCGCTAAGATTTAAAGCCGCATTAGCGCGACAGGTCATTCACTTACGCCGTTTGCTCTACCGACCAACCATTGCATACCGTGACCACATGCACTGCTTCTTCTCTACTCTACTCTCGTGAACACCAGATCAAGCGGCGCCAGACTCATCGTAAAATGGTCTTTCGAATCATTTTCCAACCTTGCGCCGTCTTCACCCGGCGCAAAGCCGACGTTGTAGTTCAGCAAAATCTTTGCCGTCAGCGTCCTCAATTCCATCAACGCAACATTCTTGCCAATGCAGTTGTAGGCACCAATCAAGAATGGGGCAAATGCACCCTTGTGCTTTATCATGTCAGGCCTGCTGTACCAGCGCTCGGGCACAAATGATGATGCTTGCTCGTAGACAGACTCATCTAGTGCTGACATTAGCTAATATCATGCATAGACTCTGAATTGAAAGACACTTACCGCGTGCGATAACGGAGAATGGAATGTTGAAGGTTGTCCCTCCGGGAACAAAGGTTTCGCCAACTTGAAGTCCCTCTGGTGGTGTCAAACGAAAAGCTCCAGATGGACCAGGCGAATGAAGTCTCAAAGTCTCATTGATCGTCGCATTCAAGTGCTCGCATTGTCGAATGTCAACATCAGATATAGTGCCCTTGATGCTCTGCTTGATCTCACTCCTGATTATTTCGACGTCTTCAGGATGCTGGGCTAGCTCGTAGAACATGTATGCGAAGGTCACAGCGGTCGTGTCAGCGCCGGCAACGATTAGCAGCCGTGTATCAGCTTGATAATATGGATTTCGCCCGGGATTTGGACTGTCTTTGTACGCTGGGTACAGCCATGATGTTATGGTACTGCCGCCTCTGGACACACTGTCCTTCTCGGACTCCTCCGAGAAGAAATTGTTGCGTACGGCATCCTCGATCTCGTCGTTGCAGAAATTATTGAACTTTTTGACGCCCAACGCATCTCCTGGTAAGCTTTTGAGTATTTTGCTAAACCTGGGCCTGGTCAGCGCAAGAGTTCTCGTGAGACGTCATCTGTCAAGTCGTTCTTACCATACGGGTATCGTCAATCCAAGAGGCGACATTCCCTCCGTGAGTAAGCCGAGAGCATGGTGCTTCTCCCCAGAGTCTAGCATGTGATAATCCTTCCCGAAGGCCAGAGACCCCATGACATCAAACGCATATAGCTTGAACCACTCCGAGACATCCATAGGCTTGCCATCCAGCAGCGACAATTGAGCAAGGAACTTGTCGTTGAAGGTCTGGATTCTGGGCTCGTATTCACGCAATGCTCTATCCGAGAATGCCGGGATCCAGTGCTTTCGTCGTCGATCGTGCTGTGCTCGAACCCGCTCTGCTAAAAGAGCAGGAGGACTCTCGATGTCATACCATGGCCCTTTGGTGACTCTCGTGTGAGATTCGTACGATGGCTCCACAAAGTCGGGATCCGCAATCGATAGTTCTGTAGCACCTCTGCGCACAATCCGACCATATCTCTGGTGGAGTTTGTATAGTTTCCGGTACTGGTCCAGCTTCTTCCCAACAGTGACGGCAATGTAGAAATCTGAGAGTCGAGCAGCAAATGGACCAGGGAATCGGTTCAAAGGGTTGAAGAATAGTCGATAGACCAGAGTGCTGCCTATGGCTCCGAGCGCGAAGCAGATTGTATAGCCAGTCGTGGCAACAAGTGCGGCGAGAATACTGATGTCGCTGTCTCTGGAGATGAGAACGGCGATGGTAGCTGCTATAGCAATAACGGCCGCAAATATGCGGTGAGGATACTTGTGAGTTTCGTATCGATGAAAGTAGAATAGATGAGCTGTGATGCCGACCACGAAACTGATATCCGAAAGGAAAGCGGGCATGATTGCTATTGTCCAGTAGTTAGAATGGTTTGAAGAGAGTAAGCAGAGGTTCAGCCGCGCTGCAAACCAGAGCTCAAGCTGAATATATAGCCTCAGCCACCGGCACGCCATGATCCCAGCTCAGGGTTTCGCACAACATACTCACGCCAACACACTTCTGGCCAGGCAAGGGAGAGCGGCAGTCGGAGCCGCCAAAGGCCGTCATGTTCTGTGAACTACACGCAAGCTTAACTTGCACACTAATCAAACAGTTCGTACCGTAAGCAGGGATCTTTGTCAGACCGATATTGAACCAGTCTTGATTGACAGGGGCCACGATCGCAAGCTTGGCCAGGGAACAAGTGGCAAAACTTGATATAAGTCAATGCCCACCGCCGCTTGTTCAGCTGACGAGCACATGGTGTTGTGCTCTGCAAGGCATGTTGCCCCGTTGCACGTCGTCCTCGATCCTGTTCTACTCGTCCTCATTGTCTGGAAGGGCACCATTTCGAGATTGTTGGACTTGATTCCGATATGCATAGTCAGTCTCTGGCGCTGGATTCTCGATTATCGAGCATTGAGTATATCCTGTCGTTCTGCGTGTGTAAGTCGACGATCCGAGCCTTCGTAGCTGAGACTGCGAAGCTCGCTACTTGGATCGTGGATCGTCGCAACATTTGGTAGTTCGTGGAATCCACAAATAAGCACAGTGATATCGTACCAGAAGAGCAAGTACCCTCCTAGGGGACAGATTGCCCCAAAGTTGTTCGCGAGTCGTGAGCGCTTCTGAAGCTGGAACGCTGCGATATCGAGTCTGCGAATAGAAAGGTTGGATCTGTGCCCTACAACGAGAACAAGACGGTCCGTGGATCCTCGACTGGGTTTGTAGGTCAGCTTTTGCCAGAGGCGTGATTAAGACTCGACTGACTCACTGTAGAGCAGTTCTGCTTCCTTGGTAGACAAACTGGGCGGGCGTCAAGATCGTCACGCCTGCAGATGTTCGGGACATCGCTAGCAGCCAGTATAGGTGGTATAGCGTAACTCCTGAAGTACACACAGTCGAGGAAGCAGGCGCTCGGCAGAAGAATGGCACTAGCTTACTTCTGGTGAAATGCTAGAGTCCAGTGCTCCTTCTCTTCGATAGCCGCTCATCAGCCTTGCCCAACAACTCAACCTTCGGCTGTTGTATGCATAGAGAGCGAGATAGCTTTCGATCTCGATCTTGATGGTGTTGCTGCATGTGTTGGCAGCAGTAGAAGCTGCCCCTGGCTGAAAACTTTCTATCCAGATACAAGGCTACTTGCTAGCCTTGTGTTGGTGTCGAAGTGATCTGTGGCTGAGGATGATTATGATGGCAGGAACCAATGAGCAAACGTAGATGGTAAGATGTGGATCGACGAAACGTCGCTAGGACGCTTCAAGCCAGCGGTGCGGAACTCCCCTCCAAGCTGGAAAGGCCAAATTGCTGCCTCGCTTGTTCCTTCCGTTCAACATACCACGCAAGACTCACGATCTGCCGGATCCGACACATACTTAGCCGCAAGGAGCCAAGGCAAAACATCAGAGGCCTCATTCACCACTGTCCGACACTCAAATCCACCCTCAGGAAGCTCGACGCCACCCTCCATGTCTGACGACCCTAAGGATATCGTGAAGAATGGCTATGATAACATTTCACAATGGTACCTGGAGTGGGTAGAGAAGGACAAGTCACCACGACAGAGGTATACTAGCGACCTTCTCGGCGACACTCACATGAATGTTCCAAGCCCGAGAGTTCTGGATCTGGGTTGCGGCCCTGGAGTACCAACCATGCGCCAGTTGATCGACGGTGGAGCAAGCGTCGTCGGCTGCGACATTTCTTCCAAGCAGTTGGAGCTGGCGAAAGCAAAGTGTCCGGAAGCAACCCTGATTCAGTCCGATGCCGCATCCCTTTCATTTGAGCCTAACTCTTTCGACGCCGTCACCTGCTACTACACCCTTTTTCACCTTCCACGTGCGGAACAAGAAGCCTTCATGACCAAAGTCTTTTCATGGCTCAAGCCCGGCGGCATGTTCATCTTCAACGCTGCCACATTCGATGAAGAGGAAATCCATGGCGAATTTCTCGGCTATGGGACCTTCTGGAGCGGCTTTGCTCCAGAGGAGAGCAAGGCCATGGTAGAGAGGGTTGGGTACGAGATAGCACGGGACGAGATCGTAAAGTCGGGAGATGGGCAGCTGGCGGAGGATGACCCGGATTACGACGTGGAGTTCTGGTGGTGTGCTGCTCGCAAGCCGCAACCCAATGAGTCCACCGGATGAGTATCAAGCAGCTGCCTTACGAGTGAGGAGAAAGATCAACTGTGAGATGATGGTGTTCCTGGTGTTGATGCTTGGGGTCAGCAAGGCGCCTTCGATGCAGTTTATAAGGACGGGCTTCTGATGCTGGGGTTTTGGTCAGCACTATGCCTCGCTATCGCGGATTAGTAGTCCTTTCATCATCTCATGAATTGCTCTCCTTGCTCTTCCATTCATGTCAGCGGAAGCTGCTACCAGTCAATCCAAGTTTGCCGTTTCTATTGCGCTGTTTTTCCTTGCCTCGCGGCTTCTTCTCAGCCGCAAAGGACTGTATTAGCATGTCCTGTTCCAGTACCGTGATACTGCACCAATGCCAGTGAGCCACCAGACGATGTACACAGTGTTCGCTTTGACAAGGTGTTGGCTCGGAAGAGAGACGACCGCCGCTGACCACGTCATCACCATGAATCCACTGCTGGTCTACTTCTTCTTCGCCTCTGTTCAGTCTGCGTCTTCCATCATACGTGCCAAGGCAAAAACTAAACACTCAGTCATCAACGCCGAATTGTATCTGAGCTGCTGTCATGAGCTGACATGGCAGTTGCTCGCTCGCTGCGTACACCGAGAACCCAGAGCATCTCTTTACCGTTGGCCACATTTCTCTTCCGCTTGCTTTATGCCATGTCTCCCCTTTGCTTGTGAATGTGTTTTGTCCAGTGCCGGCTTGCTCTGCTATTCCTCGTTGTCCCTGATCGTATGCTCGTTCGTGAAGGAAGTCTCGTGTATCGCCGAAGCGGCCTATTGTAGGCTATGCTGCAAAGAATGGGCTTGAGGTGGCGGCATTGTTGTCTTGCCATCGCTGATCATAGCACCGTGGACATCGTTCATCTGATTTTTGGTGGCGGTTCCAGCAGAGGAGGAACATTGATGAGGATGAGCGGCGCTGGTCAGGAGGGAAGGACAGTCGCAGGTAAGCACATCGTGAGGTGTACCGGTCCTTGTAGCGAGCGAGGGAGCTTGTCTCATGGCGACGATCGTGCTCAATAGTCTGATGGTGTCGCGACTGTTCTCAGGTGGAGGGTAAGATCGACTAGGGGAGTTCTGAGGGCGGAGAACGTGTTCAATCGCCTACTGGTATCGTAACCGTTCTGACAAGAAGGAGAGGGCTGACGAGGAGGCTGAAGTCGACGATGGCATCAAGGTAGCAAGAGAATCGTGAGGAGTGCCGCTCTGGGGCTCGTGGGCTCGTCAGACGATCAAGAAAAATTGTGTGGTGGCAGCAATCGCGTTCTGTTGTCTGATAGTATCACAGCCATTTGGCAAGGAGAGGAGTCTGCGGAGGAGAGGTGTGCAGGCGATAGCTGCATGGAAAGGAGTCTTTGCGGTCGAACGCCTTTTGAGCTCACCGGTCTTTGATGCGAATGAAGGAAGCTGTCTGGTGGAAGACATGTCTCGTCGAGCGGCTCCATGCGCGCGTAGCCTGGGTGTATGTGATGCGCATTCGGCTGAGAGGGGTGTACTGATCTCATCACCTCCATGATCGTGTCGGCGGCGGTGATTGTCGAATTTTTCGAGAGTCGTTGTAAGGATTGTGTTTGCTGCCTTTTCACGGCTTCGCCCAACACTCCTGCTCTGATCCCTCCACGCCTTGAGGCTTGGCCCTTGAATGTACGAGTGCACAGCATGCCCTCAGCTCAATCGCACCATGAGTATGACTGTGTCAAACGAATAGTCTGCACGTTCTTCAGTAGCCGTCGAGAGAATTGCGTCGTCGCCTAGCCCTGACGCGGTACCGTTTCGCCAGCTTCAGACAGTCCGCCGCTTCAAAGGCTCAGCCAGCCTCCTCTGATCGCCAAAAATCACACAACGCCCATGATATCAATGTTGCGTACTCAGAAGCATCTCAAAGCATGACGGAAACAGCACCGAATTTCTCAAAACGATAAAAACGTGGTGGTGTTGGGTTTCAACGAAGGAAACGAAATTCAGTCTCCTTCACGCCCGGCTTGCGCCTGGATTTCCAGCATCACCATCAATGTTGACGGTCAAAAAGTACAACATCTTTGTCGAGCCTACCTTGTACAACTCGCAGTATGTTCCATTGGTATCCGTATGGATTACACAATGCAGAACAACAACGTAATGCGTGGTAGATATAGCCAGGGGAAGAGACCTGACATAGGCAAAAAAAAAGCCAAAAAAATGAAGCGCTTGTTGACGTGGCTAAGCCAGTCGAGCTGAGCTCTTTACGCTGGTTAAGGTGGGTATATCTGTTCGATGTTAGCGATGTTCCCAATGGTATCTATCTACAACTATCTAGGCAGCCCCCAAGCGGAGCGGAGCGGAGCAGAGAGGCTTTGAGATTAGTACACATCAGTAACCACTTCGCCACACAAGTTGCGTAGGTCATACCTTAACCTGTAAGCACGAGTTGCAAAGCCGTATATAAAGGCAACACTTCTAAAAGCGGGCTTTGCCCTCGCAGGCAAGGTGTATTGCCACACACCACCTTTGGCCATAAAAAAAAATCGGAGGTTTGAGATCCATGTGCATGCATGTTCCATATCAATTTTGGAGATAGTCCGTCATGCCGTTGTTGAGATATTGAGTGTAGGGCGTTGACAGTTGTGTTGCTCCATCGCAAGGAGTTCGGCTTCATGGAGGTAGTCCGGCGGTGCCTTATGCGCAGAAGGTCGCCAGTGACCTTTGAACACTACTACGGTCCTCAAAACATCCATAACATTGCCCTGAAAGTGCGCAATGGTCTCACGAGCCAGCAAACACCTTCATTGTCCGAGCGCGTCCAAGAGAGCGCGAGGTTTGCTGAATGGTGGACTCTGAGCCTTCATTGCGACACCCAGCCGCTCCGCAGTCATCGATCCTCGGAGTCGTGTAGGCTTCCAGAGCGCCCAGGAACACGCCTCGACGACACAAAACACCATCAGAGAAAGAGACGGACCCAACACTGCAGTGGATCGCGCCTGCGGCAGTGTGTACGAGCGCCCATACCCACGACCTCACGCAGTGGCAGCTCGTCCAGAACGTACTGTAGCGGATACCATGCATTGCTTGAGTTTCTGGGAGCACAACCATCTCCACGCGGCAGACCGGACAGCTCTGCCTCACGGCGACGAACATCGCAATGACGAGTACCAGACACAGCTCAATCGATCGAAGACGGCGATGATGGCCATACGCCGCGCCTTGCGACCATATTTGACAATCAGAGCGGCAAGGATCATGACACCTCCCTCAAAGCCTTCGACAACGCATTGGATTGGCACATACGATACACCCAGCCCCTTCGCGAGACGCGTCGCAAGACCATAGAAAGAGCACGGTGCGACGATGGGGAAGCTGGCAATCGAATGACCGCCTCAACGCTTATACCAGACAAGTCTTTGGCCTCGTAGTAGGCTCTAAGAGGGACATGCTAGCAGGCAGGTTATGTGGTCGTCTTTCAGAGCTCATCGCACGCAACGACACGAGGCAGGGCTGAGCGGCGCAGAAGAACAATCCTTGAGGGCAAACCAGAGACGGAGTACTCATCCAGCATACCCGAAGGCGTGATTGAGAAAGGTGGCAAACAACAGGCAATGATTGGCAGGTATGTTCTGCCTCTGCATGGCCAGTGACTGAGGAAGCCGGCCAGCACGGAGCAAGCAATCTTGCAATCTTCCAGCCAACACGCTTGCCGTTCTATCATTCGGCGTGCGAAGCGACAGAGAGCTTTGGACAGCACGACATGCGCCACGGCGCGAAATCTCGTGGCAATTGGGGATGGAAGGCATGCTGTTATGGCGGGTCGACAGGACCCTCGGCTCAGGACAGTGAGGCAGGCAATGGGGACAGCAGCATCAGCGAGGCGCACTGAGCAGATACGAGACGCAGAGGGCAACGCTTCCGATCCGAAGACTTCGTAAACTCGCATTGGCAGCCTGTGGTGATGGCGGAAGCGAAGGTCGTTTCAGGGAGCGGCTGCAGACTCCATTTGTCGTGACTGATCGATCAGGAGAACATCGCGAGGAACCAGATACTGACTTTGCCAGTAGAGATGCCGAGCTTCGTCTGAGCATTGTCGAAGACAACGCCAATTTCCACCACGATTCGCACCGAGAACCTCAACGGCGAAGAACGAACCCATCGAACGATCAACGAATCAGCGTCCCTTTCCAGACCCCAACGGCAAGCCCGCAAGCACCGCGCAGCGAATCTTGTAGCCCGGCCCAATGCCACGATGTCTAGGCCACACAGCACACCGTGTTCTGCGAGCGCAGACATTACATAGACATAAGAGCAGGGCGTCATGCAAGAGCTAGGAAAGATCGTTGCTGGCAGTCGGCAGCAAGGCAGCGCGGTACGCCTGTTCTTGGACTAATCCTGCAATACCAACAACGACTTTGCGTCACCGGCGTAGAGACATTTTAAACATCGTTGGCTCCAGAGCCTTGTTGCAATGAAGGCCAAGACACGAGTCGTGCAGGGCAGAATGAGAGGCCGGATCAGGCTAATCTCCATCGCGTTCCCATCAGATCGATGTGACATCGTCCAAAATGCGCAAAGGAGCAGGCGAACATGAAGCATCATCGTGGGCTAAGCCTCTGGCAACCGAAGAACGAAGATATTCCAGCAAGGCACAACGAGGATGCTCCATGGCTTCTCCCCGTCTTCATACGCCGAAGCGTCAACGCTACCCCAATGCCTAAGAGTCGCTTCCTTGGCAGCTGTATCGACCGCTGCAGCCTTCCGAACACAGCTCGCCTGAGCGTCATTGGATGAGCGAATTTGGAAGAGGTGCGATGTGCTATACCGGGAGGAGGTGGTCCAGGCAGATGAAAGCGAAGATGCACGGATGGCAAGAGATGGACCAGGACACCGCACACGAAGCGAGCGAGCGGCTAGTAGACTGCAGACAGTAGATGCCGGAAAGCGTTCGTTGATAGCTGAGGCTTGGAATGCATCCAGATCACAAATAGAACGTAGGCCGGGTCTAGATGAGACGGTGAGTAGACTAGGCTGGGGCGTCGCTATTGGTAACCAAGTTCCAGAGCTTCTGAATACTTGTAGACACTGCGGCAAGAAGACCAGGGCATTTGCAGGTAGACGTCTCCGCACAGCATTTGTGGAGATAAAACGACCCAATCCGAAAAATACTTCGGATTCTCCTGTGTCTAGGCGTTTCCTGTGCTCTTGAGGAAACGAATCGTTGAATCATATCGTTTGTGCTCCTTCCGAACCGCAGGTTTGATGACTGTTGATCGTAAAGCAAGGAGCCTTGAATGGGATCTTTGCGCAACCTGAGGTGTTGCAAAGTCATCCTCACAGAGTATCTCCGGATCGTTCAATGTCGGCATCTGGCTGCCTGGTGATTCGTAGCAGTGCTGAGCACTCCCGCAAGTCCGCAAAGTGCGGCGAAGTCTCTCTGTCTCTCCGGCTTCCGCAAAGTGTCTCGGCCTGGACACACCCACAAGACTCTACGTCGGCATCGCTTTTGCCAGAGTCGACCCAATACACTGCACTTATTTGAGCAGCTCGACACAGTCTCGACAACAATTCGCATACCGTCATTGATCGCGAGCAGCGCGGCCGTCAGTAGCAGCAGCAAACCAAAGGACAAAGCCCATCAGCGGTCGACACCAGGACAGGCAGCATGGGTCGGAGTTCGAGAAAGGTCGCTCCAAAAGAGGCCGATAAGGATCAAGGTGTGCTCTACGGCAATGACTGACCAGGCACAGCATCGGCTACTGACACGGTACCAGCGGCAGCCATCCACGCGCCGCCCAAGCGACCACGACAGCAGGTCGCTGAAGACGATGAAGAACCTCCCGCCAAGATTGCTCGTCGCGATGCTCCAACCGAGGCCGCGAGACAGTCTCCACCTGACCCCTCTGCGCCCGACCATGGTGACGTGGAGTACCACATCAATGGTCTGTTGGATCAGCAGTCGGAAGATCGTAAAACACCCAGAAAAGACCAAGTTGGCATCCTCTCGAGCATCGACACCGTCTCTGAAGAGAGTGAGAAGTCCTTCGCCAAAAGTGCTCCCTACGACGCTCCGACCGAGGATGTAGACCAGGTCTTGCCAGACTCTTCAAGCCCAGAGCGCTTCTTCTCCTCTTCCCCTGAGCGCGGTCATATGGACATGGATGTTCGCATCGACACCGCATCGCAGCAGAACCCTGAAGAGCTGCAGAAACCGTGGAACGGCGAGCCAGACGTCGATCGCACCAGCTCAGGGCGCTCCATTGCCTCCTCCCCCCTCAGCGACTGCGTTGAAATGGAGGACCCTCGCGACACTTCAGCGCAACGAAAGCTAGAGGAGAGATCAGCGAGCAAGGAGGCGGAGTCGGACACATTCTCCTCTGCTACAAGCAGCAACGTCTCGGACGCATCTCGTCGGGCCATAAGAGGCTCCATCCAGGGAGAAGACTACGACGGAGCCAGCCCAAGCCTCGAACGCATCTGGACGTGCGTGTTTGAGCTGCGCAAGGAAGAGGCACGGGGAACGCAGTCGGTAGACGCCCTTCGCGAGAGCATCCAAAGCCGCAAGATGTTGTTAGAGCTCCTCAACGGATTCATGCAACGCTGCGAGGCTCAAGGGATCGTGTACGAGGAGGTGGTCGATATCAACCTGGAGGGTGGATTGGCCGAGCAGGTGGGATGGATCCTGGAGAAAGGCTACGAAGCGATCGCCCAGGCTGAGAAGGCCAAGATACGCGGATGAGCTCCCAAGTCATGCTCGCTGCTGAGCAGGCTGCTCTACCGGTGGTGCCTGGGCCTATCCAAGCGTTGGACCTGGCAGATTGACGAACGACTGCTGAGAAGAGACTCATCGCCGGGAAGATCGCCAAGCCATCAGCACTATCATCATACCCTCTTCCGCTGGGCGTCCAGGCATCTCCATTGCGCAAGGAGTGTTTCCGGCATCGAGAAGATACAGTGCAAGTAGATAGAGCAGGCAATCGAGAGGATTTCGAAAGCGACCTGAAGTCCTGGATCCCACTTTCACACCTTTCCTCTTGTGGGCTGGGCTTCGGCGTTCGGACCGAGTTTCCTTCGTCCCAACCACCTCAGGCTTCCTGCATTGAACATTGCATGGCCGAAGTACACGTAGCTCTGCCAGAGCATCCGAACAGATGACCCAGTACCAAGGCGTCTCATCACGAACGATGTGCCCGCTTGAAACGAATTGCTCGAGCAACGAGAACGCCTCCGAGGCCGGGAGGACGACGTGGGCATCGCAGCCACGTTCGATCCCTCTCGAATGCGTGAATGAGACTTGAGGGTGCTTGGCCCCAGCGCTCACGGAGGTCCTGGTACTTTTCATGCGGCATCGATTCGTGATTCCAATGGCGGCTATGCGAACTCCTCCACGGGCAACGGACTCCAAGAGCAGGCCAGTCAAAGCCGCAGAAGCCTCAGACCTGCAACACCGCTGCAAGCCCAGCGTTCAATGCCACCAGATGGGTCAAGATCTGTATATAAAGGCTGGATACAGCAGGAATAGCAAGAGCATACCCTGAATTGCGGTCTTGGAGTATACCCTGTCTGAGTGGTTTGGACACACCCCTCCATGCGAGACACAAGATCGATGCAGCTTCCTGCTGAGACCGGTCGAACCTCGCGGTCAGAAACGTCACTTCGGGACAGCCTTGCTGTGTGGATAAGAGACCCCCAGCATTAGGTTGCCGTGTCTCTATGTCTGTGCGCCAGTCGCTACGATCATCGCTCGGGAGGAATTGACAGTCCTTCAATGGTCAGCATCTGAAGATCTCACCACCAGATAAGCTATCGACAAGTATCAACCCCCGCTGAAGGTTTATCTGAAGGATTGTGATGCTTCCTGTTGGCGTCGAGGGTTGTCCATCGCAGTCTTCGGTAAGTACAGCCATGCTGTGCATGGTTCGACTACTTCGTCCCATTGCCTTAGGTGTTCGACCTAGCACGCGGGCATTCGGTCGATACCGTTGTAGCGACTTGAGCTCTTGCTTGACGCATTGTTCAGGAGCATTGCTCGATCGCTGAGCGTGGAGTAGCCATCTGGCCACGATCTCATCTCTTCGATCCTCCGCGGTCGCCCGCCAAGGCAGACCTCTCTCGGTCTCGATGTCCTCTCCTCCGTCTCTTCCTTGGCCTGCCGATCGGAGTCTTTCATCATGGCACGATCTTGTTGTCGGAACGATTCGCGCAAGCGCCGCGAGGTCGATCATAGGGGTCCGGGTGCGGAGCCTCCATTGGTCTCGAGGGGCGTCGTCCTTTATTGTGTGCCATCGAGGGTACAAAGTTTGGGGAGGCATGAAAGGTCTCGGCCATCTGTGGTTCCGAGATGTGCACGTTAGCGAAACGAGAGAAAGATGCATGGGCCTTGGCTTGTCACGAGGCCGCGAATGTCGTCCACGGTCACCCGCCTCCCCCGGTCTGAAACGAGATGACCAGCAGCAACGACGCAGCTTTGATGATCTGTCGAGACTGCTCGCAAAGTGGTCGGCAGCTCCTCCAGCGACAGGCGTCAACGCTGGTTGGCCTGTCGGGGGTCCGCTGTTATTTGCGACGGCTACTGCGGCTTGCACACCGCCTCCATGAGATCGTCTAATGACCGGCTCTCCAGCAGTCAGAAAGTCCTGCTGTAGGTCCGTTGGACTGCAGCTGTCCCAAGACCTGAGCAATGATCATGGGATGCTGCTGACTTCGTAGAAATATCCTGCATGAGGCTTTGCGGCAAGGAATGCGGGCAGTGTCCCGAAGGAATGTCGACCAGCTCTCGACAACAGTCGTACCCGATGGTCCTCGCTGAACCTCCTGAAATATCATCTGGACAAGTGTCCAGTCACAACAACACGTCAGTATGCCTACCTTCCAACAGCCTACCATCCGCCCCGTACTCGCCCGGCTCGCAAATTGTCCTGCTCTCATCGCAGACGATGCGATCCGAACATAGTCTGGCGAAGAATAAAGACACACGCTGGCCGACAGAACGAAAGAGCAAGTGTACAGATGGGCGTGTCCTCTAGCCTTCCATCATTACCCCAACGGACCTCGTCATCTCGACAGTCAATCACAGGTCGTGCATTGTATTCAATCAATGCCTGGACGACGTCCGCTCTCGCTGGACTCTCCGGCAAGCGGCAACGTTGGCTTGGCACAGTGGGCCAACCTTTGTTCAAGGAAGGTATGCTACTAGGAGATACTGGAGCCGTACTCGACAAGCACCAGACCATGATCAAGGCATCGAAGCACCATTGATTGTCGCCCTTCCAGCCTTTATGCAAAACGCTTGCTGTAGCATCGGTGCCAAACATTCGCAAAAGTATAATTGCCTTGCTGTCGGACTATGGCCTTCTTTTATATGCCCTTACTCACATCCCCACGATCTATGCTCTCCTTTTACGCCTGGCAAGTTCGAGCATTGAGTAGTACGAGCTCTGTGGCAGCCACAACATACAGGACATCGAGAGAACTCGTTTCACCTAAGGGAGATGATGCCGCTGCCATACGAGGTTCCTCAACATTACACCTGGCTGCTAAACCGTACGATTGTCAGACTTTTGTACTTGATCTCCTCCGTTAGTCATCGTTTTGCAAAATTTGTAAGATGTTAAATTGCTAATGATTGATCAGAACCATATTCGATAATGGACAGACACCTTCAACGCCGAGGTGCACGTTTTGTATTGCCGCCCGATTGCCCTAGATAAGAGAATCTAAGAAACATATGGGCTATATGTGTAATCTTGTATACATCACAATTGACGGACTCGTCCATACTACGATCACTCGCAGAGGATAGTAAGCAGCAAAGACGTTACCACAGCAAGGCTCGGTGGAGTAACCCCCGAGCAGGTGAATCAGGCTGCGAAAGCAGTGACTCCCGGGAAAGTGTTTGGTTTGCCTCAAGCAGCTTAGCGCCGGCTTCACACTGCAGAGCGGTAATTCGTGCCGAACACCGCACGGACACCTTCTTCGACTTCTTACCTCGAGAGCGCCACTTCTTCCATAATCTCCAAACACTCACGACAACCAAGTCCCACAACCCAGCACCGTCGAACACACGAAGGCTCGCCGTTTTGCCTCTCAATTCAGTCACGTCTTCTTCGCGACTCGGGTCAAGTTGTTCCCGAGGATCACCTTTCGACACGTACGTGTTTTCTCTTTCGCATGCCGGCAAAGCTAACATCTTCCAGCGCCACTCCACAGGCGTCCGTTCGCGGCTATGGAGCCCGCAGTCGACGCGCTCGAATACAACGAGACCGAATACGACTGGTTCCAAACAGCGATCGTGCCTCGTGGCGCGCCTTTTCCGGAAGAACATCTCACTGCCGTCGCCGAGCAAGGCTACAGCCCTTCCTCACACGAGTACTTGCAGCGCTATGCCTCCGAAGACCTCGTGAACGAATGTACTTGGTGGTGGGCGTACAGGCGGACCGAGGAAACCCTCGACTTCCCCGACGTCGAACGTCCAAGTGACAACCGTCTCGCACACTATACTCCACGCACCATCACCTACTCGGCCACGCCGTTCCCCAACATCCCAAGCAAGCCCTTGATCTTCCAAGGCGAGCAAGAAAAGGGCTCGGCTCTGTCCACCTCAAACGCCACCCAATTGCCGGAAGATATCGAGGACGACACCGAGGTCTTGGAAGAGAAGAAAGTGCTCGCCATAGCAGAACTCTACAGGGCGATCTGCAGCATGCCAGTGATGGCTGACGGCAGTCTCGATACCCCAGAGGCTCTTCAGGATGTACCGACGGCACAGGTCAGCGAGATGGTCAACTACCTCGCCCCTTATGGTGCCAATATCACCTACCAGAAGCTGTCAGAGCTTGCAACACTCCTTTACAGCAGCATCATGCAACTTCATCGCGAAGGCTACGTTGTGCAGATGCAAAGCCCATATCGGCGCTCGGACAGGCGCCTCACCGCGGTCCAGCGCTTGGAGGCCTTGCTGCAGTACCTGTCAAACATGAAGGGTCTAGTTCTCAAGTGCTTACAGGAAGGTGAGAATGGTATCGCCGAAGTAGTTGCCTTCCCGAAGACACTCTTCGAGCATTATCGTGATGGGAAGGTTGTCGAATCTGCCGACGACGAGCGAGCGGACGACTCCGACAACGTCGATGCCCAAGAGAGCGTGATCGCTTCAGCAGAAGACCCTGCACCACCTGCAAGTGTTATGCACGATCAAGCAAACCCAACTCCGTCAAAGGCTCAAGGCGCCGGCGCAGCTACGACTCCTGGTAGTAGCACTGCAACTACTTCTCCAGCGACAGCCGCTGTCGTACGCCCAGTCGGCCGGCGCCGTCGTTTGAGACCAAAGCTGGCTTCAAACTTCTAGTGGCTTGATGATTCTGTGTGTACGCCTGGGCGTGGGTGTGGTCGGTGAGTGAGGAGTGATGAGCGATGAGCGATGAGACAAGAACGTGCTCGAGAAGGAAGTGAGCAGGTCCTGGGTTCAGAGTTTCAACCAGGGACTCGCCCCACTCAGGAGAACGAAGGAGCGTTCGTATACATTAGCCTGCCTGCAGCATCGGCGCGATGATCGACCACAAAGTACATGTAGTACAAAACAACCACGACTTCTCGTACTCCCAACGCCTTGCTCCGTGCACGTTGAACTTACCCCCTAGTATCTCCCGCCGAGGTTTTGGTTCCTTCAAGGCACGCTGTTGCGATGTATAGCTGATTCACCTTGACGTGACGCGAGAGACGAAACTCATGTCCGAAGAGACGTTGCAGCGTGTTCGAAGACAGTTTTGCTTTTCCACGTATATACAGAGCATTACAACTTCTGACATCACGGGCAGGGAGCACGATCCTTGCATAAGCGGATATACCTCCGCATCACTGCGGAGGCTGATCCGGTGCCCCGATCGCCACCGGACGACGTCGCCGCCTCAACGTTCAACATAGATTTCACATTTCGAGAACCATATCATCGGATCAAGTCTATGGCGAGCATGTGACGGACGTCCTGAAGTGCGATACCCTATACCTTCTCCATGTCGGCCTCCGGCAGAACGCCCGATCGAGGTAAGGGCCCAAAAAGACCGGCGGCAAGTCAGGCTTGCGTGTCATGTCGCACAAAGTAAGTGCGAACGCGTCCCTGTCGAGCTCTACGATAGTGCTACACCATGAGGCAAATAAGTCCGCGAAGCTGAGTGTGGTCTCAGAAAGTTACGATGCGATGAAGGAAGACCACGGTGTAAGTCGGCCATATCTCACCACTACTGCAGCTAATTGACCGTCTAGGTAGTAATTGTCTTGGCCGCGCTGAGCAATGCGAATATACCGAGTCCCTTGCAGACAAGTATATCTCGCAAGTCCCAACCCCTGGCCGTCTGGCTAACCCAAGTCCAGGGTGGATCGAACAACGTCTGAGATCCTCGAGAAACTAGATCATGTCCAGGCCAATGTCGACCGCGTGTCCTCAACTATGGCCGCACGAGATAGGAGCAACGCAGTGGCGGAGTTCAGAGAACAGACACGCAGACTACTCAATGCTTTACGACAGTCGCAATCTCTCGAAGCCGCGTTCTCGCCCTCGAAGCGTTACAGGTCTCATGGCGTAGTGGATAGCAACAAGCCTGGCGTACAAGGACCTCTGACTGTACCACACAAGATCATGCTCTGGCCTAACATTCGAGACCAACTACTCAGCTCGAGCATTCAAGCAGATCCGGATCTTGCTGAGCTGTGGGATGAAGGCTCTACGTGGTTCATCAAGCGTGAGCTCAAGTCTCGATCTGGCATTCTCCCCGTCGAGATGAGCCTTCCAGACCATCCTTTCACAGAGGACCTAGGAAACAGACGTACTCCCTTCCTGCGAGACCTGAGGATGAGCAATGCTCTGGAATATGCCGATGCCTACTTTGATACTTTCAACATGCTTTTTCCATTGCTCGACCGTCAGCGATTCATGGACGATGTCGTCAGTCCAGTGATGCAACAAGGTTTCGCAGACAATAGCTGGCGCGGTGTCCTCGCTCTCTTCGTCTTTGCTCTCGGTCAAGTGGCCGTTGAAGGCACTTTACATCAGCCTGTCAGCACCATTGGGGGCGAGCCCAGCGGCATACGTGGCGGCACGGTTCAAGTGCCACCAGGTCTACATAACTTCAACGAGGCCCGTAGAAGACTTAATCTTTTACCAGTACACGACACGTTGGAGAAGGTGCAGGGTCTTCTCCTCCAGTCCATCTACTATCAATGTAGCTCGCAGCATGTCGACTATTGGCACTCTGTGGTCTCGGCCTCCATGCTATGTCGAGTCTTGATCATGTGCACGCTAGATACCTGGGAGTCTGCCAAAGGAGATTTGATCACACGAGCGTACTGGACTTGCGTTATTCACGAAGAGCTCTTTCACGTTGACATGGATCTACCTGGAACGGCTGTCGTTACAATGGAAGACGATGTCCCACTACCACGCTTTCACGAAATGCAGGAGATGAGCCTGCTCGATCACCAACGACCGACTGAGCACGATATGACTTCCACGGCATACTTCCTCGCGATGATCACCTTGAGACGCCTCGTGGGCCGGATACACAATCTGCTCGATGAGTCCGAAAGTAGGTACGCATAAGGCCTCATCGATGCACCTATGCTTACGATGTGGAACAGGTCGAACAGGACATGGCAGTGCGCCCACGGTAGTACTTGGAGAAATGTCACGACAGCTCGAAGCATGGCGTAATGCGTTACCCGTCACATTAAGATGGCTGGATGTCGCTCCGTCCCTGATCGACCCCAATCTACTCGACCCAGAAGTTGTCGATGCTCATTCCACCCCAGATCTTACACAGAGAGACAGCAAGACCATCACCAGCAACTCCGGTCTCGAGCTCATCAAAGCCATGCTACAAGCACGGTACTACCACGCTCAGGGAACACTCCATCTCGTCTCCGTCTACCGAGCAATTCACCACGAACAGCCCATTTCCGCCGACAACGCAGGTGGGTTCGTCGCCGCCATCCGAAGCGCATGCGACTTGGCGTACGCCATGGAGCCCCTCAAAGGCAAGAAGAGACTGGTACCGCATCAGTTTACCTGGATTCAGAGCTTCACCGGCGCACTACTCATACTACGAGTCGTTAGTGGCAATCCCCAGCTGCGAGCTCTGTGTGAGGGCGGCCTGCCCGCGGGACACATCCAGCGTGCAGAAGGCATCATGCTGGAGTGGCTGCAGGATATGATACAGATCGATGGAATTGCCAAGTGGAGCTGGCAGATACTAGAGCCGGTCTACTTCACCAGAGGCCGTGGAAACTCGAAATCTCCTGTGATGGATCTGGGGTCTCGTAACTGGGCTCGGACTTGAGCGTTGGGTAGAAGAGCGGCCTTGTTTACTCAAGGGGTCCTCACTGAGACTCAGCAGCGAAGGCGGAAGGGCACTGTAAGAAGACATTGCATGTCTGCGAGCAATTTGTCGTGGTTGGCATGACATAAACTACTTGACTCGTCCACATCATTCTCCCTCCACACAGAAAGTGAGGTAGGCTACATAACGAGACGGCGCTCGACTGATGAGGAAGTAGAATAGTGGTACCTAATAGGGACATCAAGCCATCATAAGACCATCCTCCCCTTTCTCACTTCCCCAACCGCATAGTAGCATACATCCACAACATCCTGATGCTCTGAAACCTGGAAAACTCATACATACAGACATCGTAGCTGTAATCCATGAAGTTCTGAATGGGATCCAGACCTCGAACTTGTGGGCAAGTGTCGGATCTCGCGGGACAGCCTCGAGTAGCGTTCTGTTGTTGGGGAGTGTCGGGGATATAGTCTCCAGGTCCGCTACAGGAATTGCCTTGGAAGGTGTGGAAGAGACCGAACCACTAGAGAAAGTGTCAGTGGGTTGTATGGACGTTTTGAGGCAGCCTTTGCAAGGGCCCTTACATGGCCTGTCTCGTGCACAGCAGTATATCCAAGATTGTAGTTCGCCACCTCCTACACAGTCGAAGATCAGTAAGAGACCCACAGTCAAACGTGAAAAGGACGACAGCAACTCACAGCACCGGGCATACTCCCCGCCAGATTCACACACCCATCCAGCACCCTCAGCTCCGCATCCGGATCACTCTCAGGGAAGTAACAATACCCAAGCAACCCACCACCAAGATCACTCAAAAAGTACAGATTCAAATCATCATAACCACCTTTCCTCAAAGCAGTCTTATACTCAATCTCACAAGCATCCTCCAAACAAGTCGCCCACTCGTCGTTGACGGTGTATGAAATCGACTTGGTCTTGAAGCTGATCCGAGAGGGCTTGTATTCTCGGTTCATTACTCGCATCTGTTCTTCGACCATCGAGCGCGGGTAGAGATTCTGCTTAGCGGTTGTGGTAATTACGTGGACGTAGGTGTCCACGACGAAGGACTTTTGGCGGCGGCCTCTTTTCTCTGAGATTTCTTCTGTACGGAGGGCTTTCAGTTCGGTGGGAGGGGCTGGGGCGCCGCAGCGGGTTAGCTCTTGGGAAAGAGCTGTACTTGCCACAAGGGCTGAGAAAAAGAGGGTTAGAGGACGCATTGTGGTGGTTTGGGGCAGGGATTTGGGACGAAAGACCTTGATGGACGACAGTGGTGTATTTATACATGACGATTCCCTCAGTTCTTCTTTTTGTGCATCCTGTGTAGCAAAACATTCTGCCAAGCCAAGGTCTTGGAAATGTCGTACTGCGATGCAGGCGAAGTTGGCTTCATTCCCAATTAGGAAGGTATGGGATTCGTCGGCCAGTGAGCTTCGTTCAGTCTTGTGCCAAGTGATAGGGTGAGACCGAAATCTCTGGCTTGGCTTCCAGCGCAAGTAGCCATTGTGCAATTGTGGCTGCTCAAATTGAGACAGCTTCTTCATCTGGAGCAGATGTTGCATTCGCCAAGTGATAGATGTTTGTTGTGGCTGACTTTAAACGGTTGTTGGAAAGATCTGGAAGGGCATCCGACGACCGTCTAATCTCGTGACCTCCTTCCAATGAGATGATAGCTACAAGTATGAACATGAACATTAACGCTTCAAGTCAAGTCGCTCAGACATCATAAAGATACGAACTTGACGTACACTTTACTCTCCAGACGCAAGCTTGTACTTTCCAACGGCGTTTCTCAGAATACTGCCAAAGTAGATGCTGTTATCCTCCGGTCTATATTGAGCTGAGATATCAAGGTATGGCGGAAGATCAGCCAGTACTATACGCCTGTCAGTGACACACTTTCGACTAGATCGACATCAATCGGGAACTCACCACCGCCACCTGGTATAAACGTTGCAAAAGTATCCGGGAACGGGATGTACTTGAACGTCAACGTTCTACTGTTCAGTAGACTAATCACGTTCGCCGTGAAGAACGTCCCGGGCACATTACCTGCCCGCGTCGGGTTGGCGGTAACGCCACCGAGTCCACCAAGCTGGTTCGAGTGGTAGACTTCGGTCTTGTGCGTTTTGATGTTGATTCGGCCGGTGCCGTCCCCCTCGAAGAGCGAGAAATATACCCAGTCGCCGACTTGGGCACGGGTTACGGCAGGACCTTGAAGTGGGACGGACAGGGGCACTTCAACGATGGATTTGTCTTTGGGGTTGAAGATCTATTTGTAATTCAGGGTTAGCTGGAGACTTGGTGATGTGGACAGGGCTGGAGAGAGGGACGAACCAAGATCTTGTTGCCAACAAGTTCGGGGATGTAGACCTTCTTGTCACTAGCAACGTAGACGCCGAGCGGCAGAGCTAACGGTGTAGGGACGTGATACGTCGTGAAGGTATGATCGGTGAAGTTGAAGAACTCGAAAGTGTTGCCCGTGGTTTGGGTCAGGTAGATGCCGTTGTCCGCCGAGTAGAGATCTGGTACATAAGCGGCTCATTTCTAACCTAATAAACAAAAGAGAGCGTACCGTTGAATGGGAATAAGTTGCCAGTAGGATCAACTGGACCAAAGACTTTGATCTCTTTGGTTCTCTCATTGATCTGGACCAGCTGGTTGCGAACTCCATTGGTGGCGTACAGATACCCATCAGCACCAGGACGAATGGCACATGAGAATGCGGTGCGGTCGAGAATCTGCTGCGCTGGACATGGGATTGGGCCAAGCGAGACGTTGCTGATGGGGGTGGTGAATGGTATGGGGTAGTCTGTTACAACGCCAGTGTTGGGGTCAAGTCGGCCGATCCGGTTGACGAGAATGTCTTCGAACCAGATGGCCTTGTCGTGGCCTTCCGCGAGATCACAGATTCCGGAGAGTGGAGTTGGGATCGGGTAGAAGCTGAATTGGCCACGAGCTGCCTGGCGCTCCTCGAGGGGTGCGGCGAGAGCACCAGCAGTGAACAGTGAGATGGCGAGAGTAGACCGCATCTTGACAGGTGAGGTGGTGTGAGAATCCTTTGCAAAGGAGAGAGAGAGCACACGAAGGAGAAGGCGGGGGCATTAAGCAAGAAATACCACACTTGATCTTACCTGCAGTAGACAAAAACAACTTGAGCCGGACGCCATTGGGTCATACCATCGTGGAGTTCGGAAGTTTGGGCGGAGTACCTCTTGAGCCTCAGCCTCTCGCGTGAGCCTGCAAGTCCACGCAACGAGCCTGGAATGGGTAATGGCACAGTCCAGTAAGAAACACTGAAGCCCCTAGATCATCATTGTTCAAACCATTTCTTCACGCTCGACAGGCACATCTCGAGGGGCTCGTGCGGGATATGACAATTTCAGTCTAGTCTCGCGCAGCGGTCTCGTCGACCGGATCGCTCAAGGCCCGAGGTCGTGGAGAAGCTCAAAGCTTCGATGTCTTATGCAACTGGGATGACGCTCGAGCAAACGCCACAGGACGACATGGCTGAAGATGTTGGCATAATCGATCGTGTTGGATGTGCAGAATCGAGATGTGAAGTTGTGTTGCCGGCAAAGACTCGTTGGGGCGTGCCGACGGGAAGGAGCCGCTGATCGACGTGGTATAGCCGTTGTGTGGTTGGAGAAGCTAGCGAGCCAGTGAGGATGAAGATACTGTTCTCGACATCTTGCTATATGGTGTATCTTTATTAGCGTATATTGCCATCCACTACAACTTCGGGATTCGGACCCTGAGGAACTGGCTTGGCCAGCCAACGTCGAGGTCGAGCTGTGCTGCCACTCTGAGCACCCACTCTGGCTCTCTCATAAATTGGCGAGCGATTAGAACGACATCAGCCATAGGCTCCTTGTTGTTGCCAGGCTCGGTCATTTTCTTGACGGCTTCCGCCTCTTCTTTGATGCTGGCGTCTTCCACGATATCTCTGGCTTGCTCAGCTTCGGTGATCAATCCAACGGCGCCGACGAGAAGATTCTTTCCCTCAGATCTGACTGCTTTGCGGATCTGAGCGGCCAGGTTTGTCTGGTAATCTTTTGCTACCGTACCGAAGGGGGTGAGCTGTTGGTCAGGGTGATTGCCACCTGAAGAGCAGTCTAAGAGATCGATGCCAAGATCGGGCAGAGTCTTCGCGAGGCGGATGGTGTCCTCTATGGTCCAGCTTCCCATCTTCTTGCCCACTTCGGTATTTTCCAGCCATTCGGTGGTGCTCAGGCGAAGAAACAGCGGCATACTTTGCGGGATGTTGTTCCTCACGGACTCAATCACTTCGATGAGAAATCTTGTTCGATTTTCGTATGATCCACCGTACTGGTCGGTTCTTTTGTTCGTGACTGGGGACAAGAACTGATTGATGAGGTACTGGCTAACGTTAGTGGTATGAAGATCGATTCTGCAAGGAATGTCCTTACACCATGAGCACCTGTCAGGCATTAGTGGAGTGAAACTCGAATCTGCAAGACTTGTCCTTACCGTGTACTTCAAGAACATCGACTCCAGCTCTAACAGCTCGAGCTGCTGCCGTACCCCAAGCATGCACAAGCTCCGTGATGTCGCCAGCGGACAGCTCTTTCGGGGCCCAATAGCCTCCCTTCGGATCATCGAGGCCCTTCCCGTCCCAGATTTCAGAGTCGCCACCAGAAGGCCCCACGACATTCTCGGGCCAGCCGCCGACATCTTTCGTAGCCCTGACGTTCCGCATACCCTGCTTCGAAGCAATGAAAGGAGGAGCACAACTGGCTTTCCTCCCGGCATGGGCAAGTTGCAATCCACAAAGACCACCCTGGGCGTGGATGAAGTCGGCAACAGCTTTGACACCGTCGATTTGGCCATCACTCCACAAGCCTGGACAGTTGGCACTAATGCGACCATTGGCCTGTACACCAGTTGCCTCGATGAAAGTGAGTGCCGCACCCTTAAGAGCGTAATGACCCAGAGTAACGAGGTGGTATGGCGTCAAAGCACCCTCCAACGGCCCTGAGTCGGCAGCGCTGTATTGGCACATCGGAGCGACCACAATTCGATTGCGAAGAGTCTTGCTGCGGATTTTGAGAGGCTTGAAGAGGGTTGGAGTCTTGGCGTTTAGCTCCACGGCAGATCCAGGTGAGGTGGCATGCTGTGGTGAGAAATATGGCAGGCCTTCGACTGAGGCATTGTAGATTGGGTTGGCCATGTTTGGCTCACGGGACAAGCTGAACTACTTCTTCAACGATTGAAGCGTCTCTGGTGTTCCTGGAGTCTGGAATGGATCGAGTGTAAAAATTGTGGTAGCCTAAGGCCAATATATTTTATACGAGGTCAGCGACGAAACCGATGTTGATTTGTGAGCAGGATCGGAATATCGGATGGCGATTGCGTTTTCGCCTACGAAGGGCCGTTCCGGCTCGTGGCCTCGGCAACGAATCCTCTGGAGACCTGTGTCTGTGTACTTTGATGCAACATCGAGAGAACTTCCATGTCAATCGCTCATGATCGCTACTTCGGGCTCTTCGAGAAGGCGAACAGAGTGCTTGCTCCGGACATAACGACCCATGGGCGGCGCATAAGCGAAGGGCTGGCGCTCAAGACAAGAGACTCCCAAAACAGTAGTCATTGCGATTCGCCAGATATCGGTTCACCAGCTGATGGCTCGTTCACCAGCGACTCGAAGGCACCGGTAGCCTGGGCTGAGTGCAAGTGATTAGTCTGAGTAGTCATCCGGTGAGCATACGGTTGAGATCATGTCTTGATCCTCGCCCGAAGATCTAGTCCAGGTCTGGACCCATGGACATACAATTAATCTACACGAGCACCATTCAAGAGACCCTTCTTTCGCAGGGCCTTGTCGACGCCTGGCAGCCATCCAACTCGGGACACGATCGAGCGACTGAATACGACGTCTCTTTTGAATATCCTCAAGCAGCAAGCACGTTGCTCGCGTATGCTCACACGAATCTTCCAGCGAAGCCACAGCCGGCAACGCCGGTGGAGTCCCCAATCTCGCAATCTGTGAGCGACTTGGTTGAATGCAGTGGTGACACTCGAGGTGTGCGTCAAGACTGGCTGGACAGTGATGCGATACCGAATGATCCGACCGCTGACTCTGGACCGGAAGCCGCCACTCTCCTTGCGCAACGAGCGTGCGAGCCTTCTGATGTGCCGCATTTGGCTCCACCAAGCTTGGGCTCTACTACAGTGGCGACTACGGAGGACGAGGTCGAGGAAGCATCTGGCGATATGAGCAATCGTCCCCCGGTCGCTAGTGACGCTTTCTCGAGGTAAGTTCACAGTCCACATGAAGCCAACTGTGTTGCGAGTGACTTACCCGCGAACAGCAATGAGTTGGAGGCGGCCGACGACACCCCACCGACGACCGTTGAGCCAGAGTATATTCGTGGAAGCGACAAGGACAATTCACGCGATGATGCATGCATGATGCAACGTACCCATGCCGCAGATGACGTGAGCGACGAGGAGCGTGATGACGACCGCCCATACGTACCAAGACGATGGCGTCGGGTGCAGAGCCAGTCGCCTAGTGATACTTCTAGTCACGGCACCGCTCCTAGGACGCCAGGAAGTCCCAGGAGCGTGTCGTCGTCCTCACAGTCACTCGAGAGTGAGCAGACTGTCGGGACAGCGTTGGATTGTCCAACAAGCCGCAATCGGCCTCTGAGTACTGGTGAGAAGAACGGTTTGTCCAAGAAGCGTCAAGACAGTTTCGAGTCAATGCGCGTACTTCGCGGCCTCGCTACAAGCGCAAGCAACACTCATGACTCTCAACAGGTCAGCGAAGATGACAACTTCATCACAGTAAGGGTAATCACTGTAAAGACCCAGACTAGCGAACATTGGCTTACTCCTCTCCTGCGCCGTAAACGAAGCTCGTTCAGAAGTTCCAGTACCATCGGCGGATCAGACCATCGACAAACATAGTCGTCAAGGGAGTTACCTCAAGCAGTAATCTAGAGCGCCGCTACACCTGAAGATGGTCAGAATGTCGTAAGCTCGTTCAGAGGTTCCAGTACCATCGGCGGATTAGACCACGACGCATGACCTAATAGAAGAGCAAAGTCTCTCGTGGGGAGCAGCAGGGGACGATATATAACTTGGGCCGGTTATCGCGTTTGGCGGGTGCACCTCTCCTGACAACAACATTCTCAGCGATGCACATTTACACGCCTTTGGTCCTCGCCCTAGCTGCATGCAGCCAGGCAGTGCAGGTCAACTTGTATGCAAGTATATCTTTTCCTTGGCTAAGATGCTAACGCTCCTGTTTAGCTACTATGACAGAGCTTGCCAAAGCTATGCTGGCAGTCAATACTTCCCCCTGCCCGGTTACACCACTGTAGGTGGACCATATGGATCGCAAAGTGCGCTTTTTGTCAATGACGATGGGGTGGACGCCTTTTGCACCCCGGACGGCTGTAAGATGTCACGAAATGCTCGATCGTATAGTCGATATAGAGTTGCTAATGGTGTGTTAAGACCTCAGAGCGTTTTGTAGTGACCCAGGCTGCTCTTCCCAGCAAACAGCGCGTAACTTAGGGGAGTGCTTCGGCGCATTTACACAGATATATGCAACTGTCGGTATGTTTTGTCTTCTTGCCCGGTTTGAGAAGTTTGCAATTACTAACATGTCGAAAGATTGTAGTAACTTACCAGACTAATGTACATTACTTATTGTTGCGAGACGACGGCTCAGGTGCGGGTTTGTCGCAGCCTGAGGCCGCTATCGATAAGGAGCTGGGGATATCTTTGCGTTGTTCCTAGCTACCTCTTTCCTATAGTGTCCGACAACACGTTCTTTACTACACTGCTTATCGACTCAGCGACATTAACGCAATACCTGCGTTTGTCTTCATTTCAGAAATTTAACACCTGCCGCCGTTGCCAAGACCGGCGCTTCAAGATCTCCGAGTGCAACGTCGGAGGCGAACAACTTCCTCTTCCTCTTCAGCCCCAACGACAACGACATCTCGTCGTCTCAGCTTCTCGCAATATCGATGGCACATGAGATGGTGAGCACGGCGCCGAACTGGCTCCTACTGCGACAGTACAGAGTACTTGTCTGCTATTCTTGGCTCTTGAACGTCAGTCCAGCAGACAACAGGCCCCGATGGTAACAGTGGCATCGACATAGCCGTATTTGAGTGTGGTCAAGTATATAACAAAGTAGAGCACTTTCTTCTCATATCACCCATCTTACCATCCCAGCAAAGTATCCTATCTCATCTCTCTACCAAGCAAAATATCTTGATCATGTCCACAGCGGCGACCAACACAACCAACCTGTCTCCGTCTTGCCAACAAATCATCTCCTCCAACCTGTCCTCTCTCTCAAATGGCAGCATAACAGTCCGCTCCTGCATGTCCGACCCAGACCTTGCCCCATCAATCACCAATCATCGCTGCAACGGCGTCGTTCTAACCCCCTCAGGCCTCTACACCGAGTAAGTGCCTTGCCTTCTGTCCCTACGAGACCCCCATCAAGCTGACCCTCCTCCTCTAGCATGGCCACAACAATCGCCCTGCACATCTGGCGCCACCACCGCGGCTCCGACGCCCTACCTCCAGGCCTAAACATTCACAACCTCTCCGTCCACAAACCCCTCATCGTCAAAGACCCCTCCCCTACAGGAATGTCCTCGCTCTGGCTCGAAATGACCACAGCCATTACTGTTCCACAACATGCTCGCGAAGACATAACCTCTGCGATCCTGCACTGCACTTTCCACAGCATCACCGCCTCGGGAACCAGACTTCAAGAGAACGGAACTTGTGATGTATCTTTCGAATGGTACCCTGGCTGGATCTCCGAATGGCAGCTCGCGTATCCGCACATAACGGCTCGCATGACCGCGCTAAAGACATCGAGCACCGCACAACATGTAACTCGTGCCAAGGCCTATGAGCTCTTCGAATCTTTCGTGCAGTACACAGGCGCATATCAGAACATGTCGACTTGCACATTCGACGCAGAGACGTTGGAAGCGACATCCACACTCGACTTCCTCGCGAGACCAGAAACGGAGTACGTCGGACCCTACTACCACGACGGCAGTTGCCACGTCTCAGGCTTCGTGTGCAACGCCGTAGAGCAGGACAAGAACTCCAACGCCTTCATTTCGAACGGCGTCACGGCGATGAAGCTGAGTCCGTTATTTGATCCTAGCAGACCTGGGACGGAGATCAGGTACGCATGTCGTTCCAACCTTTCGTGATCAGGACTTACGTGTGTGCGCTTACAGTAACTACGTCCAAATGTCGCCTCTGCCCAACGATAAGACTGTTTTGCAGGGCGATGTGTATGTTCTTCAGGATGGACAGATTGTGGGGGTGTGGGAAGGGGTGAGGTTCAAGAAGATCCCTCGGAGGGTGTTGAATGTGTTTCTGCCGCCGCCGAAGAAGTGATCATCCAGGTCGTTGCAGAGGTCTTTGGGATGGTTCTTGGGCATGCAGTATGTGGTGTTTTGGCACTGCAAGGGGTAATGAAACGGAGCCGTGCGTGTTGGATGAGGGAAAAGGAAGCTGTGGTCTATTGTCGTTCTAAACTTCATCATTCGTGGTCCGTACTTGTTTGGATCAATGTTCTTTTGCTGAATCCTGCTTGAATTTCTTCAAAGCCTGACCCCCTCGTCGAATGCCTGATCGCACGTCGTCGTCACAATTCCACATCACAACTTCGTCCTCCCCTCTTCACTATTGCCCCTCCTCATTGCCATTCCTTCCCTTCCCGCGTTCACAATCCTCGCCGCCCCTCTTACAGCACTGCTAATCGCCGACTCAACACTCGGCCCCGCTGCAGCAGCCATCTCACTTCCTCCAGGCGCACCGCTCCCTCCACCAGGCGTCGCACTCCGGCTCTGCCTCTGCAGCTGCACGGACGTTAACCAATGCACCTGCCGGCTCAAGCCCGCGACCTGCGCGCCCATATAAGTAATCTCCTCCCTCGTGCGTAGGTTTTCATTGATGGTCTGCATCGAGTGTCGTCCGTCGAGTTCTTGCAAAGCAGCGTTTATGCGGGACATTTCTTCCCGAAGGGCCTCGTGCATGGAAAGGAGGTGGTGGAGAGGGGAGGCAAAGGGCCCTGTTGTTGGTGGTGGAAAGGGTGACGCAAGGTCGAAGTCGGGGCTGAAGGGCTCGGGGAGGTCGGTGGGACGTGGACCAGGAGGCTCGGGCGCGTTGTGATGTGGAAGTTGGTCGAAAGCACTTTGCCTCGAAAGTCCTTGGCGGAGGGGAGGGGAGCTGTCGGCATGGACGAGTTGATCAGCTGTAAACTCATCTGATGGCGGCCTGGTGACACTGCCGTCAGTCGATCTATCACCGCCGTGTCCTTCCAGTAAGGGTATCGAACTGGGATCCGCACTTGTGCAGTCTGGGTCGTCCTGGTTGGGGAAGAGAATGGACTGCATTGTTGCAAAGCCTTTCTCAAGAACATCAAGTTTCCGACTCATGTCTTTCTGAGCAGACTCTTGCTCGTCTAGCCTCTCTTTTTGCGCCGACAGTATAGGTGCAAGCTTGGCAAATGTGCAGCTGCGAGCATGAACTTGAGCTTCTTTCCTCTTGGAGCGCACACTGCAACCGATGAACGCTCCCGGACACGGAATGTTGATGGAAGAGCAGGAGTTAAGGTTGTGATCGGCCAGGTCACGGTAGTAGACCTTGGACTTGCAAGCCTCGCAGGTGATTTTCCGATCGGGACATCTACTGCGCCAGTGCGTTTCCAGATGACACTTTTGCATCTCTTCATGGCAAGCCAGACAGCTGACAGGAAAATGTAGGCAACCTTGGGTGGAGTCCTTGCGTCGCACAGGAAGTTCGCATGTTTCGGCAGCGCACTCCACCAAAGCGTAGCCGCAGTATATGGAGAGATGATCCTGTACTTCACCGCGTTTGACCTGAGCTTTGCAGCCATCATCGCTCTTGGGGCACTTCACCACGAGGTCGTCCAGAATATTGGTCAAGATCTTGCTAGTGCTTGAGCGAGCACCAAGCTTGGCTGGTGTTCGGCAAGATGGACAGTCGCCCCTTGGGCCGAGCGGGTTGTAGGCACTCGAAGTAGTCCAGGTTTGTCGTATGCAATCGCGACAGAAGCAGTGGTCACACTCTGTCAGAACGACGGGGTCCACAAAGGGGCACCGGCAAATGGGGCACATGAGGTTGTCATCGTACGGCGTGACGTAGTCCAGCAGTCGTAGGTCAGCGGGGGGGTTGAGATTCTGAGAGCGAGCTTTGCACTGTAGGAAGTTCTTTTCCTCCATCGTCCGCCGTTTCTCAAGTCTCTCCATTCCACGCAGCGTTACCTGCGTGGAAGTACTCGATGAAGCAGCTCTATTGCTCGAAAGGCTTCGGTGGAGGGCCGGCCGCCGCGAGTCGGACAGTCGAAGCTGGGCTTGCTCCAGAGCATCGCTGGTCGAGTTACCCCTCCGGTGGTTCTGGGACGGGGTTGTGTGAGAGCCAGAGTTGCGATTTGAGCGCCAGAAGTTGGACGGCGAACGAGACATGTTCGAACGGCGACTGGTGCGGAAGCTGATTGAACGGCGAGCTGCTGGGTCCCGCAAAGGAAGTCGGGCTCTCTTCTATAACGCCCCTGGCGCGGAGCCGGACTCGCTATCGTTCGCTATCGCTGACTTTGGACCTCTTGCTCAGGGACCAGGCCGTGTAGCCTTTGAGCTCTCATTCGTAGGACTAAGTATACACGGAAGTCCCGAGCCCGCAGGCGTGGTACGACTTCCAGGCGGATTGGTAATGCGATGCTGATGCTGGTGACAGTCGAGGAGGGAAGGACGAGTGGTCGGGAATGTTTGTGTTCCACGTCCCCGGTTGCTCTAACGCGTGCGTTCCCTGCAGCAATCGCCCGATTGAGGATGGAGCAAGTGTCTGAAGATCCCAGTCTAGACTTCAGATTCCGGAGTGTGGAAACAGGCCTGTCTTGCGATGCAGGGGTGGTAATGTGGTACAACGTGTGAAACGGGGTCTTGCACGAGCATCGGCTATTCTTGGCGATATCCGACGCGCTAGTGCGCCCCGCATCACGTGCAGCTCTCTCGGGGGATCGCCATTCCCGTGATGCCTGAGTCGAGCGTCTGACGAACACCCCCAACGCTCAATACATGCATGCAGTGTACATGTAACGCACCGTCTTCGACTTCATCTGGCCCCTGACGCATCACGGCACATACACGCCACGGGCTGTAACGAAACGTCCACCTCTTTTCTGTTCAGCAACCTTTTCGGTCTCCTGCGCATGCTGGTCGTTCTTGGCTGCTAGGTTACAGCAGATTGCGCCTGCAGGCAGCACAACGACAAAGTAACTCTGCTCTATCCTCTACACCGTTTACCCTCTCGGAAAAGCTTCAACCGATTCGGATCGTCCGGTAGCTACCATGTCGACCTCACCGCGCCAGCTGCTACTCCTTGCAGACCACCTCAAACTGTCACTACTCGAGCGCCAACGCGCGATCTCCCTCAATCTCGAACCGAACAAACAGGATAGCCACATTTCACGCTCCTTGTCGAGCCTTCAGGAGGGGATTGAACAGCTTGAGGCACAGCAGGCAGACCTTGGCGAAGCTGAAGAGGACAACTCTGACTTGGCGAAGCTGCGGAAGCAGTATCAAAAGCTCTACTCCCAGTTTCATGGCGCAGCACCTACATCGCCTGACGTACGAAAGCCCAACAATCCTGCCCTAGCCGACGACTTCGCAGCTGCACAATCGCGACCGAATGGACAACAAAGTGCGCGGAATAAGAGTGTGCGGTTTCGAGACAATCCCGATGATAACGACCCCGAAGCACAAGCAAATCGCGCCGCATTGTTCGCAGATCAAGAACGATACAGAGATGAGCCAGAAGCTCCAAATCAGTCCGACATGGATAATCAACAAATTCACGCCTACCACAAACAGGTACTGCAAGATCAGGATGCACAGCTGGATACCCTAGGACAAAGCATCGGCAGACAACGCATGCTTGGAATACAGATGGGCAACGAATTGGACGAACATAATGAGCTGCTAGACGACGTTGAGCGCGGCGTGGGCAGGCATTCGAATACCTTGACAGGGGCACAGAAGAGGCTTGGCCATATCGCAAGGAAGAGCAGGGAGAATTGGAATTGGATCACTATCACGATTCTGATCATAGTGCTGCTATTGGTGATCATCGTTCTGAAGTGAAAAAGCTTAGATACGACGGTCGGTGCGAGAGCTTGGCCCTCGAGAATAACGAGCGCGATACGAGGACATGACCATAATGGATACCACGACCGACGACGACCGCATGGATGGCCTGTCGGTGCTCAGCCAGGATCCACATCACATGCTACAACATCCCTTAGTCACTCGAGTCAACTGGGAAGCCTAGCAGTCGACGTAAGGTCGATTGAATATCGACGTCTGCCTCAGACTTTCGTACTCGAATTACACGCCCGAAATGTTGTAGGTACATACCTCGTCCCCGGACTTATCACCCTGGGTACAGATTCAAGAGTCCGCCGCATAATTGCCCTAAGTGCAACAAAACGGCCTATCCCTCGTTCTCGCTCTTTCTCGCGTTCATAGCCACGTCAGGCAACTGCGTCACTTCAGCCATCAGCCTTGCGGGCGTACGTGCATACAAGCCGCACGTCCATTGGGCCCGTGTCCATCAAATCGTCACATTCTCAGCATTAGTTCACGCCACCTCAAGAATCTCCTTGTTGAGATGAAGCTAAGCCTGGTTACGTAACAGGACATCTTACCTTAGCGAGGTCGTTCTCGCTATCTACCGTTCTATGATGTCCATATCAAGAGCGGGCGAGACAGGTCTGATCAGCTTTGGAGACAGTGACCTACTATACTCTCTTGTTCGATTACGCACGTCAATCGACTCAAGCAGCAATCATGCATCTAGGACTGGACAAGAAAGTGGTGCTTGTAACCGGTACGATTGATCCAATCCGATGCAATTCAATTTACAGCCTCTTGCCCCCATCCCAACTCTCGTCAACGCATCTCCGCATAGTCCATGTACCACTCGACCCCTCACTGACTCGCCATCTCAGGAGGCACCAAAGGCATCGGCCGCAGCATCGTCCTCTCCCTTCTCAAAGAAGGCGCCACGGTGCACTTCTGCTCGCGCACCGCGTCCGACGTCGAAGCCGCCAACAAACGCTACGCTTCAGAGGTCCCCGATGCGAAGGCGATCGGGAATGTTGTTGATGTCAAGGATGCGGAGGGGATCAAGCAATGGGTGGAAGGTGCTGCGAAGGAGAGTGGAGGGGTGGACGTTGTAGTGGCGAATGTTAGTAGCTTGAGCAGTGAGGTGAGTGGCAGCCTGTGGGAACTCTGGTGCCGACCTCGTTGTGCTGTCTCGCTCACGGATGGTAGAATACTCCCGAAGCATGGCAAACGGCTTTCCAGACGGACATGATGGGAACGTATACGATGATTGAGGCGGCCCTGCCGTATCTCGAAAAGACGAAGGGAAACATTGGTAAGTCTTTCCCCCGCCAGCCTCTTGCTCAGCCTTGCCACTGACAAGCTTGTTCATTCACTACAGTCACAATCTCCTCCGTCTCTGGTCGAGATGTAGACTTCATGGCACCCTCCCCGTACGGCGCCCTCAAAGCCTCTCTGATCCACTATACCGCCCAACTGGCCCATACGCTCGCCCCAAAACACATTCGCGCCAGTACGTACAAAGATCTTACCCTTCCAGTCTTCAACCACCACAATATGCTGACGCTTCTTTTTAGACACCGTCTCCCCAGGCAACATCTATATCGAGGATGGCGTTTGGGGCGATGTCGAGCGCGGCATGCCAGACTTGTTCAAGAGTCAGATGGAGAAGAACCCCATGGGTAGGATGGGAAAGCCTGAAGAGATCGCTGACATGGTGGTTTTTGTTGCTAGTGAGAGGGCGGGGTTTGTCAGTGGGGCGAATCTTGTGGTTGATGGGGCGCTTTGTACGGGCGTGCAGTTTTAAAGATGTTGTGCGAGTTTTGAAAGGCTGTCGAGGAGGGAGATTCTTCGATGAAGCACACACTGATGCCATCAACAGCATATATATGTCAGGATCCGGGAAGCTGTCGAGCGGCCACCTCAACGCATAAGATTGACCGCCATGCCGACTGCAACATGATAACCCAAGCAAATCGCCGCATCTCATCCATCGATGCATAGCTAATGCTGCCACTCGGAATCTCCGTATCATCGTTCCAACAACCCGTCAATAATCTTCACAACGAAGATAGCTCCCACATGGCCTCAACTCTCGGCAACCTGCACCCCGGTCCCGAAGTCAAGAGATCCACCTCATCTCTCGCCCGTCGCCGAAAGCTCGAACAAGGTTGCCCTGCAGCCCACCTGTAAGTCCTCGCCACGTCACGTTTTGTCGCCAAAGCAATTAAACCATCTCCCACTTCTGAACATGCCTCCCCCTGCTACTCTGGTATCGTCCACAGGCGGATCTTCCGATCGGCAATTGGCGAAACTCAACTAGCTGGCTGTCGGTGATTCCTGTACAACGTCTGTCCTTGCTCTCTTTTACCACTGCGTCGGGCCCGTTTTCCATTTCCTACCACTTACGAATTACGGGATTGGGACCAATCGTTTCGATTTGCGAGGAGAGCGAGGGTTATGTAAATGAAGATGTCGAGACTCACTCAGCTGGCGGAACAAATCGCCACGAATACGAAGATTGTTGATGAATACATTCAGTCTCATGGCCTTCGTATAGGATTTGGCGTCGATGACCTCGCGGCATTCCCTAGCGACGCACCTTCTGAGGTGTTAGAGGCGAGGAGGATCGTGAAAGAGTCGACGCAAGAGTTGAACGATCTCGTGACGGGACCAGCAGAGCATCTGCGATGGCTGGCGTGTCGTGTGAGTCTTTCTTTCGTGGACTGATGGACACAGTGAAAGCATTAGTTCGTCACGATGAGTCGACTGACTTACGATATGGTGATCAGTACCACGATCTCTCAAGTCTCCGCTACATCTACCACTTCGAACTCTTCAAGCACATCCCTCTGGACCGCTCAATAACATTTGAAGAAGTTGCCCAGAATGCAGGCGTCAACACACTTCAGGCAAAGCGAGTTCTCCGCCACGCAATGACAAACAACATCTTTTGCGAACCTGAACCAGGAAAGGTCGCTCACACTGCCGACTCCGCCCTCCTCGTCCGCGAACGCGGTGTACGAGACTGGGTAGGCTATACAACAGAAGAGTCCTTTCGCAATGCCGGCAAACTTGTCGAAGCAACGGAGAAATGGGGCGCATCAGACCGTTTCGATCAGTCAGCTTATCAAGTCGCGTGGGACACAGACCTGCCCATGTTTGAGCATTTGGGACAGTTCCCTGATCGAGCTCAGAGGTTCGCGAATACCATGACAGATATGACGAGTACCGATGGTTATAACATTCGACATCTTGTGAACGGTTTCAAGTGGGAGGAATTGCCCGAGGGAAGTCTCGTTGTCGATGTAAGTGGTGTGAATGAGAGAAGGTTGCTCTTCGGTGTGGATTCTAACCTTGTTGCCAGGTGGGCGGATCCGTTGGTCATGCTTGTATGGCGATTGCGGAAAAGGCACGAGGGTTGCAATTCATCGTTCAGGATCGTCCGGAAATTATCTCGCAGGGCGAGAAACAGCTCGCAGAGGTGTCTGATGAGCAGATCCGGAGTCGCATCAAGTTCCAAGCGCATGACTTCTTCACTCCGCAACCAATTCAGGGAGCGGCAGTGTACCTCATGAGGTTCATCCTGCATGACCATCCAGACTCCGAGGCGATAGATATCCTTCGCAAGCTGGTGCCGGCATTGAAGACCGGAAGTCGAGTAGTCATTATGGACGGTGTGATGCCCGAAGCGAATGTGCTTCCAAAGAGCGAAGAACGCATCATGCGAATCATGGACCTGGAAATGATGATTACCTTCAACGCCAAAGAGCGAGAGAAGGCGGATTGGAAGAATGTTTACTCTGAGGCTGACAAGAGACTGAAGTTGAAGAACGTCAAGAGGCCGGTCGGGAGTGCGCAGTCTGTGATGGAGGTCGTATTCGAAGATGAAGGGACTTCGTCATGAGTGCAGCTCTTCTCAAACTTCCGGTGTCAGAGATGCAAGTAGCGGTCAACTCCTTTCGTATTGCATGTCAGCAAGTCAATGAATCTACCACACTGTCGGGTATCGATGCTCCTTGGCCTGGTCTCGAGGTGCTCTCCATTTAGACATCTAAATACTTCTTGAAATCCGTATTGAAAGCGAGGTGAGCTTGTTCCCGCGTGGTTGTTTGTCTTCTTCGTCATCATATCAGCCACCCCGTGCGGACTTGGTCGCATGTGAAAGACCACCCAGACGACCACGACAGGGACCCCACGCTTCGAGTGCCGGGGTTTGTCGACCAAGGCGACGGCCCGCTTCTTCACGAGCTCTAGCGTCGTCGGTCCGAGCGGGCGTTTGCCAATACAAGGAAGGAGTGGAGTCAACGGTTGGGTCCCGCAGAGCCACCCGAGCAAGCTGCCGACGCTTCGCCAGAGCTCCCGTCTCTATTCGGTCTTCCAGAACAACCACTCGACCAGCGACCACCACGTCAACCTGCGTCTTTCAGGCACTCTGGACAGCACCGTCGGCAAAGGTGAAGGATCGTGCATTCGATCCTGCGGGTCTGGTGGTCTACATCTTCTTGCTCTTCACTCACTTCCCCTCCTGGAGATTTCTCTTTCAGACTAGGATGTTGTTTCGCCGCATGAACGTTGCATCACCTGACCTGTGGTGATTCCCTGGCGACGATGGCGGACTCGCTGCACGGAGATGAGTCTCAGTTCGATCCCATGGTATGCAGGCGCTGGTCCAGATTTGGCAGGTGGCGTTGTTGACCCGCGTCAGGAAGCTCAATCCGTTGGCGACTCCTCTGACTCTGCATATACCGATGATGACTAGTATGTGTTGAACTACTACGAGTGCGTTGCGCCGCTGACAAGAATGTCATTCAGTCGAAGCTACGCTACCTCCTTGTCATCAAGCGTGGCGGACTTCAAGTGGGTGAACGGGCGGCGTTTCCACAGCTACAGAGAAGGCGGTCAGTTTACAAAAGCAATTCGTGCAGCGTGTGGATGTTGATGAGAGTCGTAGCGTACCAGTTTCCCAACGACGAGAAAGAGCAGGTGCGTAAGCTGGCCGGTCATCAAGCGCGAGAAGCTGAACATCTGGGTTGCAGGATCGCCTGGACCTATTTCATGCCCTCTTCACAGAATGCCTCCATGGAAAGCTCTTTCTAGCTCCCGTGCAGAATCCGCGACGGATGCTCGACGTCGGTACAGGGACTGGCATATGGGCCATGGAAGTCGCCGACAAATTTGAGCATGCGCAAGTTGTGGCAAACGATTTGTCGCCTATTCAACCACAATGGGTACCACCCAATCTTCAATTCGAGGTCGACGACGTTGAAAGTCCCTGGCCACCTCGTCCACCGTTCGACCTGATCCATTCGAGATACATGGCTGGCTCGATCCAGGATTGGCCGAGATTTGTTTCTCAATGCTACGAACAAACGAGCCCTGGAGGATGGGCCGAATTTCACGACCTAGATCTGCACAATGTGTCGCCCGATGATTCCATTCCTCGGGGCAACAAGACGTTGGAGATGTACCAGTACGTGATCGAAGGCTGCGACAAGATGGGTCGAACTTGCAACCCCGGGCCTCGTCTGAAAGGGTGGCTAGAGGAATGCGGCTTCGTAAACGTGCACGTCGAAATCTTCAAGTTGCCTGTTGGACCTTGGCCGAAAGATCCTCACCTGGTTCGTTCATACCATTGAAGGCTTGTTGTTGGTGATACTGATAAGATCATAGAAAAAGATCGGTGGTCTCAATCTCATGCAGCTCCTGGACGGGTTGGAGGCTTTTAGTCTTGGCATGTTCGTCCAGGTCCTGGGTTGGACAGTCGAACAGGTCCACGTGTTTCTTGCGGAAGTGCGGCGTGATGCGATGAAGAAGTCCGTTCACATGCATCATTGGTTGTAAGTTGCCAAAGTGCCTCTCCAGGCATTGTTGTGTGCTGACGACTCGTTTAGTTACGTAGTGTACGGACAAAGGCCCGAGTGATCTCGGGTCCGTTGGGTTGTAGCGATTCGGGAGTCCAGGGGCAGATGCGATTGCTGACGTGTGCTCCACTACTGCCAGTGTGATGTCTAATCGAGCGTGTTCAGAGCGTGTTCAGCGAATCCAAAGTTCAATGTTCCATTAGGCCATTGCGTCCAGACCTGACGAACACCAGCTTCTGAGCGGGGAGCTTCAGCACAGCTCAAGGTGGGTCCGAGAATAGCGCAGCTGCGTAAAGAGGAAGGAACAGTGCTTATTACCTCAAACAAGGGCTCGCGTGAGCTGATGCCAGTCTGGATGTGGTATAAGGGATCGAACTAGCTGGTACGCAAACACTCTTCACGTTGCTCCTGTCAGCTGTGCGACTGCTGACTTCTTTCCCAAGCTCACAAAACAGTGCAGTCGCGGGCTTGACTGCACCTCCCGCCGCTTGAGATGGCGTCGAAAGTCTTCTGGTCCAACCAAGAGTATGAGATTCGACCGGCGAAGAACACAGGGGAGTTTCATGATGTGTGGTGGGGCTTCATGCAGGTCTTGGGGTGGAATCGCGGGTATCACGACCTGGACACCTACATGAACCCATCGTTAGGCAGCGGGATGATCTTGCTCATCGAGAAGGCAACTGGCAAGTGTGTCGGCCATGTCGCGGCGGTCATCAATCCAAATTCGACCGGTTGGGTGTCAATGTTCATCATTGACGAGAAGCATCGAGGCAAAGGTCTGGGCCGAGAGCTTTTCAAAGCCGCGGAGGCCGATTTCGAGCGCAATGGTACCAAAATCGTCGGGCTAGATGGCGTGGTTGAGCAGCGGCAGACTTGTATGTGTGGGCCACGAATACTATTCGACTTGCTGACCTAGTCTCAGATGAGAGGAGACGATTCGTCATCTCGCCGCTTGGTGAAGTCCAGATCATGATGCGACCTCTTATAGCGAAGAAGTCGGTGCAAGCACCAGCCATCGACGGTCACATCATTGACATTCGACGGGTACCGCAAACGCTACTTGCGCAATACGAAGCCAAATACACTGGATTTGAAAGACCAGCACTCTGGAGCGACGAGCACATGTTCAATCGCAACGACGTGGATGGCTTTGCTGTTGTCAAGAATGAAAACCCAAAGAGCGTCGACGATCTTCTCGCGTGGACTCTGGCCCGACGTTGCTCTGGAGGCACCAGGATAGGCCCATTGTACGCGTCGACTTCAGAAGCTGCCAAGGCGGTACTCGTAGCGGCTATGGAGAAAGCGACACCAAATGCGATTCGAGCTGTGCCGCTACCGAACGAGGCAATGAACCAGTGGCCTGTGGATAAAATTGCGGATGAGGCGACGCTGGTTACTGAAGTATGGGGTGGCAATCCGGACGCCGCCAAGGTGTTCAAGGATCTTGGTTGGGAGGATGTTCCAGTCTCGTACTATCGAATGTGGGTAGACAGCAAGGCCACTCCAGAGCAGAGCGAAGGCGGTGCTGCTCGAGAAGGCGTCTATGCGATATTCGATGCGGCTGTGGGATGAGTGGAAGGAGTTGTCTCGTTGCTGGACAGGCTTGGAGCACAGAGTAATTGATGACAAGCTCAGTCTGAAGCTGCGCTGGTGAAGCTTTGTGATGGTTCCTCCTGTAACTCTTCAATCCAAGTCTCAAATTCCATTTCCCCAGCCGTGACTGATCTGATAGCAGTAGTCATCTTCTGCGCCTTCCCTGTCGTCCCATCCTGGTGAGCTGGTACCCATGGCTGAGGGTGGCCGAGAGGAGCGTCGGCAGCACTTCTCAACTCGATTGCCACGGTAAAAGTAGAACCCTTGGGCAGTGGTTGCAACGCCGCGCTGCAATTTGTCAATCTGCTCATGGTGGCTCTGAACTGCTCCTCCAGGTCTACCGACGGCAGTATCGGAAGCTTGATGCCCGCTGAGTCTGTTCGTTGCATCGGTATGTCGAGTTCAGCGGCAGGGACAACTGGGAAACGTCCTAGATCGAAGACGAAGCGTTCCATAGGCTTATTCTGCTTGTTGTACATAACGACTGCCACCCTCTCGACTGCACCCTTCAGCAGCTGGGCCTCCACAGCACCGACAGCATCGTTGACCCACTCGCAGACTTTAGGATGGCGATTCTGGCGGACAGCGAAATTGTACTTCCTGGCCGAAAGAAACGAGGTTGGCGGGTAGATGGCTCTTTCGTACAGGATCGTATGGACGGCGACAGTCAGGAAATCGGTGAAAGCAGTGACGAACGAGCGAAACGTAGGCGCTTCGCTTGCCATGTCGCTCTCTTCTCCATCACTTTGATGGATTTGATGGTAGCGGAATAGGCTGAAAGTGAGATGTCGATGTTTTGTTGACATCCCACGTTGCGGATGACGTAATACGCGTTTCGCGACTGCCGTCTTTGCGGACGTTGCCAAGAGATGAGCACCACTTCACGTGCCGATCTTCAGATCTTTCACCTTGTCTGAAACATTCAACACGCCAAATCCTCCGACCTGGCGCTTCACCTTTCTGCGCACCATCTCTACGATCGACACACTCCAGGAACGTGTGGTCAGTCCTTTCATCGGAAGCGGTCAATTTTCGGCGGCAGCGGCGGCAGGCGGAGCGCGAGAACATTGCCAAAAGCTACGTCGCGAGTCATATCTCGCACACGGAGTTCACAAGTACGGTCCACTTTCAGATACCACACATCGACGGCCGTTCCATGTTACACCAGCACGCGGGGCACTAGCGACTAGGCATTCCCGCCAACATGGAAGAGCAACTAGTGAGATTGTTGGCCGAGACGCAATCTGCTCAAGAAGGTCCTCGAAAGAACGCAGAGTGGCAGCTCAAGCAGCAGTACTCGAATCCGGACTTTCCAGTTGCTTTGCTGTCAGTTGGAGCTCATAATGACGTGCCAGTCGAAGTCCGCCAGGCAGCCCTGTTGTACCTGAAGACTTTCGTCCTCGCTTGCTGGTCCCCTCAATTCGACGAATTCACTGGACAGCTGTTTGCCGATGACGGGAAGAAGGCCCAGATTCGCCAGCAGCTGCTCGACTTGGCTTTGAGTGGGCAGGATGAGCGCAAGATCAAGAGTGCGGCCAGTCTCGTGGTCAGCAAGATCGCGACTGCCGACTTCCCAGACGAGTGGCCGAATCTCCTACCTACAGTGCTGAGTGTTATTGCGGGTGGGGAAGATGCCCGGCTCCATGGAGCTCTGAAAGTTCTCAACGAGCTAGTGGATGATTGTTTCAACGAAGAACAGTTCTTCAGCGTTGCACGCGAGCTTGTCAGGGTCATATTCGAGGTCGCAGTCAACGACAACCGCAAACCTACACTCAGGGCTCTGGCTGTATCTGTCTTCCGATCCTGCTTCGACACTCTGGAGATGGTCATGGGAGATCACAAAGCCGAGGTCAAGGCCTTCGCAGATGAGACTCTTGGCAGCTGGATCCCGTTCTTTATCAATACCCTCAAATCACCGCTCCCAGTAGCTCCTGCTGAGGGACAACAAGACCATGAAGGCGCCGAGCTCTACCGAGGTTGTGTGGCCTTGAAGTTGCAGGTAGTCAAAGTACTCATGCGCATTCGTTCCGTTCTACCACAGACACTGTCGCCGCACAGTCCTGCTCTATTTTCTGCGACATGGGAAGAACTTTCGACGCTTCAGCCGCAGTATCACTACATGTACATTGAGCAAGACATGCAGGGTCGTCTAGAGGACGCCGACGGGCTACCTTACACCCTCGACTTTCTCGTTCTTGAAGAGCTCGACTTCTTGCAAGCCTGCCTCCGTGCACCACCCGTCCGAAAGGAGCTAGAGCAACAACTCCAGTCGCAAGGTGTTGGATCATCTTGGGTGACCGAGGTGATGAAGACTGCCGTATCATATGCACAGATCACCAACGAGGAAGAAGGCTTCTGGGACATTGATGTCAATGTGTTCTTGTCTGAAGAGGTTAATGTCACGGCAAATTACACCCCTCGCTCGGCTTGCGGCGATTTGGTGATCAAACTTGGCGAGTGGCTGAACAACACCACGGTGGAGGGTCTTTTGTCGTACACACGATCACTCTACGCTGAGAACGCAGGCTGGAAGGCTAAGGAAGCCGCCCTGTACCTGCTCAATCAGCTACTGGGTGACTTCCAAGATGTGGAGAAGGAGATTGGATCCGAGTCAGCTAACGGCTACGTGGACTTTATCCAGCACGCCATACGGGAAGAACCAGTGTTTCTTCGAGCAAGAGGCTACCTGGTCGCTGGCAGTCTCACAAGGACTTCGGGGAACGCCCTGCAGACCGTGGCTACATCGTTCATGGAAGCATCATTGCAAGCCATCACCAACGACGACTCAGAGATTGTCAAAGTCTCTTGCATTCGAGCTATTCAGTACTACTTCGCCGCCTTGCCCTCCGCCATCACTGTACCACGGCAACCTGCCGTTATATCTGCACTCCACAACTTCCTCAACACTCAAGACCTGAGTGACTTGACCGATAGCGATGACTTGTTGATCACCATAATCGAGACGCTGCGCGATGCGATCCTCCTGGACACAGGCAACAGTCTGAATGGAGGTGGCTTAGATCTGCTCTTCACGGTGGCCAGTCAAGGTGCTTCGAATTTTCAGATCGCCCTACTCGTCACCGAAACCTTCGAAGAGATCGCAAGCACGATCTCTGAAGCGGGTCCCGAGGCGTATGCTCAACTTGCGACAAAGGTGCTACCGTCGCTTATGGGCGCTTTCGACGTTGCAACACTCACAGAAGAAAATGCTCTGGCGAACTTGGCGGCCGAACTATTGGCAGTACTTTCCGAGCACGGCTCTAAGCCACTGCCACCAGGCTTTGTGACTACAGCAATGCCACGACTGAGCAGACTCTTGCTCGAGTCTCAGGACGACGAGCTGCTTAAAGCTGCTACCGCGGCCGTCAAAAACATGGTACACAACGACCCAGATCAGGTCTTTGCCTTCCAAGACCAGAGCGGCAAGAGCGGACTCGAAGTCCTACTGGTCATCATTGATCGTCTACTAAATCCGGCAGTCGACGATAACGGTGCATCAGAGGTCGGTGGTCTCGCGGCTGAGCTTGTCGAGAAGGCTGGATCCGAGAAACTTGGACCTTACCTCATGCAGCTTCTGCAAGCTGTTGCGCAGCGTCTCGCCACGGCCGAGCAAGCTCAGTTCATTCAAAGCCTGATACTGGTGTTCGCACGTCTATCACTCATTTCCGCGGCGGAGGTGGTCAACTTCCTGGCCGATGTGCGCGTGGGTGGCGAGTCTGGTCTCGAGGTCGTCATTCGCAAGTGGCTCGAGAACTCGATCAACTTCGCCGGCTACGACGACATAAGACAGAAGTAAGTGCTCCACATCTCACCCGAAGGTCATCACTAACGAAAGAACAGTGTTGCGGCTTTATCGAAGCTCTATGAGCTCAACGACCCCCGGATCGCCAGCATACAAGTCAAGGGTGATTTGATTGTGCCCAAGTCAGACCGGATCATGACTCGTTCTCGTGCTAAGCAACAACCAGATCAGTTCACAGTTATCCCAGCACAGCTGAAAATCATCAAAGTGCTGGTGGAAGAGCTACTATCCGCGTCTGGCAACAACCGCGGACTCGAAGCTGCAGCAGCCGGAGCGGACGATGATGGCGAGGAAGACGGCGATTGGGAGGACGACCCGAACGACTTCTTGGACCTGGGCACTGGTATGAGCAAGTCTCAGCTCATGGCGCTCGGCGAAGACGCCGGTAGTTTCTCCCGCGGCCGCGACGACGAGACGCAGTCTTTCCTTGTCAGCTTCTTTCAGCGGCAGGGCCAGAACCCAGAGTTCGCCGAGGTCTTCAACGCCCTTTCGCAGGAGGAGCAGGAGAAGCTGAGGGAGATGAGTCAGTAGGCGGAAGTGGAAGCGAAACATTGAGAGCTTACCTTCTTTGTGTTCTTGCATAGCGGCTGCATGTTGCGTAATGTGCATTGCGGGAGTTTTTGAGGTTCTTGTGGTTTGTGAGTGGGACTCCACTCGTAGATAGTGAGATTGAGATACCCGGACGCCGAGGGCCGTAGTAGTGGTAGATAGCATATCGGGTTTTCACCTTCAACATATGCAACGAGGCGCTTTCACTACAGTATCGTTGCCCTCGTATCCGGAATTTTGATTAGTAAGTAGAACTAGCGTGGCGGCTTTGTTTGGACGTCGTGTGGTCTTTGTCTCCGTAAAGGTACCCTCGCTATCGATTTTCATCTCATTTTATCGCTCGAAGAATTTTCTACCTGACTTCATTGTTCCTCTTATAACCTCGTTCCTAGCCGTCAGCTTTTGCCGCCATTGCCGTTGGCGACCGTGCCAATGGCAGAAGGAGACGGCCATGAAGAGATCAGCATCTTTCTACCTCGCTCCCGGAATCTCAAGCCCAGCAGTTCTGAATGGCACGGAACGAAGGACTGCCAGAATACCATCAGCAAGATTGGGACGATTCGTCGACTCTGCCAGAAACTCTTTCCCAGCCACCTATGCGGCCGGCATCTGCTGGACCTGAGTATTTGCACCACAAAGATGACCTGAAGGCTGGTTCTCGTGGCGCTACGATATCCTGAGTCAACCGACCGCCGCAGGATCTCAGACACGACGTTCTCGGATTAGCTCGACGACAATGCGCTCTTTCATTTCACTTGAGGACGCTGTAGCTTGCTACAATGCCGCAGAACTACTAAGAGAAGAGAAGGGAGCAAACAGGCCCGGTGAGCATATATAGATATGCGAATTGGCGAAGGTCTGCGAACAGGTATCAGTACATTTCATCCTGCGTCTTATACTTCCCCTATTTTGACCTCATATAACGTTGACCATAGCAAGGTTTATAGATTTTGATCGTTGTAGCTTGGATACTCAATGGAGACGAGAGTGCTGTGGCTATCATTCACTCAAGTGCCAAGCACTGCTCACGCTAGCTTTGCCTGCTGCTGCTGCAAGGTAGCGGGCCGCTGTCGTCACGTTACAGCGGCGTCCGCTTAACCCGACAAAGATCTCCTCTCTGCTCCTCGACCGCTCGGCGTCCACGACTTCCACAGACAGCACTCATCACAGCCATCTTGTCCCCCACGAACGCAGGTCTCCATATCGCGAACGACACAAGCATACGACGTCCATCATTGTACACGTAGCCCGACGATTGACCACATCACGCTCTGCCCAGCATCTGACCCTCGATCATGGCTCACCGCGACATGAACTACGGCAACCGTTACGAACAGTACAAGGCGGGTACCCTTCGACTCTCCAAGTGGCTTGTCACAAACGCAAATGACTGCGCGGACATTACACGTCTCGTGGTCGCGCTAGGAGCACGCACGAAGAAGGTTAGCAACCAGCGAGTCACAGCTGGAAACGTCGATCTGCGAAGTGCTGAGTATGTCGCCCTTGCTCGCGTCATTGCCAAAGCAGTCCAAGAGAGGGTATACGCGATCAAAGTGCCCGGACACGTGCTGCAGAACCTCGAGAGAGTCATTCGTCTACGCCAGGAAGCGCATAACTTCTACGCTGCAATCTCGATCGAAGCAAATCAGACTATCTCGGACAAGGACGAAACACACAAGCACTTCATCAAGACCTTGAAGGACGTGCAAGACATCTTGAGTGATGCGTACCATCTCTCTCCCGCGCCTGTAGTCGCCCAGAGCGTCACAGCATCATCGAACAGCTCGCAAAACGAGGTTCAAACCCACGACTTCAAAGCCACGGAGTCGATCGTCCACGCAGGCACAGAGCCAAAGCTCGAGGCATCCAAGAAAGTCAATCGCGTCGACCTTACGGACGCGAGTTTCAGCTTGAGCAAAGAAGCCGATAACACCAGACTTGCTCTGTTCTGCCACCTCCAAGATCTCCAAGATGTCCGTACTGCATGCCACGAACTCTGGAACGAATGGCGCGAGGGTAAGATCAATATCCTCGAAGCGACTATGACCACCAACATAGCATTTGCTGTGATGCGCTGTGCCGATGAAGCGTTCTGCTTGAGCAACCCTGAACTCGACAATCACGACAAGATCCTGGCGTTCCTTGGACTGCGCCTGGTCACGTTCGACGGAAAGCCTATCATCTATGTTGTCAACGAGGCCAGTCAGTCTCAGCCTTGTCAAGTGCTGACGAACATCATGGAGTTGTTGTGCCCAACAGGACGGCAAATCAACAAAGTGTTCGGGGCTAGTCTGGAGCGCGTCAAGTGTAGCGTTGAGGTCAACGGAACAGTTCATGAGCCATTGCCCAGCGAAATCGGGTGGCGTGATCATCATCGACTTTGCAAAGTCTTGCTTGAAAACGTCCAGGCGATCTACTTCCATGCCCAGGCCAAGGAACGGAGTGACTTCGACGACTTGAGTGACTTCGACGACTTCACTGAAGCCCTAGTCAAACACGGACACAGACTCTGGGCCAGCTGCTGCACCGAGATACACGCCGGTATCTTTGACACGCTTGGCGACGAGACAGAACTCGCCATGGAGATGGTTGAGCATAATTTACAGCGCTTGTCCAAGACGCTGAAGATATACGAACAATCACTCCAGCAGGCGAAGTCGGTGGACCACGAAATGAACTCCCAGATCATGGCTATCGCACTGTCAGATAACGTCAAAGCCCGCCAACGCCTGAGCCTGGTGACTCCTGAATGGAACCTCGGGGATGTTGCATCGCCACGCTTCGGTGTGCAACTGAGGCTTGTGAAGGAACTGATGAATCCGATAGTAAACGGATTGGAGAGGGTTCTGCCACTGTACGCCGGCATGACAACCCTTCGGATAATGCAGAACATGTTGCATTACGCGTGCATTTTGATTGACAAAGATTCAAGCATACAGGCGGCCGGATCTCTCTGCATGGCTGCACAAGAAGCTGGGCTCATCACAGAATCCTGGCCGGACCTCGAAGCTGCCATGGGCTCCTACGCTCCCGACGGCGCCTGGCTGCCCAAACTCGAGGCCAAGTGCCACGTCTCACGGTTCAACGCCAGCTTTGAGATGATGGTCAATCTCCCGAAATATGAGGCGCGCCGCGCAGCGCTCAGGGGTGAAAGCACGGTCAACCTTCCTGCCAAGAAGAAGAGACCATTCCGTGGCTCTGAGCTCTTGCACAAGATCTTTGAACAGAACGAAAAGAGCAAGACAGAATCAGTCAAAACTTGGCCCTGCAAAAGATGGGAAATCGTGCTGCACCAGCTCGCGACCCAACGACGGGAACGAGAGGAGTCTGATACCATCGATGTCCATGAAGGTCAGATTTTGGGCCCTTTGGAGTTCCTCGCCGAGTTCCGGCGAGCCTGGGCGGAGCAACAAGAGATCATTAACACTGATCTTTGTGAGCTTGCGAGCACTTGCGACACACTTCTGGAGAGCTTCCAGCGTCGGCACTTACCTGAGCATACTGAAGCCACGTCACAAGTCGCTTCAATCGTTCTCAAAAGCTTCGCTGCAGACTCCAAGCGTGGCAGATCGTCAGAGCTTTTCAATGCGGCTGCGGATGCGATCAAGCAACATATTGAGGAGAATGGCGATCGCCTCGGCGCTGCAGCTCGTGCGCGAAGTACAGGCAAAGAGCAGCATGGTCCAAGACTGTATGATGTGACAGACGGTGGTCTGCGAGCGCAGCGTGAGCAAGACCGTGAGAACTTCAATCGCGCTGGCACGAGTGTTTCCAGAACTGGAGGAATCGTCGCGCTTTATCATGCACGACTCACGGAGAAGGCATTGAATGACGCGAGGCAACTTTGTGCGCCAGCTGGCTGTGTGAGCTTACCCGGGTTCATGATGTCAAGAGGCGAAGAGAGCCACCCGAGTGAGGCCTGCCAGAAGCCTGACAGTGTCAACGATCCTGTCCAAGTTGGCGGCAGCATGAACGAGGTGCTCGGTAAGCACGACACGAGAAAAGACTTGATGGAGCCACACAAAGATACTGCTAGTTGTGGCATTGCATTGCAAGCTAGCGGCACAAACATTCATGTCGCCGTAGAGACTATCGAGGCGGTGAACAAGGAGGAGGATGCTAAAGCTGGCGACAATGGTGAGAGCTTTGATGGCGAGGAGCGCCTTGCCGGTCCGAAGTCTAAGGAGAAGAAGAAGAGAAAGAAGCCCAAGAAGAAGCCGGCTAAGCCTTTTACTTGGGACTTCCGTTGAGCACTCTACGATTCTCATCCTCGAACACAGCAAGGGCATGGTCGAAGCGAGGGGGGTGATCAGATGCAGCGCTTGGTGTAGTAAACTCGCAAAGATTAGCTTGATATTAGGATGGCGCAGCTAAAGCATTGCTCCATGTCATCCAGTTGTTTGACTGCCCCTTTCCATTTCCGTGGGTTCGTGTTCGAGATCGGGTCTAGCGTGCTAGCCCTTCTTGACCTCGCCTCCTCTTTGTCGAGGCGCAATTTTCTTTGACATCCGTCCAAGATCATCTTATTACTCGAAAGACTATCAATCTGCGCTTTGATGGCTTTGCTTAACCCTCATTCAGTCGATTACCCGGATCCCAGATCACAACGCTGCCATTGCGACCTGTCTGACAGCGCTGGCTACGCCCACTCGTAGCCTCCCGAACATTTCCACGCAGCATGAAGTTTGCTAGAGTCAGCAATACAGCTGTGCGACCTGTGGAGGGCAAACATATCCGACGGGTATATGACTACTCTTGCTTCACCAACAGCTATGGACACGGATATGTTCTTACTCCGCTTAATACTTCTTCCTCCCCAATTTATGAACTGATCCTCGACTATTCTAAGGTGCAATTAACGTCGTTCTTATACCTGCTTATTGAGATTCAATATGTTCTTTACGTATATCGGATGCTCGCCATGCAGGCGAACGCTACACACAGCCCTCTTCACGCTCCTCGCCACTCATTCCATTTTCAGACACACGTGGTACCATCGACTACTCCTCATCAATAGACAGCTCAAAGACGAGCATGTTGGCTGTCGACTTCCAGGCTGAAGTTTGCGGCGTGAGTCCCCAATGCAAGGACGCAGTCTCGGAATCTCTGCACGGCTTTCCCGCAATTCACTCACCAGCCCTTCACGCGATGCTCGCGCTAGTTGTAGCTGCGGGCCGCTATGCTGGCTCCCGCTCCTTCACCTGCCGCGACCAACAACTCTGTCTACCGTCTTCACACCTCTCCGAAATACAACCTCGAGCACAATTGGACCACCAGCGATTGGACCTGCCAACTGCTAACGCGTCCACCGAACTATACGCATTGAAGCTCTGCAACACGCGACGACCTGTCCAGCATGCCTCAGAACAGCGCTGCGCAAGGCGGGCACCATGAACGCTACAAGATAACTACTAACCAGCTCGCTGACTGGCTAGTCAAAACCGCCAACGAGTGTGCAGACATCACACTGCTTGTGGGGTGCCTCGAGAATGACTTTGATCGCAAGCAAGTAGCAGCGGGCGAAGCGGTCAAATTGCGAACCGATGAATTCCTCACGCTTGCAATTGTCATTGCGCGAGCTGTCCGAGGCGCGATAGATGGCATCCAAATCCCCGGTCGTATCCTCCAATCCGTCGAGAAGGTCATTCGCCTTCGCTCGGAGCTGCACGGCCTGCATGTGTCGAAGTCGATGGCCAGTACTGGAGATCTCACGCCGTCCGATCGCACTCACTTGCATTTCCTCGAGATGCTTCACAATGTTCGAGACGTCCTGAAGGAAGCTTTCGACCAGCAGAAGGTACTGGAGCAAGAGACCCTCACCGAAGCACTGTCGAACGTGAAGATTGCAGACTTCAATACCCCGGCTGGTCAAACGCGCAAGGAAGTGCTTCGGAGCCTCGACAACGCAACGCCAATTCGATCTCACAGCCAAGACAACAAAGGAACGTACCAGCGTACAAAGCACGAACAAGCGCGCCGTGTCGATCTGTCCAAGTCCAAGGTCGAGGTCGCGAAGGAGACAGATGACCTCGCCTTCGTTGCCTGGTGTCACCTCACAGACCTTCACGATGTTAGAGCATCGATCAAGGAGACTCTCCAACAGTGGCGTCGGTGTGAGATCAGCACTCTTCTGGCGCTGAATACCGTCAACACGGCCTTTGAGCTGCTGAAGTGCGCTGACGATGCCTTCTGCATTCTCAACCCCGACCTCGATGACTACAGCAAGGTGCTACAGTCTCTCGGACTGGAGCTTGAGAACTTTCCCACGGAGCCCGTGGTCTACCTTGCTAACAAAGTGAGCGCCTTCAACAGCTCGACGCGACAGTCTCTCCCTGCCAATGCCGTTGAAATTCTCTGTCCGATCGGAGCGAAGGTCAACGAGTCGTTCCGTGAAAGCCTGATGCGGCACCGATTTGACATGGACTGCCACTCGCGAGGCGCATTGGGCGACATCAGGCCACCAACAGCTCGCGAACGAGACTGGCGCGAGTATCACGCACTCTGCAAGACTCTACAGGACAGTGTCGGTATCATCGACCTCTACGCGGAAAGAACGCCTGTCTTTCACCAGAACAGCTTCACCAAAGGGCTCGTGACAGATCAAGGCCGGACGTGGCTCAACATTTGCATTGAGATCTACCTTGAAGTAATCGACATCCTGGGAGAAGACACAGATGTCTGCTCTCAGATGCTCGACATGCGCCTGTCAAAGCTTTACTTCCAATATATAACGGACAGTCGCTTCAACTCCGACAAGGAAGACATGACTGTGTCGCAAGTTTTGAGCCTGTATACGTCCATGATTGTCAGGGCCAAGAAGACGCTTCGAGGGAATACTGAAGCGGTCAATCGTGGTGACCTCTCGTCTTCGGTCTACGGACAAGAGCTTCGACTGGCCACGGAGGCAATGGACAGGGGAAAAAGCTACGTCTGCGGTATGGAGTGCTTCCTGCCGGTCCATGCCGCTGCCACGGCCTACGAGCTAGACCGGGGCATCATGATCATGGGCAGTCGGAACGTTAATCGGGCTTTCGATGTCCTTGCTATCTGCCACCTGCACCAGGCTTTCCTGCGGATTGGACTCATTCAGCGCAGCTGGGACGACCTCGATATACTGGCGTCGTCTTACTTCCCGGACGGACAGTGGGTCCCAAAGCATGCGCCGAACTGTCTTTTGACGACTTTTGCAACAGCTTACAGGGACGCCATGGGCATGGACCGGCGCAAACTGTATAGTAAGATCCGTGTACTCGATTGCGATATCACCGGCAGAGGCGGACCCTTCAAAGGCTCCAGACTAGCGCGGAAGTTGATCGATGCGGAGGACGGAGATCAGATCAATGGTGTCAAAACCTCGCAAGACTTCATAGATGCCTCGCCCGGCAAGAGACTGGAGGTTGTGCTACACAAGCTGCTCATGCACAGGCTACAGCAGAAGTCTGGCACAAAGTTGTCGCAAAACCAGGTCCGCAGCCTCGTGGATTTCCTTACGGAGTTCAAGACGTCGCTGGGCGAAGAGGAAGTTCTCTTAACTATGGACTTGAGCAAATTTCTGGGCCCCGTCCATGAGCTACTGGAGTGCATGAAGAAGCAGATACCAAGGGGTAACGAGTGTACTAACACAGGCCTCACACTGGAGACACTAAAGGCCATCGCGATGTGTGCTGATGATCCAGAACGATTGGCCGATATGGGCATCCCGAAATTTGGCGTAGTGATGGGTGAGTATATTGCGAAGGCAGGTGACCAGAGTAGTGCAGCCGCACGAGCGGCCATTGCCTCGGAGTGTCTCAAGACTCCAGGGCTCCACGAGGTCAATGAGGGTCAGCAAGCCTTGAGAGACGAGGAGGCCGAGGACTTCAGGCGTGCAGGCACGGGCGTCACAAGAGCTGGCAAGATCACGGCTTTGTACCATCCGAAGCTGACGATCAACGACCTGAGGCATGTAAGGGGCTACGAATCTGAGCCTGGGTTCGTCAACCTACCTCTGTACATGGACTGCGAGGAGGTTGAAGCGATTGGAGCTGAGAACAACCTTGTCAATCAGGCGCAGCCGAACGATCACATCAACAATAACGACGGCGACACCGGTGCCAACTCACCAGCAGTGAAGCATACGAGCAAGCATAATAATAAGCGGAAGAAGAAGCCAAAGAAGCCGTTGGGAGAAGACATCTGGAGGTGGAAGATCAGCTGAAGATCTCGCAAGCACGCTAATAGGAGAGCCGGGAGACATATCGTACTTCAAGGCCACACATGCGAACGGCTTCTCTGGGAAGAAGACCATCTTCGACTCGAGAAGACCTTCGCAACGCCGCTGCAGTCTTTGGTCTTGACGGATGCTCAAACCAAGCTCGCCAATGTGATTGAGCCGGTAGCACCATTAGACTACCATTTGCAAGTATACCATCATCAGCCAAGGGTGAGTAGATTCCAGAATGATCGAACTCAACGTCCGAGAGCTTCAGTAGATAGACGACCGAATCGAAGAGTGGCTTCCTCACGAGCTTGAGCGGATTTTGATACTTGCCACGCAGAGATAGAGATCAGGAAGGAAGTGTCATCGGAGACTTAATCCAGCTGAACGTTCTACTGGGAAACTTGGAAGAGGAACATCAGACCTGCAAATATGAGACTGACTCAAGAGCTCGATGATCAGCGGTGCTACGGTACCGAGTGGGATCCTCAGGTTATCCAGAAAATCAGAGAGAGCCTTCCTGGATATGCGTGCGTCGGCCTGGCTATCTAAAAGATGGTACAGATGATGATGTAGACAGCAGCCAGTGAGAGCAATGCTGCTAGCTGTGGTAGAGCTCAGAAAGTCATCGCGCTCCTCTCGCATGGCTGAGCACGCCACTGTGGTATTTGTGGAGGCGCAGCATTCCTGAGGCCGCACAGCAGAGTTTCACAACCAGGTACATGTAGCCTTGGCCTCCCACCTTCGGCGTATACTTTCATGGCTCCTTTCCAATGTCCTCCACTTTACACACTCTTGCCTCAAAACCCTTGAGACTAAGAGTTCCCAGGCTCTAGCTGACATTGTACGTCTTAATCCTCTGGCCCGATGAGGCTACTCAATATTCGTAGTTTGGAGTTCCACGAATTTGGTCACAGCTCTACGTCCAAGTTGCCACCGTATGCCATCGCCTCACATCGTTGGCTTGATGGCGAGACCACATACGAGAGATTTCGGAGAGGTCAAGACCTTTGCATGTCAGGCCGCAAGAAGGTTGAGGACTTCTGTGGACTGATCTGGGACATGAACCACAAAGTCATCGAGTCTCCAGCTTGGGCTGAGCTGGGATTCGTCCTGAAGACGGAGTGGCTTTGGATCGACACTGCATGTATCAACAGAACCGACAGCGTGGAGCTCTCGGAATCCATCAATTCGATGTTCCGCTGGTATCGGGGTGCAGCCGTGTGTTATGCGTACCTTCACGACGTTCGAACGATACGGGAGTACCAAAGTGCCATGCTAGACTTCATGCAAACCGAATGGTTCAGACGAGGATGGACCTTACAAGAGCTTTTGGGCCCTAGAGTTGTGGTCTTCTTGACCAAAGAGTGGGAGGTGCTTGGCCACAAATGTAGCTACGACAAACCCCTCTGTCATGTGGTCTGCCGCGGATTTGGGCAACGACTTGACTTTGTCATATCGCGCATAACCAAGATCCCAATGGACGTCATTCGAAACTATGACAATGCAAGTTCCCGGGAAATCAGCGAGAAGATGTCCTGGATACGTGGAAGAGCTACAACCCGTCCCGAAGATAGAGCTTATTGCCTGCTCGGTATCTGTGGCGTCTTCATGTTACCAATCTACGGGGAGGGCGAAGACGCCTGGCGGAGGCTTCAGACGCTGATACTGGAGAAGGAGTCGCAAGTCCCGTCGGATGATTGTCCACTCAGCAACAACGACAAGATAGACACATCAATGACTCCCCATCACCTGCATGAGCAAAGACCGGACAGACCATATGGGACCCACAAGGAAGCGCGGCATCGCGATAGTGTCTTATGGGACGTGACGAAGAACGTCCTGCTTGGCGCATCACGAGCCAGGACTGACGCCGTACACCCGCGGCAGTTGCGCGTAGTGATCCCCGAGATGCCAGCTGAAAGTAGTCCAATGAGAGGCAATGGTTGGCCATTTCTTGTTACCCAGACTGCCGTACCCACACCCATACTTGCGAGGCCACGCGGGTCGGTGCCTAGAGAGTCTGAACAGGAGGTGGTACATCCAGAGCTCCTCAAAAGATGGTTGCCGAAAGATTCGGACAGAAAAACGTGTGGTTACTGTCACAGCATCATACACGAGAATCACCCGAAGATCTTCTGTAGTCTCAGCACATGCCGAGCGGTCTTCCATCGCCGCTGTGCAGGGCAGCAATGCGGCAAATGCAAAGCTGGGTACCGTCTGTCGACGATCTGCACGTCGCCGCCTCAGGCATCTTTGAGCGAAGACGAACATGACTCGAGTAAGGACGTAGACAACATTCCAGGAGGACCGCAGACGCTTTCACCAAAGAGGCGAATTGGCTTGCGCTTATGGAAAAAGGCGGGCTCTTCACTGCTTGGCCGTAAGGGTATGCGAAGCAGCTTGACAGATGAACAGCCACAGATGATCCCAAGGAGCGCATGTAGTGATTGACAACCGTGCGGAGCGGTGAATGCCAGATGCTATCAACATGCCGTTGTGCTACAACTCAGCGAACTTCTGATGGAGAGCTGTAAAACAGCAAGGTAACATACGCTTCAACGAATGTCTGTGTCCCCTAAGCCGCTCTTCTTTCGAAATTACATCGACCCCCTCATTCGACTCATCCACCCATCCCCACTGCTCGGCCCAGCAACAGGTTTCCTCTCTGGACTTCTTCCCCTCGCATTTTCATCCTGCGCAGTCCCCATACTTCTTCTCGGTGGCATATTCGCGGGGGCACGAGTACGCCCTTCCCGACCCCACAGCTCACCAACAAGGCTCTGTCGCCGTGGCTGCTGTTGCTGAGGTTCAGACGTCTGTTGCGTGGAGTCCTGGCGCGATTGCTGGGGTGGTACGTTCTCGTCTTGCACGAGACGCTCCGTCGGCGATATGGCGCTAGAGCGTCTTCGTGAGCGTGGACGGCGGAGGTGGGACACATCATGCTCAGGGATTGGTGCAGCTGGCTGTTGTGGTTCTTCGGTCTGCGGCTGTTGGTAGAACTGTGGACTGGGCGATCGTGGTGCGTGGATCACAGTATCTGGCGAGGAGGCACTCGAAGACTCGCTCGAAGGCGTGGGTTTTCGGGAGACACTCCGTGGAGGAGTCACTGAGTACAGGTCATCTTCATCGTCATCTGCGACAGCAGTCTCGCCACTGAGATCCGTCTGTCCAGAGTCTTCTCTACCGGGCCGTGAAGGTATAGGGCGCGCAAAGGGGAGGAATGTCTCTGTGTTGTCTACGCTGAGTTGACGAGGCGCGCACGCTCGTGCTTGCCTTGCGTCGCCGATGTCATCCGTTTGCGCGGAGCCTTCTTCATCAGATCGTGACCATTCGCCGAGGCCACTGAGGAACTCGTCCAGGCTATCGACACTCGATGGTCCGGCAGCTTGCTCCTGAGAAGCCTGTGCGTTGGTCCTGTCAGAGATGGTCGCAGTCGGGTCGTACTCTTCCTCCTCGATAGTCTGCTCTCTCGCTGCGACATCATATCTAGGCATCCTGAAATTGAAGCCTCCTGTACGACTGTGCTCACGAGTCAGGCGGTCCAGAGCCACTACTCCATCCTTCTTCAACAGCACGTATGGGCCTTTGTAGTTCTCAGTGTGTGCTCGAGAACGTATAGGTCGCGTGAGGCGGTCGAACGAGTCTCGTCGAAAAAGCTCGGTGATGCCGCTGATTGAGCTTCGTCTCTGATTCAACCAAGCGGGAGTAGTGTTTGGCTCGAAGATCTTGGTAATTGAAGACAATCTGCGCTTCGCAGCCCCTGCAATCGTCTCGGGTGTTCTGCCGTAGTTTGGACCAAAGCCTCCGTAGAGGTCTTTCCCACGGTCTGAGCCGCTCGAATATCTAGGCAAACCGCCAAGAGCGCGCCTTCGTGCGTTGACAGCTTCTCCCTTTGCAAGGTCTCCTTGTGTTGGTGGATCGCTATCGGGTGGGGGCTCGACGTACTCCCATTGCCCAATGTTGCGCCCTGGGTCGTCTATCGGGTTTCGAAATCGCCGCAAGAGGTTGAATTGCGGCTCGGCAAATCGGCTGAGGTATCGTTCGAACACTCGCCGTCTCTCATCTCGACCTGAGTCTAGGACATTGGGCATGTTATCATACGTGGTGATGCCTCCCTCTGTGCCCCGCCTGGTGCGTCGTTGGAGCTGACTGAGAAGTGTAGGAAAGCGTTGAGTTGCAGCAGGAGGCAAGCAGTAGTTCTTCGTCTTCGTGTGTCCATCCAGCCGACTGAGCTCCAGAAGCAGCTCGCGACGCTCCATTGCACTTAGAGGGATTTCTAGCGCGACCGGCAGGCCGCGACGACTGCCTTCTCCAGGCTCACTGACGTGCCTTATCGGACAGTCAGTATGAAAGGGTTCTGGAGCACTTGACCGCCTGACGTGCCTCCACATCTCGCGAGTTGTGATGATGAACATTTCTTCCTTGTGTGTATCGGTGACGGGGTTATGGCTGTGCCGGTGTGGTGGAGGCGTACGACTTCGTCTTGGAGTGGCACCCGTTCTCTGTGCAGGAGTCGAAAGCCTTCCTGGACATCTGCCCGGCCGCGATTGGTGTAGCAGCTTCACCTTGTCTGTCTCCAGTACGATTGGTAATAGGAGGTCCTGTCTGGACTTTGATCTCTCCATAGCCCGTACAGGTGTGTCGTCGTAATGTTTCAGAGGTCGGCCAATGGCGGGAAAGTCATGGTTTTGGGGCGGCGGTAACAGACGCTCAGCCAGGAAATCGGAAGCTCGACGCTTTCCCATTCGGCTGCTTTGTGTCTGCATTCCATCTCGCTTGCTTATGCTGGACTGTCGGAGCACCGTCTTGCTGAATTGTTGCCAACTTGCCAGTCGTTCGGCCACTTGCTGAGCATCAGCCCAGTCTACCTTGTCTATGAGCGTAGCTTCCAAGTCCAAGCTGGAAGGACCAGCACCAGCATCAACCCGCCTGCTGATCTCTCGTTCGAGGTCCAGGCTCTTCTTCATAGCGCGGCGTTTCTTGAAGTTTTTGATACTGCTGACAACATTGATTCGCGTTCGTAGCCGTTGCTATGGGCTCTGGGACAGCGAAGATCGATGAGACTCTGGATTGACGATGGATTCAATCATTCTCGCATCCTCATCGTCGACCTCGGGATTGGACTTAAGTCGTGGAGCAGGTAGCGATGTCGCTATGCTGTACGACCGCCTCACCATGGCGGCCTTTTCAGCTTCTCTCTCTACACTTGCTTTGGCTTCTTCGTCAGCCTTGCGCCGTGCGGGATCAATCCAGATTGGCTTCGGCGGGTTCATTCTCTTCGGCGGAGGGATAGCCTGAGGAGAGTCGGGGGATGGCGGAGGCGATGTGTCTTTCGCCTCGGTCTTCCCCAGGGCTGGAACAGCGTTACGCAGAGGGCGAGCGGCAGCTTCCCAGAGCTTCTGACGGATCGTGAGAGGCTTATCAGGGGAAGCTATTTTCCACAGGTGGTGCATATTCGTCTTCTTGCGTCGCAACTTCTAATCTGCATTGTGATTCTCCGACCGCAAGCGAACTCGTGGCTGTTTGTTGAGAAGGGCTGTACGCTCGTCCGCTTCAGCCTCAGCTGCCTCGTCAATCCCGTCCACTCGTCTGATATTCGCACTGCTGATTCTGCGGTTGACGTGGCCGCTCATGACTGCGCCAAAGTCTTCCTCGGCCTCAGCCTGTCGTCTCTCGGCATCAGCAGCAGCTTGCTTTTGCTTCTCTTTACGCTTGTTCCTCCAAAACACGGCACCCATGCCAAGCAGAATGAACTGCAAGCCGCCAGTGACAATGTAGACTAGCCAGGTACTCCATCCGTCCTTGCCGACTCTCAATGCCAGGGAAAGCGCAAACAAGAAAGCGCCTGGAGCTTGTATGAACAAAGTGATCATTGACAGGCTTTTCAGATCTCTGAGCTTCCAAGTGTAGTATATTTGCGGGACGTATTGAATAGCTGCAAGGACGCCAGCTATTGTGCCCAAGATATCAGCCCAGGACTGAGTGTCCTCCGGATATCTGAAGACCAAGATGATCGAGACGACAGCGACGAGAAAGAGTGAGACGAATGTTACAGAGCCGACGAGCAGAGGGTCTTGTCGCTTGACTGGATCGGACTTGGTGAGGGAGGTCGTAGAGGAGGTCAGGTCTTCGGTGTCGGAGCTCGATAGTGGGAAGAAAACGAGGTAGAGCACGAAACTGCTTCAAGTCAGACAATGCATTAGTTGACCATGCGGTACTTGTCCTTACATAAACATGAAGCATGTCCATTGTACGCCGATCTGCAGGACTCCCAGCAGAGCAGCAAAACACTGGCCCTCATTGAGTTCGTTGCAACATGCCATGTCCGCTCGCGAGGTGGGTATTGTGAGGATGTTGCCAATTGCAGCGATGGAGCTGAGTCCGCCAAGTAAGACCCACCATGGTGACAAGCCTTCGGAGCTACGGCGTTGGATGATTTTCCAGTGTTGTGGTAGGTATGACACGAGTATGCCCACGACCAGGAACGCTGCCAGCGCGGTAGTGAGGACGCCGGGCTCAGCGAGTGGCTTGCAGTGCTCCGAAAGACCGGGGTGTGGATCGAGCATGTTGGCGGATGTAGCGATGTGAGTGAGTGAATGATTTCACATACTGCGGAGCGATGCGTGCTATGTATGCGGGTTGGAAGCGAGCATGTGATGGGTGTTGCATGTGAAGGAAGAAGAGCAGCAGGTGCCTGACATGTGACGCGTGAAGCTTCCCAAAACAAGCTCCAACGAATCTGGGGAAAGAGCCAGGCTCGGTCCGCACTCCGCCTGCCGATCGCCCAACCACGCGACATTTGATGAGGGGCCTTCAAATTCGGAGGCTGGCATCCACCAAGACGTCTCGGTTCACAGCAGACCTCACTCCCCGGTCGACCGCTGGATCATGGACTCACCAAGACTACTGGAACTTCCCAACGAGCTGCTGCTCCTATGGCACACTCACCGCATCGAGGTCCTCCTCTCAGCGGGAGTACTGCTAGCCATAGTCCGGCTGGTGGCCCATTGGAGAAGTCGGAAAGCTAAGATTGCATTGACGCCTCCACTTGGAACCCCGACCGATGAGAAGCCTCGATTTGAGACCAATTCACCCTTGGAGAAGGATCTGCTTCCAGAGATTCAGACCGGGGACAGTCCATTACAGAAGAGAAGAACTCCGCGAAGGGTCAAGGGCACTAGAAACCTAAGGAAGAGGGAACACGAGGCACTCGTTCCAGAGAGGATACAGCCATACATCTTCTACTTCTCACTGGGAGGCTCCACGAGAGCCCATGCTGAGAGGCTCGCGGCCTCGTACGAGATCGCGAACGACAAAGACGCAATACTCCCACCTCAGCTCCTAGACCTGACCGAGATCGATTATGAGGACTACTTCATTTCGCCCCCGAAACAACCCACCTCAAGCACCGCAAGTTTCTACTCGATACTCATCCCCTCCTACAACATCGACACAGAGCTGTCGAACTATCTCTCACATCTGGAGGAAACTCATCATGACTTCAGAATCGACACTGCTCCATTGTCCGGCCTGGCTGGTTATAGCGTATTTGGATTCGGTGATCAGCAGGAATGGCCTACAGAACAGGACGGATACTGTACACAAGCGATCGAAGTCGATAGGTGGATGGCAAGGTTGACTGGCCGTAAGAGAGCCTTCCCATTGGGCATGGGTGACGTGAAGGGAGATGAGTTGGAGACGAGGTTGGAAGACTGGCAGAGAGGAGTACAGAACATCATGATTGATATCAGTCAAGGCAAAGGTCTTGGAGAAGGTGTGTCTGGCAGTGGTGACGCGGTCGAGAGCGGAGATGAGGACGATATCGACTACGATGATGGCGAGACAGTGACGTCGAAACCACGAAAGGGCACAACTGGCGATCTCGAGGATCTCAAGGCGCCTATTCCCGTCGACTTCACAACCTCGTCCAAGGGAAATGTGGCGCCCAAGGAAATGGTGCCAAAAACATCGCCAACGTATGCTAACCTCACCAAGCAAGGCTATACGATCGTTGGCTCCCACTCCGGTGTCAAGATCTGTCGCTGGACCAAGTCGGCACTTCGTGGCAGAGGGTCATGCTACAAGTTTTCCTTCTACGGCATCGCCTCGCATCTTTGCATGGAAGCAACGCCGTCACTAAGTTGCAGCAACAAATGCGTCTTCTGCTGGCGTCACGGCACAAACCCGGTCGGTACCACCTGGCGATGGCAAGTCGATCCGCCGCAGATGATCTTTGACGGCATGAAACAGGGCCACTACCAGAAGATCAAGATGCTGCGAGGCGTGCCCGGTGTCCGAAGTGAACGCTTCAGCGAAGCCATGAAGATCCGTCACTGTGCCTTGAGTCTGGTAGGAGAGCCGATCTTCTACCCTCACATCAACGAATTGCTCGCTATGCTGCACAGAGAGCATATCTCCAGCTTCCTTGTATGCAACGCACAGCATCCGGACCAACTCGCAGCGCTGGGGCCCGTCACACAGCTCTACGTTTCTATCGACGCTTCCAACAAAGAGTCCCTCCGCCGTATTGACCGCCCGCTCCATCGCGACTTCTGGGAGCGGTTCGTAAGATGCATGGACATTCTGCGCGAGAAGCGCTTCACTCACCGCACCGTCTTCCGACTCACTCTTGTCAAAGGCTTCAACATCGAAGAAGAAGCCGCTGGCTATGCAGACCTCGTCGAGCGAGCACTGCCAGCATTCGTCGAAATCAAAGGCGTGACATACTGTGGCACGTCTACGGCCGCAGGCGCGGGTCTATCTATGCAGAATGTTCCTTTCTACGACGAAGTCAAAGCTTTCATACTCGCTCTCGAAGCCGAGCTGAATCGCCGCGGTTTAGAATACGGCATTGGCGCCGAACACGCACATTCCTGCTGTATCCTGCTTGCGGACCGCAATCGCTTCTACTTGAAGGGTGATGATGGTGTCAGCCGATGGCATACACTTATCGACTACCAGAAGTTCTTTCAATGTGTGGAAAGCGGCAAGCCATTCGCCCCAGAGGACTACATTGGCAAGCCGACACCCGAGTGGGCGCTTTGGGGGAATGGCGGCTTTGATCCTCGAGATGAGAGGGTGGATCGCAAAGGGAAGCCAAAGATCGATGCTTCCCAGCCTAAGACTATTCCAGCGGACACTGAGATTGATATCACGCCTACGGAAGCTGGCGCTGAGGTTGAGCAGGAGCCCGTTGGAACCGATCAGTTACTTGGTCGTCAATACCAGCGGACACTGCAGATGCGGAAACAACTCTTAGAACGTAATAGGAGAGTTGTTGAGATATGAGCATAGTATTCCTCGTGCATACTATAAACTCCGCGCACCGAATCGCCTCTCAACGCGCGACCAAATCTTCGACGCGCCATCGCTCATTCGCCATCGCTCATTCTCTGAATATCCTCAGCCGTCTTGGTAGTGTCTTATCTGGAATAAGTCAGCGATGCTCCCACCCCAAAGAGCCTCCACCTGAACACACGCCTTGATCCTCACAGGAAGGTCATCGCCCAGCTCGTGAACGTTGCAAAGGTGGCCGGCATTGCAGGTGTGGCACCTCCGTACATAGCAGACTGCCAGGCCGCAGCCCAAGATGCTGAAAAGCTCGTCAGCTCAGAAATAGTCTCGACGAGTGCTGCAAGACTCACCAGCCGTTACGCCTATGCCACTGAAGCCAATGTAAGGCAAGAATGGGGCGATGAATGCGGCAAAGGGCATGATTGGTGCTAGAATCTTGCTGTGTGGATTACGTGTTGGCGATGTACCGACCTTGGAAGATGTGATTGTTCGTGGGCTGTGGTTGAACAGAGCAAGACGACGAGGACAGGGTTTATATGCCTTCTCAAGGCCACGAACAGACGTCATCGACACCGGCGATTGAGTGCAATAGATGTTGACGCATACCTCAGGCGCTATTCGGCTGTGGACAAGCGCTGATGCCAACATCGACATTGTTGCGGGAATCTTTACAGTCGCCCTTCGGCATGAAGTAAGCAATTCGATACAGTTACTTGGGAACACTCAGGCCGGATCGTTCGACGTCACCACGACGAAGGTTATCAATCGGCAACTTGTAGCTTGCTAGGTGGTTCATCGTGGAAAGTTCATACATATGTTGATCTTATCGGTCACTAACTCTCGCCTTTTGGCTTTACCCCTGACTCCTTCGGTAAAAGTGTCATGTTTCACCTGGAACCCCTGATGTTGCCTGCATCAGGCTGCAGGTACCTGTCAAGCTTCCTAGTCGATGATCTGGGCTTTCCGACCATTCCTCAAGCAATTGCTGATGAGGTGTGCAGGGTATTAGCCTTTGAACCCGCTGGTGATACGGCATCGAGAGCAAGTTTTTATCAGGGCAACGGCAGCGTAGCAAGATGGTGCAGCCTCGTCGCGCAGAGATGCAAGTGCCCGTCTAGCTACCCCCGTCATGTTTCACAAGCTGTGCTTGTGCCTGAGCTTCTCATAGATTTTGTGGCGAACCTTCTCGCAATCGACGTTGCTTTCTTTCCATCACTCATGACTTCATCAGAGATTGCATGACACCCATGATGGAGCATACACAGGTGCTCAGCAGGTCAGTTGAATGCACTGGAATACTACTATACTAGGGCTGACTTTGGGGCGATCAGCTTGCGAGAGACAGGCGAGCACTCTGACCTCACCGTCGTTTGCGGCCCTCAAGCTTTCAAGATCCACAAGTGTATCGTCTGCCTCCGCTCGAAGTGGTTCGAAGCAGCCTGCCAGCAGGGAAGATGGAAGGTCAGTGACCCAGACTGTACACTACTTTCGCCAGTTGCTGACCGTTCGTTGCAGGAAGGCAAGGCGAACGTCATCGAGCTCCAGGCTACGGATTCCCAAGGCGAAGACGAAGATTTCAGCTGCGATGATCCTCACGCCATATCCCTCATGATTGAGTTCATGTATCTCGGCGACTACGCTCCGCACCCAGACCCTCTCATGACAGCCCGGAACAAGCAAGATACTACGCCTGTCTCGCCGTCTGCTAGCTGTACTTTTCTGTCGTTTGAAGAGAGGGATCAATATGCTTCGCACAACTACACCTCACAACACGTGGAGACTCAAGACTCTACACCTCTAGTCCCGACAACGAGAAGGAAACCCGGTCGTCCCAAAAAGTCGAGGAACCTCGTACAATACGGATCTGCGACAGCGCCCAAAGGAAGCCTCACGACGCATACGCGGCTCTATGCTCTCGGTCTCAAGTATGGCGTTCGAGGCCTGAGTGAAATTGCGACCATGAAGTTCCAACATGCTATGGGATGCACAAGGGTTAGAGAGGACTTTGCCCTCTATGCTATCGGTCTCAAGTACGACGTTCGAGGCTTGAGCGACCTTGTGAGCATGAAGTTCCGACGTGGCATGGGAGGCACATGGGATAAAGAGGACTTTGCCAAGGCCATCACGGTCGCTTTTGGTGCGACAGTAGAGAGTGATCAGACGATGCGCACCATCATCATCGACACTATCTTGTTGTGCTCTGCTGAGGTGGTAGCAGATCCATGTCTGGCAAAGGCCATCAGTTCTGTTGACGGTCTCGCCTTCGAGCTATTCAAGCGACAGAGCACTGCTAGCAGAAAGTACGAAGCGCAGTTTCAACAAGACCGACACAGCGTTCAAACAGCTATACCAAAGCGTCGTAAAGCAAGGATTTGACGTGGTATTTTGGGGCTGGTGAGTTCGGATGCTCGTCTTGAACAGGCGGCGCTGTGAGCCAAGCGATTGAGAGACGACGGGATACCTTTTGAGAGACTTTGTTGACCCAGAAGAAGTGCATGCTGCACGCTTGAAAGACTAACTAGCAGGAGTGGGAAGGAGACATTCAGGTCTTCGCACTAGCAATGTTGACTGCCTGCATGAGGGAGATCAATATCAAGATAGATTTCTGGCCAACTGCCATGTGCAAATCACTGCGTGAGTATCCCTCATTGATCATGAACTCACCACTATCTTGAGAGGAAAGAATCCAGTGTGCGAGGCACGTTAGCTGATTTCGATTGCGTATCACATGCCGCCAAGCCCTCGTGCCTTCCTCAAGTCGTTAGCGCAAACTCTAGCGTCGCAGCTGCCATCAAAGCTGTGGCTTCATGTTCTCGCTTCGTCTTCACTAACATCACCAAAACTGCACCACAAAACGACTCTGCACAGACTGCGCGTCGCATCCATCATGGCGACCGCCAAAGACAAGGTGTTTTCCACGCCGGAATTGCTCGAAGCCATCCTGCTCCAAGTCGACGACATGCGCACGCTACTCCTCAGCCAGCGAGTCGACAGCACTTTCAAGGTCGCCATCGAAAGCTCCATACACCTTCTGCGAGCGCTCTGGTTCAAGCCGATGCCACCTGACACTTCGGCGTATGGAGACGTATGTCAGGGCAACCCTCTGATTCGAAAATTTCAAATCCAATTCGCGTGCGAACAGAAGACTACTATATCTGGATGGGTTCTAACAAGTGATCCGGCGTGGGTCCGCAATCACACCACCATTGTAAGAACGGTCGATATCGTGGCCTTTCCAAAGCAAGAGGGCAGCTGGCGAAGGATGCTTGTTTTCCAGCCCGACAGAGCTCCAGACTGTTGGCTGGTCGGTCTCCCACACGCAAGTGATGAGAATTTATGGCGCGTAATGAGCTTTACTACACCATTCGGATTCCAATCGAGCGCATACATCCGCGGTCACTTGAACTTCGGCAACCGAATCGACTCCCCGACGGCAGGGAAGATATTGGACGATGTCGATACATACACAGCTGGACTGAACGGAAACAAGACCCTGAATCCACCAGCTCTTGAGTGGTTCTGGCTCAGGGATGGGGAGTGGGAACGTTTCGCGTGGTGGGCAGAGCTGAAATATGGTGGACCACAACAGATTTCTGGGCACAGGTATAGTTTGGAAGCAAGATAAGCGGCTTCAAGGACCGGAGAATGAACGGCTGGAGATCAAGTCGAAGGAGTGTTCTATTAGAGGCAGATTTTGTCCAGAAACCATCACCACACTCGTCACGACATACAAGACGGTCGACCCCTTTCACGCACCAGCATCACATCCGCAACAGCTGATCCCACCGCTGAAAAGCCGACTCCAACATCTCGACATGCCCAAAAGCTGCTTTCGACCACTGTATGCCACCAACAAGCCAGGCCACTATGCTACAACCGATTTGGCCCTTGCATTGACAGTGATTGCACTGAGTGGCACTACCCTCGAGAAGTACGACAGTACAGTCACTGATGGGCGGACCTTACCGTGCCAGTCGCAGTATCTCATTACAACCGAGACCAGTGCAGACGTGCGGCACGCTCGGGCCAAAGGTAGGTCATGAAGGAGGCACGAGTTCTACTCCAAATATGAAAGGCAAGACTCGCAATCTCGACCTGTGCACTTCCCACATTCGAGACGTGTTCTTCATCCAGAAACTTTCCCTTTCTCAATTCTTTTGTAACCAGTGATCGATGTGGATGTCTGATCATCATGGCTGAGACTGCTCTTATTCTTGCTGTGACAATATCTCCTCTGTATATACATGCCCCAGGCCTGATCCGTCCCCTTTTCCCTTTCCAGAGAAACCCCAACACCGTCGCTTCTTATATCAACACAGCCCCTTGCTCTCGATCTCTCTAACAGCTCCAGACCCCGACGACTCCGTCCCTCCTCCCCTCAATCAGATATCCGTCCCTAATCCTCACCCTCTCCACAACCGAATTTCGCGCGCCCTCCTCAGCGTCAGCTCCAGCGCCACAATCCCACTGCCGTCCATCCGTCTTGTCGTAGACCTTCACTACATCCTCTCCCGCCGCAGCGACGATTCTTCGCGCGTCGAATTGCATGCTTGTGATGGGGTTGTCGTAGGCGAAGGCGTCGTGGATGTTGCCTGTTCGAAGATCCCAGATCTGTGATGTGAGTGTTAGTGATTGAAAAGGGGTGGAAGTTGTAGGCAGTGATACTTACCCGTATACTCCGATCTTGACTTCCCGTCACAAGGTATACGTCGTCGAATTGCAGCGCTGTGACAGGACCTGTGTGGCCGACGAGGCTTCGATGCACCATTCCAGACCGCAGATCCCACAAACGAACCATGCCATCGGCTGTACCACAGGCGAGGGCTGTTTCGAAGACTTGCAGCGCACCGACGAAGTCCGCTTCGGCACCTTGTAGTCTTCCACCTGTCGGCCTCCACCAACCTCCTGTCTCTGCTGTCGCAGCATTGCTAGGTGGGTTGAGCGTCGCGGCTTGAGCAGCTGCCCACAGGACGTCCAGAGTCTGCACACAGCGTCCCTTCTCGAGATCCCATTGCCGTAATGTCTTGTCTGCCGATCCAGAAACGAGCGTGCTGCCGCGGAAGTTCAATGCTGTCACTTCTGCTACGTGGGCTGAGAGGGTAAACATGTGGCAATCGGCCATGGCGTCTGCATGGTACTCCTGCTGGAGTGGCGCTTGCTCCGGTTCTGAGGACGTCGGCGTGAACATGTCCTCTCCAGTGGCCGAGCCTTCAGTCTCTTCTGGTATAGTCGGCTTAACATTGATACTTGTCCCAGCAGCTTGAGGGTTGTAGTCCGCTTGGCTGAGGTCCCATAATCGTATACTGGCATCCATTGAACCCGTCGCCACGATGTTCTCCTCGACTTGCAGACATCGCACACTCGAAAGATGACCTTCCAGCAAGCCCATGCAACGTCCAGCGTTTAAGTCCCATACTCGTACAGTGTCGTCCAGCGCGGCCGTTACCATCGTCCCGAAAGGTGCGTCAAAGTCCAGTGCTGTAATAATATCGTTATGTGCTTCAAATTCCCGTATCCGACTTCCAGGCTCCATATGCTCATGCAAAACAGGCATTGATATCCTCCTAGGCGTCTTCTTTCTCTTTGGCTTTGGCGTCTCTTTTGCTTTAGGTAGCTTTCCATATACGCTCTCTGACATGAAGCCTGGTTCTTCTTGAGCTTCCTCCGCCTGACGCTGCTCTTCCTTCTCCGCCGCGGTTTTCGGATCTGTATTCACAAGCATCGCCTGCTCATCTGCCCACTCCTCCTGCAATGCCTCCAGCCTCTCCGACACATCCAGAACTTCCTGCTCTAGTTCTCTTTCCTCATCCTCCAGCCCCGCTAATCGATCCAGAATGACCTTGCGCATGGTATTCAGATTCGAGATCTTGTTGTCAATCTCCTTGATCTCACTCGAACACATCGTCTTTCTAACTCCCATCATCTCCAACCGATGTTCCAGCCGATCCTTCTCCCTCTTCACCTTACTCAACTTCGGAGGTCCCTCATCCTCGGCGCCCTCCAATAATTTCCCACTCTTGCTCCCGATCTTGGAGTGTCTCTTCTTCCTCCTCGCCTCCTTGTCCTCCACGTCATCTTCTGGCAACGTCGCCTTGAACCCCTCGAACAGACTAAATGGACTACTGCTCTGCGGCGCGCTCTTGATCAAATCGTCCGGGAGGTACGTCAACGCGCGATGCTCGATCTCAGAGGGGTTGAAGTTGCTGCGGATGAGTTCCCGAGGGTTGGCTTTGGCGAAGGAGAAGACTGAGCGCTGGATCGCTGGTCGTTGGGAGAAGCGGCGGACGGAGGAGAGGGCGTTGCGGTATGGGTCGGGAGAGTTGGAGGAGTCGCTGGAGGGGAAGTTTGCGCCGATGAGTTGGGAGGCCGTGGCGTGAACGGTGCGGCCAAAAGCTTCGAGTTGGCGAGACTGTCGGTTCTGTGTCAGTGATTGTTGACTATAGTGTTGTGTAAAACTTGTCTCACGTTCAGTATCGAGTCGTCCTCGGAGAGCTGGTGGTGGTGATGTGCTCTGTTTGGGCGCTGCGGCGAGGTACTGCGGCCCCGTTGGTCCGCCATGATGGATGAGTTGATGTGGTTATGAATGTCGCATTGTATTTGGTCAAGTCTTCATCGACTTGTTCTCGGCGGCGACGGTAGCTCTGACGAGGTCGGTTGCATGTGATTTTGTGTTTCTTGTTTCGTGAGTAGTCCCAAAGCTTCACAGCCTCTCGTCCATTGCTGCATCTAGGCCACCGTAGCGCCATCGTCACTGACGTCCACCCCGCCGACCTCGCATAAACAGATCGGCAGTAGCAGTAGTGCCAGTCTCGCACACGACCACACTACCAATCCACTCTTTGAACACATACAGTCCTTACCGTACACCCCACAAATCGCTACAATGGACCTCGCAATCGACCTCTCTAACCCTAAGAATGCCCTCTCCCTCCCGCACATTCGCTACCAACTCATCCGCCTCGAAGATACGGTCCTCTACCACCTCATTGAACGCGCCCAATTTCCCCTCAATAACACCATCTACAAACCCGGTGCTGTCAAACTCCCTGGCAGCGATCTCAGCTTCAGCGATTGGGTATTGCGAGAGCAAGAAAGACTGCAGAGCAGGATAAGAAGATACCAGAGTCCGGATGAGTACCCTTTCTTCCCAGATGCGATGGAGGAGTTGATCCTACCGCCGTTGGAGTATCCGAAGATTCTGTGGGACAATGATGTGAACCTAAATGGCAAACTGAAGGAGGCGTATGTGCAGAGTGTATTGCCGTCGATTTGTCCTACGAGGGAGAGGGAGGAGAGGTCAGTGGAGGCACAAGAGAACTATGGGAGTGCAGCGACCGCAGATGTCACCTGTCTGCAATCGCTCTCGAGAAGGATACACTTCGGCAAATTTGTTGCCGAGTCGAAGTTTCAGCAAGATCCCGAGAAGTTCGTGAAGTTGATTAGGGCGGGAGATACGAAAGGCATTGACGAGGCGATTACGGACATGAAGGTCGAGCAGAAGGTCCTGGAGAGGTTGAGGCGAAAAGCTGAGATGTATGGCACGGATCCAAACATGGACTCGGAGGCGCCGAAGAAGATTGCAGTAGATGCGGTCGTGGCGACATACAAGGACCATGTGATACCCTTGACGAAGGTAGTGGAGGTGGACTACTTGATGCAACGGCTGAAGGGGAGTGAGTGGGAGTGAACCGAATTCGACAGTCTATGGTCTGCTTGCAGGATTGAGTTGGTCTTTGGATACCCTCTTCGGCAATTCCGCGACATTCAAAAGAAGTAGAGATTGCTGATTCTGAAATAGAGCATAGCGATCCAGCACAAGTCACCACCGTGTCCTAACCTCAAAGCCCCTTCTTCACGGCATCACCCTTACCCTCCAGCAACTCTCTTTTGCCGTAGAGGAAGAACCACCTCAGCACCAACAAAGCCGCAAAATTCCCCTCGAAAAACAACAGCGTTCCGGCCTTCAACCCACTCTGCCCACTAAAGTACTGCCACGCCATGATCGCCCCCAACACCACCTCTCCAGCCCCCATCGTGATGTACGTTGCGCGTCGAAAGCCTGCCTGAGCATCATTTGGAGATTTCGGTTCAGCCCATGAGAGGGCTAGTGGCACGCTGAGGAAGACGCATACGCCGCCGAACCATTGTAAGAGGGAACGGGTAGCGGGTGTGACCTGGGTGAATGAGTTGGCGACGAGGTTCAGGCCGGCGTCAGGGTTCAATATGAGGGTTGGAATGGTCGCGAAGTTGGCGAAGATTTCGAAGGCGAGAGCGGCTTTGAATGGGCTTAGGCCAAGAATCGAGGTCATTCTGTCAGCCTTTATGAGTTCTGCAGAGGTGACGTGGTGGACTTCGATTTGGTGGAAAGTTGGACGATTCTTCGAATGCTGACGATGAAACGAAGACGAATGCAGTACTTGCGGCTCACATATACTTTTATCCCCTCCTACGAAGCACTTGGCGATGCATTGCCAAGCTGCTGCTCTTCAGCTCGGAAACATCTCAAGCTCGGCAGCTGGGGTACTGATATCCCGGAAGAGGAAGACGAGATGTGTGCTGATGCCTTGTCAGCATAGGGTTGTAAGATATGCGCAGTCCTCGTGCTCTTCCTCAAGCGAACCTTGGAAGCACATCACACGCAAGATCTCCCCACAACGTCATCTGCGGGAAGTCCGACGTTGGTTTGAACCTTCTCACGACCTCAGCTGAATCTCCCTGCATAGCAACCTGTGCTTGGACGCAGAGGCGTAGCGACAAGCGGACGGCGGTGAATCTCAAAGTAATCGACTCGTTCAGTCAAGCGCAGAGAGCCGCGTTCGGGTACGCACAGGACGAGGCCTGACAGAAATTTGCGCGTGTTGCACAACATCTTCCTCGCCCAACTCATACATGGCTCCATCTACATCGTCGGGAGCGTAGAGTACAACGGCATCCATGGCAGCCCGACAGCTGCAAATGTCTGAAGCACCGATTGGGCTCGTTACGAGGATCTTCAGCGGATGTTGCGAGCGCTGCTTATGAGCAGCTGTGGGAGACGCGAGCCTATTGAACACCATGCACAGATCGCGTACTCTGTACTGATCCTCGTAATTCGAGACGGCATCGAGCACGATATAGACTGGTCTATATCGCAGTTGTTCTTCGAGGCAAGCGCGAAGCAGATCGACGAGGTCTCCGACATGGTTTCGACCTCCTTGTTGATCAATTTCTGGCAGGTCAACGTTACTCGAGATCTGGGCTAGCAGCTGGCTCACCAGGTTCCGCAACATCCGCTGCACCGGATCGTGCAAGTCTTGGGCGCAGAGCCATACGAGGACCAGGCTGGATCTTGTGCTTTGCAAGCCTTGGACTAGCATTGCCGTAAACAGCGATGTTGCGGACTCTGGCTCGTGTTGGCTTTCGCCACCATTGATGATCAAAGTGGAAGATCGGTTGCTGGACAGCCATTGCGTGATCTCGGAACACCCAAGGAAGTAAGCGATGCGGTCTTTGGCATCGTCCAGAGTAGCCGTATCGACTTCGAGCATCGACTTCAGATCTCTGCTGGCCGATGCCGGGTTGGACTGCATCAGTTTCTGCATCGCAGCTGTCATGCCGAGGTCAGCAAGAACATCGTGTTGCAAGTATGTGTGAACACACCCTTGCGCTCTCTGTTGAAAGCTGATTGCTGCAAACGATATCTCTGGTCCTGGTACTGAATATCCATCTCGAGCACTGTGCTTGTCAGTACAGCAACATCGCGACTGAATAACGACGTTTTCATACTTGCGAACCACGCTGCGTTACGCTTGTTCTCCCTGAGGACTGTCTCGATGGAGGTCTTGATGTATGCAACTTCGTTGCCGATACTTGATACACTGGAGTTGGTCTGTTTCGCATGCCAATATCCTGCCGCCGCATACTGAGCACTCGCTAGAGACTGACGGTCAACTGTGTATGGTGAGCCTGTGCAACAAGCATGAAATCACGGTCGACTAACCGCCTTGCAGAACCTTCTGGCTGTTTATCGAGGCCTGCTCGTTGACCCGACCTTCCAGCGAGGTCAAATTCTTCAGGGCAACCTGCAGCTGCTTCGTGTAGTCACCAGACCGCCACAATGCTCCGCCAAACTTCTTGAGAGGGTTTTTGTCGTACCAGGAAAGAGACATCTCGAGAACGTCAAGGATCGCAACATACAGTCTCGAAGCATGAGCCCGAAGCAGGTCGCCGCTTGGGTAGAGGTCTTTTAGTGTTTCCGTGTTGGCAATGACTTCTGGTATCGCCTCTAACGCCTCACAGACGTCACTCCGCATCTTATCGATCTCGGTAGCGGCCTTTACGCATTAGCATTCAAGCAACGTCAAAAGACTTCACCATGAGACGCTACCTTCAGCACGAGCTTGATGCCACCACAGACCAAGGAGAACTGCCAAGCATCTGAAGGCACGAATTGGAGCCAACTTTGTACACGGCCAGCACATGAGTCGAACGAGCGCAACTTCTCGCGCATGGAACCCAGTATGCCCTCTTTCCCGACACCATCGTATCGCGCTTGTGTTGTCTTGACTTCTTCCAGCACGTCAGCCCAGTCGAACTGCTGAGCGACATCAAAGCGCAGCTTTTTGCCTTTGCTCGACTGCAGGTACGATCGCATTGCCGCCTTGAAGTCATCTTCTCGCGAGTCCAAGGTCGTCCTTTGCAAAGCTGTGGAGGCTGTATTTGGGTGCTGCTGGCTTGTTCCATATCGTTCGAGGCCCGCACTCTGGAGCTGCAGTGCTTCGAACTTGGGGTGCACGAAAGGCAGACGGTTGTCCGTGAAATTGACAACATCGTCGTCTTTAAAGTCGAGAAGTGTTGCACTCGACGTTGTCGAGACACTCATTACTTCAGTTGACTTCGCGCCACTTCTGATCGTGGCAACATGGACTGTTGCTGTCGACAGCTATTGTCGGGGTCAAAGATGCCCACTGAGCGGAGTCGTGCTGCGCCCCAGACAGTCGCAACGCTCCTGGTCCTAACCGATAAGACTGCATTTCAGCTCCTGCAGCCAGCACCGTTTCTGGAACGGATGTACACAAGTATCACCTACATCTTGAGAGTTGGCACCATATCGTCGATGACGCGCTGTGTTCCTGCTGCGAACATAGACGCGCTCTCTACCTATTCACAGCTGCATGAGCTGTTGCCTGATCGAACCATCTCCTGGCAACGTGTATGAACTAGACAGGCGTTGCCCAGTTCTCGGGGCATTTAGCATCATTGAGACTCCATGAGGTATGATGCATCCGCCCGAGTGGCGAGATCAGACACCCGGCATGATGATCAAGTTGCAGGCAAGATGACAAGGCAAACAATATTTCGTGCAGCTTTCTGGCCCCAAGCGACACAGCCCATCGCTGATAACCTTGCAGCACACACACACAGGGGCCTCACATGCATCTCATGTGATTGATACACAATCCCTGCACACCTCTCGGTTGTGATGATTGGCTACCGGCGCCGAAACACGTACAGGCGTCGCAGAGGCTCTCACTGCCGACGGATGACTGGCTCACCGGTCAGCTCATGAAGACTCGGATCATACAACAGCAGATATAGAGCGTGCAGACGCTTGCGTCTCCAGCGATGTGGTTTCCTCAATACCTGTGAGCTATGGACACCATGGCCGCGGTCGAAGTCCTTCCTGAGTCTGGAGCGCTACCCAACGCCGACTCGCCCAACTCCCACGCATTTCAACAGGCCGTTGGCGCAGAAGAGAACGAAGAGAGTGAGCTCGAGAATGCTTCTATCGGAGCAGCGAATGGCGACAGTCCCGCCAGCGCGTCGACAGATATTCGGCCGGCTGAGCCCGGCGCTCAAACATCAATTACCACGACATCCACCGCACTCGAGGCCTTCGAGCTTACAGAATCCTCAAGCGTAGCTAAAGGCTCGCTTCACCTGCAAACCGAAGGGGCCGCAACACTCAGACCCCACATTGAGACTATCGCAGGCGGGGCACAAGTGGCGGATGGAAGTTCGAAGAAGAGGTCAAAGACAGCACGTCCACCTTCAAATATCTACGCAAGTGACCAGGTTCAGGACTTTGTGCCATTTGATCTAGATCCGCTACAAGGCCAAAAACCGGAGTGGGACATGTGCAGTGTGGTGCACGATCAATCCGACCCAATCCAAGGGCTATGGATTGATTGATACCCCACTTTTATTTGAGGCGGATTGATGGATTGAATTGTTAAGTGAATATAGATTGATTGATGAAGCTTGGATTGGCCAATCCGATGGATTGGATTGACTAATCCGGCCGACTGGATTGATCAATCCGCTGTTGAGATTTCATTAATTTTCAATGAAATATTGATTGAGATAATCTAATCAATCTAATCAATCTAATCAGATTAGGGTTGCTGGGGTTAAATAAAGCTACGGGATCGCGTTACGCACTATAACACTACTATTTCTTAACGGATTTGATTACTTTTTGATTTATAAAATAGCCCTTACTTAGAGCTTTAATATGATTCAAAAATTAAGTCAATCGGATAAGTATTCGTAAAGCTGATTTAATTTCTATGTAGTTAGTATTAAAATGAGGTCCGACTATTAAGGATTACTTTCGTTAAGCTTTCTAAGTAATTCTTAGTTACGTATCTAGACAACTACATGACGGATTTCAGTGATTTTTCTATCATTATATAGAGCTTAACGCGTTCTATAATATTATTTAAAAATATCATCTATGTGTTACTGTTATAGTACTTAAAATCCAGCATCTAGATTAGAGTTTAGAGATTCCCCGGATTTCGGACGCCGAGGTACCCCGGATTTCGGGCTATGCCGAGCTATTACCGCTAGATTGATGGGCCGGATTGATTAGATTAATCAATCCGTCAATCCATCGGATTGTCAATCCATGGATTGACAATCCGGCTACTTAGAGATTGATGGATTGAGTGGGTCCAATCCAGTCAAAGTAGCTAGATGGGTTGATGGATTGACTCAATCCAATCAATCCGGATTGACGTGGATTGATTGTGCACCACACTGGACATGTGGGACATTCAAGACACGCTTCGACGTCTTCCAAACAACGTTCAAAAGCTATTGGTGCAGCACGCATCGTATGCGGTATCGTTTGAAGATCGCATCGCACGACTGGAATTAGACTTGTTGGAATTCAGCAACAACGTTGCGAAAAGGCACGATTGTGACGATGAGATCGACTCTAGCGAAGACAACCCTGGCAAGATCTATGAGCCTATTCAGCCCACTTTGCACGATATTGAGAAAGCAATGCAGCCGAGGGCAGCCAGAATGACCTGGTCCGAGTTCATGATCGACCCTATAGAGCGCGACAGAAGCCAAAATGCTGTCATTGAGCTCTGTATCGAGCGACCCCCCAGCAACATACACACATTCGCTCTCAGCAGGCGTCGGCAGCGAAATGCGCCGTCCCGGACCACGGACTTGAACGGAGGCAATCGAGTGCAACGGCTACGCCTCCATTCCAGCTACCTTTGTGAAGTTTTAACAGAAGTTCTGACTCGAGATCTAGCACCAGGCCCAGGCCATATAATGGTGCGCCCGTTCAAGGCGGTTTTCGCGTACCGTGAAGAGCTAATGGCCTTCAAAGACGAGCTGGTCAAGCGGCATGAGCAATGTCTCTCGCGCAAAGCCGGACATACCACGGAGACGGGGAACTTACAGCCTGAACACGAATGCGCTAAAGATACCGCTTTGACGGCTCATTTGACGGATGATGCCTGTTACAAGCTTACTGCTGATAAGGAGTCAGGTGGTAGTACACGGCAGGCACCAGATCCGAGCGTCATGGAAGCACCCAAGGATGCCACGGAAGACGAATCTGCAACAGGGTGGCGCGAAGTGACTGCACCTAAGGAACCCCATGATACCGAATGCGGTTGCAAACAGTGCTCAGACAAGCTTCACGAGGAAACAGAGATGAACCAGCTCAAAATTGAATACTTGCAAGCCCTTCTTGATGTGATGGAAAACGATCTCAGAGAGGAAACAATCATTCACAACAAATGCCGAGCACAAACGATCAGTACCATCCGTTTTGAAGATCTGTGGCATCTCTATGTTCCAGGTATGTGAGCGGCCCCTTTTCTTCCTGTCATGCTCACGATTACTAGGGGAGATCATATATGATCCGCAGTCACAGGAAGCGTACCAGCTTCTGGCGGTGCATGACGGCCGCGAAAACCTTCTGGAAGACACGTTCGCAGTGGGACTACCTCCGATGGGACCACCTCCGATGGGACCACCTCCGGTACAGCGCGATCTATTCGGCGACACACAAAGAAGTAAACCAAACAAACTCGTGCTCGACTACTTCAACATCGATTTTAATGGTGTCAGCTTTGGTCCTAGGTTGTTCCATCTGCACATCGAGCCATTCGAAGGCGAAATACGCGTGACCGACTTGGAACTCTATCCTGTTGCTTATGGGACTACACGTGCGATTTCTGGCGGTGGTCGGGCTTTGGCGACTCGGACCTTGAGTGAGCATCTGCCCCTTTACAAAGCTCTTGCAGAGCGAGGTCGAAAATACAAAGAGTTCGCGAACGCTAGACACGTGGACCACTGCGAATATCGGGGCATGAGTCTCGACCCAAACCCAGAAATGGTAAGTATTGAGGTCCACCTACCAGTGCTCGTGCTGATCGCCTCTAGATCGACAGCCATGTGATCGTTGATACGAGTTTCTATTATGAGTCGCATGTCACCGATGCACCGCTGCTCGGATTTTCCAAAATCACTGCTGGTGAGGCTCGTGAAGTCCAGGAGTGTTGCTTTCAGTGCCAGCGCAAGGGGTATTTACATCCGAATCCGTGCGATGTACATCAATTTTCGAAGATCTTTGACGATCGCAAAATAGAAGAGGACCGTACTAAAGGCTGTATCGAAGATCACATCGGCTGGTTCCGCGATGCTGGCTACAGCAGTCTCGAATTTAAGGATGACCATTTAGTGATTCTTCCTGGTAGGCTGTGGGCTTATGTCCTTCACAGTCGAAAATGGCGTGAGTGCCCCCAGCAACTTACCTTAGATCTATACACTAACACGTACCGAAGACAGTCTAGACGTCGGCAAGATCAAGTCCGTGACAGAGTGGACAGAATCTTTCAAACAGCTGCAGATCGACCCTCTATACCGCAGGCTTGTAGAAAGTCAGGTAACGATGCACTCCAAAGGCATCAAACCAGCCACTAGCACGGTCGGAATCTTCGAAAGTGACCGTCGGGAGGACCTCGTACGGGGCAAGGGAAAAGGGCTGATAATCCTTTTGCATGGCGCTCCCGGGGTCGGCAAAACCAGTACGGCTGAGTGTGTGGCGGAGTACACCCGACGTCCTCTGCTTTCGATTACGTGCGGTGACATTGGTGATACTGCCGTGGAAGTCGAAAAAGAACTCGGTCACTACCTGAACCTTGCACATCGTTGGGGCTGCGTCTTATTGCTCGACGAAGCCGATGTCTATCTTTCCCGCCGGGACAACCGGGACATGAAGCGTAACGCTGTAGTCTCCGTTTTTCTGCGGATCCTGGAGTATTATTCTGGCATACTTTTCCTGACGACCAACAAGGTAGGAACAGTGGACGAGGCGTTCAAATCACGCATCCATCTGTCTCTGTTCTACCCAGCGCTCAGCCTCGACCAGACCCGGGCCATCTGGGGTATCAACCTCGAAAGAATCAAGACCAACAAACCACATGTCACTTTTGACAAGCAAGAGATCTACGATTGGGCTTCTGACCATTGGCACAACTTGAAACAGCGAAGGAAAGTGGTTTGGAACGGCAGGCAGATTCGCAACGCTTGCCAGACTATCGCCGCTCTTGCTGAGTTTGACAACGACAACAAGATTACCAAAGAGCATCTCAGGTCCGTCGAGACGGCCAGTGATGAGTTTGATCGTTATCTACGTGAAGTGCATGGCGCCGATGAATCAGCACGAGCGAAGAAAGATCACTACCGTCGAGATGACTTCGACTCAGCTTACTTCAATCAACGACCGACTACTCGCAGCGGCTATGATGATGATGATCACGATCGGTACGAGGGTTACGACTCACGTGATGATTACGATCGATATAACACTCACACTCGCCGTGGGGATTATGACCGTTCCTATCGACCTCCCGGCAGGGACCGGCCTACATCGATATATCGAAGCACTCGGACTGACCACTACTCTCCGCAGCACGATGATTGGCGAGAGCCAGACCGCCGTCGAGAGCCTCGTGAAAGAGTCCCACCGGACTCATGGGAAGACTACCATGACGACCCTCGGCGTGACCTCGAGAAGGACAGGGACCGTGAAGCCATGCCAACCCCAGCACGCCCGATGGAACGAAACGAGCATCGTGGAAGCCAAGCTGCGCGGAAAGACACGAGACGGGTCGATGTAGGACACAATGAGCGGTCGAGATCTGCAAGTCGAGGTGATGACCGAGAGTACGACTCTGACAGGAGAAGGTGATGGTCGACACGGGTCTTGGTCGGTCTGCATTGAATGTTCTTGTCTAGGTGGACGTTGGCATTTTCTCCTTTATCATTTCATCCCAGTCACAGCGAGAGAGTCGGGCCCTACTGAATGTTGCAAATCAACAGCCACCAATGCGTACAACTTCTAGCTCCCCATCCCGTTCAAACGCAAATCTGCCTACAACGATTTCCACATCTGACGGTCTCTCAGTCGCCACAATCACCGCAACGTCCAGAAATCTCGCCGCTTCAGGCACCTGCTCGGCTCTCAACGGCTCTTCATCCGTAGGAGTACGCCCCAACAACGCCCTCGCCCTCTTTTCTTCATTTGCAACGATCTGCCCGGCAAAAGCGGCAAGTCGTTTACTCTTCTGAAACCCCTCCAGTCTATCCGTGCATGCCAGCAAGCGGATTGCTCTTCGACGCACAATGGAATCTCTGCATTTGAGGGCGATCAGATAGAGGGCTGGAAGGACGGCGGGTTCGACGGCGAAGTTTGATCGGGTATTTGGGGACTTCTGGTCCTTCTGATCGTCCAGACTGCATAAATTTAGATACTGTTCAGCGAGATCCAGGATGCGGCAGTATTCCTCGCGGAAGATGTCATGCGCGACTTCTCGAACGGATCGGCAAGTGGTGAGTAGGAAGGCAGAGTAGAAGTGTTGGATCTGAAGGAGGATCAGGTTGCGCCTAGACTTTTCGTCTTCGAGAGGCAGCTGCAGCTCGTTCAGGGCAGCGTCGAATGACACCATCCACGAGGCGTGCTGAGTTCTAAGCTGTTGTAGACGCAGTGAAAGCCCGCTGTCGGCACTTGGCTTGGCTGTTCGGCCGTTGCAGTAATCGATGCACCATGTGGCGGCGAGGCTCCTCCCTGATATGCTGCGAAGGGGATCCGACTGTGCCGTGCGCAAGAGGTCCATACGAAGCTCGCGCTCCATAGAGATCAACTGCTCAAGGGATACCTGCAGTGCCCCAAGGTCTGAGGACGTAGTTAGGTACGCCGGAGAGCTCGAGATCGAAGGCCAAGAGTTCTCGACGAATCTCGTCTCAGTGAGAATGCAGCTTTCTTCGACCAGCTTGAACATCGACACCAACGTGCCGAAGGTCTTTGTGTCATAGAGCTTATGGCTCTGTTTCGCAGCATCGTAGGTCCTGGAGATCTGATTGCCGAATCGCAAATGTGATATCGCTGCAGTAGAGTCATTCCTCAATATCTCGCAAGAAGCAAGTAACATGCAAGCGCATAATACCGGCTCCAGAAACAGCGGCGAGCGAGCTTGTGATTCTCCGATATGTCGTTGTAGACTAGCCACAGCTCTACCATATTGATCTAGAGTATCGTGCTCCTGGGAGATGGTATGCACGAAACCAAGATGAGTGATTTGTACAAGACTTCGATGGGTGCTGCCGAGGGCTGCTATTGCGCGGAAGACTGGTGCCTCCAGACTTAGATGCAGGACAAGCCGGGTAATCCACGCCCGAGACGTTGTGAGATCCAGTTGTCGAGCTATTGTCCTGTGGAAGTGGTTGAAGGCATGGCGTTCGTAATCAGTCGCATCCAGCGTTGGATACGGCACGGTTGAGCATAAGGCGGTGCTAACCCCCAGAGGTCGCAGTTGACGTGTGGTCGTCGTGCTACGTGGAGAGCCTGTTGGCGCGTATCTGTAGGGAACATCAGACTGTCAGCATGGATACTTCAAGGCTTCGTCCCCTTCAAGCTCTAGGAAGCATTCTCCAATGTTCTTCGAACTTCGAAGGCTAGATGGACCCTCTACGCTTTCGGTGTTCTCCTTACGTACCCAGGACACGATCTGCCGCTCGATGCACATCTGTTACAAAGAGGTCTGGTCTAATCGCACTTGACTCTTCGTAGCCTGGAACAATATCAGCAAAAAGACATATCTCGCAGATGGCTTCAACGCATCCAACCGGCATGTGCGGCACCCTTGCCTTGTTGGCTTCGCAATGACCACTCGTGCACGTCTCTCACTCATAATGCCGACGCGTGTCCATACGGTGTGTGACAACCAGAAAGGAATCTACATATTGTATATAAGAGGACAATCATCGAGCGTCGTTGGAAAGCAGCAGGACTAAGCATGGGGCTGGAAAGTTTATTGATCCTTCTCGATATCTGACCAATCATCGAGAGGTGCTCTTTCCTTTCTAGGCCAGGACCGCGATGGAGGCTTCTGTGGTACATCTAATAGTGATCGAAAGGCTGATTCTGTCGATCAGTGATGTGGCATGTTGAATGCCTGGTCGCTGCAAGATTCTCGGCTAAATCACTTTCAATGTTCCACTTGCACTGCCTCTAAAGTTCAGCTCGTGCCCGCGGCAAGGCTGTTCAACACGAATGGCAATCGCAAATGCTTTTCCGTTCCACTTCTGCTCGCTTCGTGACCAGGCGCACCAACCAACGTCAGTGCCTACAACGAAACAACGGGGTTTTGCATGGCAACGGTGCTCTGCTGATTCGCTGGCCACCGACGACTGCACAGCGATAGAGGACTATATAGTCCTCTAAGCCATGAAGTCGACGCAGGAAGCATCCCTTTCACACCCACACTGTCGGCGCAATGTATCCTTCCAAGGCTAACATCCTTTGCCTCGTTTTCTTGAGCAGCTGTGCGAGCGCAGCTCCTCTCTCAGCCCAAGCCGCAACGAAAAGCACTCTCCAAGTCCTCACCTCAAGCGGGCTCCTGAACGGCTTCATCAACTCCTCAGCCCCTTCAGTCCACCAATATCTGGGCATTCCATACGTATTGCCTCCCACAGGACCAAGGAGATGGCTACCACCCCAGAAGTTTACCTCCTCAGCCTCGATCTCAGCCAACGACATCGGCCCCGCATGCCCTCAACATCCCCTCCGAAACGCATGGGTGTACTCCGTGAGCGGTGGCAAAGAGACAGAGTTCTTTCCTCAAGAGACATACTCTGAGGACTGTCTCACGTTAAACATCTGGAAGCCTGCAGCCGTGAAGGCCAACGTATCTCTGCCAGTCATCGTGTTCTTCTTTGGCGGCAGATTCGTCGAAGGAGGCACGAATGCGTTGATATACAACCCGCAGTCCTGGATCCAGCGAACACAAGAGCATGTCGTGGTTACGGTGAACTTCAGAATGAACATTCTCGGATTCCCAAATGCCAAAGGCTTGACGGAGCAGAATCTGGGCTTGCTGGATCAGCGAGTCGCTCTCGAGTGGGTGAGGGACAACATAGCAGCCTTCGGCGGCGATCCGGCAAAAATGGTGAAATGGGGAGAGAGTGCAGGCGCTATCGCTAGCGACTATCTCAACTTTGCGTATCCTTCGGATCCCATCTTCCGTGGCATGATACTTGACTCTGGAACCGCGCTCTTCCCAGCAGAAGGCTCATTGAGCCAAGATGACGGCCACATGAACTTCAGCTCAGTGACAATGAGTGCAGGTTGTCATCTTGCAAAGTCGCCGATGAACTGCATGAGGAGCGTACCATGGCAGACACTCCAAGGCTTGTTAGCAACGGACACGTCCATGACTTTCCAGCCAGTCGTCGACGAGCGCATCATCTTCTCGAACTACACTGCTCGATATGTGCCAGGGAATATCTCGACCATACCTGCCATTATCGGGACGAATCAGCATGAGATGAGTGCTACGCGTCCGCAGCATTTGGGTAGTCCGGCAGATTTGCAACTTGATCTCGACGGCAATGTCACCTTCCTGTGTACTGCGGTCGTATCCTCTCGCCTCCGCAAGGCAGCGAACCTCACAACGTATCGCTTTAGGTACGATGGCGCCTTTCCAAACATCAATCCAATAGAGTATCCTGGAGCATTTCATGCTGCCGAGTTACCCATGGTCTTTGGAACCGCTGGAGAGTTCCACAGTGCATCAACGCCGTACCAGAACGTGGTGAGCAAGAAGATGCAGGACCTTTGGCTCGACTTCGCTAAGGATCCTGAGCACGGGTTGGACAGAGCTGGGTGGACATCAGATCGAGACGGCAAGGCTGTGCTGCTCGGAGGTGTTGCTGGGGCGATGGAGGTGATCGATGCTCTAGAGTTGGATAGAGCTTGCGAAGAAGCAATAATAACCGTTAATAAAACGATGCAAAGTGATGCGATCGTGGGATGCTGCATGAGCGGGGCCGGTCGACTGCATAGATAGTGCTAATATATACAGTCTTATTCGAAACACTACAGAGACGCTGTCTGGTAGCTGTCGTAGCTAGCATGGTATGGTCTTCATTCCTAGAATCTGTCGAATCAGGTCAGCGCATGTCTAAGCTCGGCGTCACGCATTCATCACCAATGCCTTGTGAGCATCTTCCGGGGTCTACCAAAAGGAAGAGCTGCTAAGACAGAAGGGGTGAAAATGGTAGCGAGGATCAGGTGAAGTCAATCTCGGCTCTCGCCCGCAACGTCACCCTGTGGGGGTCCGACTTTGGCATGTGCTTGCATCCAACCACAATCAGCTGATTATTTTGCTGCTACATCGTGCAGATGCTCTGGCTACTATCCGAGTAGGCGGCACAGAAAAGATGAGGGCAAGAGACAGGACGAACAGCCGGTAGCTCGGTCGAGATTGAGTGGTGCTCGACGGTGCCACGTCAAGAAAGGACAACTCGACGGTGCAGGCATCCACCCTCGAGTCTCGTTTCGACTCACTGGACTACTGCGCTGACGCCCAAACACCTGGAGAACCTCCCTATCACATCTCACTACCGAATCCAACCTGATGCCACCCATAAGCAGCCGCCATGACCACCACCTCGGCCGCCAACCAATATGTCCGCCAGGTTCTGCACCAACCAGCGGACCCACCTCCGCCCATACACGCTCGCTTCTTCTATACCTCTCCCCTCCCTATCGATGACCCGCTGTCGCCTGTGCCGCCTGCTGGTGGTAGTGAGAGCTACTGGACGAAGCAGCCTCCTAGGCCATTCTCCGAGTATGACAACGAGGCGCTGAACAAGGCTTGGTTGGAGCTCAGGAGAAAGATTCTTAGGTTCAATGAGGAGAGGGGCGAGAAAGAGGCGAGTCGGTCGGGGAGTCGGGCCAGGGGAAGAGCGAGTTCGTCGTTGGTGAGAGGAGAAAGGAGAGGATCAGGATCGAAAGGGTCTGCACCCAAGGCAAAGGCCGCGAAACATGCCGCCTCAGGGTTGAGCCAGGTCAATGTTCCAGCAGAGGAAGAAGAGGTTGTCATAGATGCTCCAGACAGTGCGACTGAGCACGACAGAAGTCATGATACAACGGGAAGGCCTTTCACGAGGCTTCCTTCGCATAAGAAAACAGACAGCAGCTCGTTCAGTCGACAGACTAGACCTACTGTCAAGACGCATGATACTTACGAGTGGGAGGACTCGTCACATCTTGCTGATCGTAGTCCTGCGCCTGAGGAGAGAAGGCAACTGGATCAGAGCCCTACAGACAAGGTAGCGGTGGGAGTGTCAAGGCTACACCAGGTGGAAATGCCGGACTTGCTTATGACGCCTATCTATTGGGCACCTGTCCACGATACAGCGCAAGTTGTACGAGGAACCTGGTTTTACAAAGATACGATGTTACCGGTCGAAACGCCCGTCTCGAATATGCTCGAAGCTGGATACCTCGACCTGCAATGTTGGACCCAGACCTGGCAGGACGAGCTCAATAGCGCGGTCGAGGTTGGGGCTGTGGGAGAGATGAAGATTGTACATAAGCTGTGGCCAGACAAGCCGTCAAGATCGATAAGTACACCGCCTGGGAGCAGGCGAGGACCACGACCACAAGATGACAACCTCCTGAGAGCTGCTACAACCACGCATATGCTCGAAGGTGAGCCTGAGACAGTCGAGCAGCAGAGAATCAAGGCGGTTGAATCTGCTTGCGACAGCATTGATATATCGACTGGCGGTGGTAGGGATAATAAGGCATATGGCGAGTCCACCTACGGTCGAGCTGGAGCTGTGCGGACGTATGCGACATGCGGTGTCATCTACGCCAATGAGCGAGAAGCAAAGATCTTGAAGCCAACCTTGCTACCATCAGCGTACTATGGTAGACGTCCACTCGCGAATTATATTCGGAAAGGGCACGAAATTGGCATACCTGTTGTTCGAGGCTTCGACCAGTCCGTGTGGGATAAGCTGCACCCGCCCAAACATGGCCCAAAACAGACGAAAGCTGCACAAGGTGTTGCCAGTTCTGGAGCCGATACGAATCGAAGAAGCAAGGCCGATCCAGATCTCGCGCAAAGCGACCGTCCGCAGGTGACAGATCTAGTCTTCGTCATCCATGGCATTGGACAAAAGCTCAGCCAGCGCATGGAAAGCTTTCACTTCACGCACGCCATCAATGCTTTCAGACGAGAGATCATGGTGGAGCGTGGCAACAAAGAGGTCAAAGCTGGTCTTCGTCGGGAAATGGGTGGGATCATGGTCTTGCCCATCAATTGGAGACACTCGCTGTCCTTCGAAGAGGGCGGCTATCGACCAGATGATCCGTCCTCGGTCAACGACCCTTCTATCAACGAGTTCACGTTAGACGACATAACGCCAGACACGTTACCATCAGTCAGAGGCATTGTCAGCGACGTGATGCTCGACATCCCTTACTACATGTCCCACCACCAGCCAAAGATGATCGCAGCAGTCATACGAGAAGCCAATCGCGTCTACAAACTCTGGTGCCAGAACAACCCAGGCTTCGCAAGACATGGCAAAGTCCACATCATTGCCCACTCCCTTGGCAGCGTCATGTCCATCGACATTCTCTCCAAACAGCCCACCGTCGTCCCCCAACAGCTCTCCGACCCAACACAAATCGAAATCAACGATCCATCAATCGACCACTTCCTCTTCAACACCCACAACCTTTTCCTCGCTGGCTCACCAGCAGGCTTCTTCGTTCTCCTCCGCAAATCCCAACTCCGTCCACGCATCGATCACCCTTCCGCACAAGCCCTGGCGGACCCCGACTCCAACATCGCATCGATATGCGGCGAACGTGGCCAGTACGGCTGCATCTCCGTTGACAACATCTACAATATCATCAACGGCTACGACCCCGTTGCATACCGCATGAACGCCGCCGTTGACGCCCCCTATGCCGCCTCCCTCCGCAAAGCCTTCATCCCCTCATCCGTTCCCTCTTTCTGGATCGCCGCGGACGCCTCCCGGTCCACGCGCTGGTTCGGCGGCTCCTATGTCACGCCTCATACCCAGAACATCAACCACCCGACTCTCCCGCGCCTTCCCTCCAACGTCGAACTCGAAACGCATAACTTCACGCGTGAGGAAGTGGCCGAGAAACGCATGCTGTTACTGAACGATAACGGACAGATTGACTTCTTTGTCAAGTATGGTGGTGGCACTTTTGAAATTCAGTATTTGACCATGTTGGGCGCACATAGTGCTTATTGGGGTTTGAGGGACTTTATCCGCATGGTGGTTGTAGAGGTGGGTAGGGAGGGCAGCAGGGAAGGCACGTTCAAAGGGCTGAGAGGGGTAAAGAGGAGGGAGAGGGGCATGGGTGGGAAGTGAGATTGGCGTTCAAGGAATGGGAGTGGGTTATAGAGTGCTTATGATACCCTAACTTTTAGTTTTTCGGCGAATGCATTGTAGTGTCAACTACAAGCCAACGGCCTCCGTCCTTCGATCATCGATGCTACCGACCCTGGTGTTCTGCCTGTTCACCACCTACTCGCCTCAACGAGGAAGACGCTGATGCTTCTGCAAGTGGATTTTGAAGCGCTCCTGGATCGCATCAGCCAGCAAGCCTGCCGTGAAGCCTTTCTTGCAGTCCAGGTGGACGCAAGGGAGCGGCGCCGGAATCTGAACCTCCTCGTCTACGTCGATAGTGCTATCGAACCGCATGTGGCACTGGAAATCATCTTCGGTGTTCACAATGAGCATATCGCGCCAGCTTCCTTTCTTGTCGAAAAGACGACCTTCGCCCGACCCGTTAACCAATGTGAAGTACATTCCGTCTTTCTCAAGACGCTGCCGATTGTGATGATCCCGGAACGTGCAGTAGACGCCACGTGGACCGTAGGCTGTGGGATATCTGAAAAGCAGCGAGTTCTTCTGACACGGCTTCCTCCTGTCGTGCTTGAGTGGCGTTGGCTGGAACCAGAGCTTTCTCTGCAACTTGATGGATCCCTTGATGGTATCGCGGAAGGTCGTGCTGACACGCTGCGAGAGGAGAACGGTGCGCATGTTGCTCTCGAGTAGGATTGCTTCGAGCAGTTCGGGTGTGTCGAACACTTGGTTCGCGACGATGCTTGCCGCTTCAGGGTCCCACTGCAGATTGTCAGTCCTGCCGTGAGGGCTCATGTCGCTGGACTGCCCTACGAGTGAATTCATGATGGAGGACGGAGATGCGCTGGGGATGTTGGCAAGAAGTTGGAGGCAGAACAATTCGAGCTGGCTGTGTGGTGAGAGCGGTGCGGTTTGCTGTCTGCATGACGCTAAGAAGCTTTGCATTGTTGCAGGTGAATAGGGCGGACGCGTGCCGGAAACTGAAACGTATAGGGTCACTGATAAGACGCTTGATAGTTTCAACGCACTACCTTGTGCGGTCTCAACTTATCTGGATTATGTCTATCCATCACGACATAGACTGATATTCAGTCGCTGCAGCTTTGACCCAATCTCTTAAGCGCCATCGTCGTCCATCATTTCAAGCCGCATCTTAGACGCCTAAGACCAGACCTGGCCAGTATTTGCGCTCCCAGTTCGTACCAATGACTACGCCTTTGATACGATCGACAAAGGCTCCTGCAGTGGTGCCGTTCTCGAAGACGTGGACAGCCCACTGCGGTCTCGTGCTCCCCACGATCTCACCAGTCAGCTGTGTCCAGCACTCGAATCCTCCATGATTGATCATAGTCATACCGCGCCAGCTGCCTTTCTTGAGGTCGAAGACACTTACGTGGAATACGGCATAGAATACCCGAGGATCACCTCTGTAGTGTAGGCCCAGCGAGAACGGCGTCTGGGGACGGTCGTAGTATGGGCGCGAGCTGAAGAAGAAAGGATTGACGACGACTTCGGCGGTTGGCTGGGGAGCTGGCGATAGCCAAAGCATGCGCTGCAGCTTGATGGACGATTTGACTGTGTTCTTGAAGGTGGAGTGTGTGCGCTGAGAGAGCAAGACCGTCTTCATGTCGTCCACTTCGAGGAGAATCATCTCGAGAAGTTCGGCAGTATCGAAGACTTGCATGCTCGACGCAGCCGCAGCTTGTCGGCGCTTGAATGATGTCAGCTCGATACAGAGTGCGATACAAAGTGCAAGCTCACCGTGGTCACCATCTTGTTCTCAAATCTGCTTGGAATGCCGGGGTGATTATGGGGCGATGTGGCGACTACGCGTGCGTTGTTTGCTGTTTGTCGAGCCAGTAGAATTTAGAATTGGCAAGTGCAAGCGGACAGTCCCAGTGTACTAAAGTCTTGGCATTCACATGCCGTAAGAAGTGACGCATACCACCTCAGGCCATGCCTTGCTTTCTGCCCTCCCAGCTAACGACAGTGTAGGCTGTTGACCCTCTTCTAGTAACTGCGGGTGAAGAAATGCCAACCTCATCACCACTCGGCTACAGCCTCCATCTTCCCGTCCGTCGTTGCCTTTTCGATTGTGCCCGTCGCCATCTCTACAAGCGCACCTGCCGTGAATGACTGGTGATCAATGCTTTGAGTGAGTCCTAAAGGTTCCCAGCCGCTCCTCAGAAAGCCATGGACCTGGATCGCCAGCTCACCAGGGTAATGCTTGGCTAAGATTGATTGCTGCCAGCTGCCCGTACGAATGTGGTTGTTCGGGGAGCCACGTTTATTGCGTTTGAGGTAGAGGTTGAGAGTGTCGATATTTTCATATGGGTAGCGGGAGAGCATGAAGACGGTCTTCTCGGAGAGCCTCAACTCGGCAAAGAACCCGAGCCCGTCCCCATAGATTTTGCTGTCGAGACTGAAGTCGTACTTGCCGAAGAGCAGCGGGTTGACCTCAAAATCTGCTTTTGCTCTGTCTGACGACGGCATACGAAACCAGAGCTTCTCTTGCAGCTTGACCGAGCCCTCAATAGTCGCTTTCCAAGTGCTGTCGACTCGTTGCGCCAAAAGAAGCGTCTTCATGTCGAGCTCGAGGAGAATGGCTTCGAGCAGCTCAGTTGTGTCGAGGACCTGTGTCGCTGCCAATCCAGCAGGTTGCTCAGTCTGGCATCATCATTAGTGGCACTCTATATGGTAAAGGTCGACAGGCTCACCTCGTCCGCCATCTTGAGCGCCTCGTTTGGTGGAGTCTGTGTGGCGGTCATGTTGGTGTTGTTTGTCGGGTTCAAGAACAAGCTGCGAAGTCAGCGACGCTACTACGCGGGCCAAGTCTTGGCAATCACATGCACTCACAATTTCATCTTTCATTTGACGATTACTCAGGGGCCAGTGCGGCACGGAAAAGACATGAAGTCGCATACATCTCTTGCAATCATTTCGGTCGGTGTGGAAGTACAGAAGACACACATCTCGACACACAATGTACAGGCCAATTGTGCTCGAGGCACATTGATTTGCAGTGCTTCAATGCTCACGTCTATGTTCCTCCAGCATTGACAGCCTTCACAAGCCGTGACCGCTCCACAGCTTCACCGTCTTCTTGATTGCTCTTGCGAGCTGGCCAGCAGTCGTGCCCACTGGGCACTGAATCTTGCGTGGTATAGGGCGAGCCGCCGCAACCCAACCGCACTCGTCGTCTTGCCTTGGGCAATATCGCAAGGGAAGTGTGATGGGACCCTTGGCGACAATCATATGCTCCCAAGGTCCAGGGCCCATGTCGTAGATGGACGAATTTGCGAACACAGTATTAACAGCGACAGAGGGTGTGCTCTTAATGCTATTGGCCTTGGGGTGTGGTGACCGCAAAAAAGAACTTGCGCACGTCTTCTCGCAATGCGCCTCGCGTCAGAAATGGTCGACACGCGCTGATAGAACACGGAAGCGCGAAGTGCGGGATGAGGTCTGGCAGCTTTTCTTGTAGTTTTGAGCTTGTGTCGATAACGTCTTGGAAGTACGGGTGTACTTCCATTGCCGAAAAGACCGTGTCGTCGTCGGCACTGAGGAGAATCTGCTCGAGCAGCTCATAAGTGGCGGCCACTTTCGAATTCGCGGTGGCCATGACGACAGGTATCTGTCGTGAGGTCAGAGCAAGATCGATGCATGCGAGACCGCGTCGAAGAAGCAGACTCACGGGTGATGGCGTCCAAGACGCTGTCTCAGTACTCTGCAAGGTCTTTGTGGTGAAGGCTTGTCTGTGCTGTTCCAAGTGAATTAGCTTGAGGTCTGTACGCGTCTCAATGAATGTGTGGAGTCTTACCGGCCTTGCCGCGACTGGTGATGTTATGTAGGTCGACAGTGTGGCGCTGAGCACCGATTTTGACGGTAGGCTTGCTGAACAAGCCCGCAAAAGAGATCTTGGTGGTATGAAGACGAAGTTGGCGACGAGCGCCTGGGAAGCGCGAGAGGAGTTGGTGATGTAAGGCAGAGGTTGGCGCGGAGCACCGTTGTGATGATGGGGTCGTTGAACGACCGCCAGAACAAGATCGTGGTGGTATGATGACGAGGTTGGCGACGAGCGCCTGGGCAGCGTGAGATAACGTGTTGGTGGAGAGGAAGAGGAAGAAGACCAAGCCAGCGGAGAAAGAGAACCAGAACAGGCGGCAACGCTAGGTGAGGAGGCAGGTGCACGCGCCAAGCGCAAGCAACATGAAACGCGCAACAACAACCAACAAACGGCGAGAAGGAAGGAGCAGGACCTCGCCATCCAGATCAAACAGTCACATTGCCTCTTGCAGCTGTCATTATCATCTCGCTATTACGTCCAGCCAGGCTACGTACTCGCTGTGGTCTTGACGACTGCTGGATCAGCCCCTTTTCCAAAACGCCCTAGCGCCTTGCTCGCCATGCTTCCTTTCTGCACAGCACAAGCAGTAGTCCGCATATCCTGATCTGATTGAGAACAACCTCGTTGGTCCTGTACGAACGTATATGCCGGCTGGTGGTATCGATCGTGTGCCACGGGTGCTGCGTAGGTCTCATCATTACGATTTGTGCTTGCCAAATCCAAAGTGGTGCTTCTTCTTCTCCTTCTTCTCCGGGTCCTTGGTCAATTTCGCCCCACTGTTGGCCTTGCTTGCAGTCGCAGTCTGTGGCTGTCCGTTGGTACTTCCATTCAGATTGATAGCCCCCATACGTTGTGTTGGCGGAGCAGGCGAAGGCACTTTCTGCTGTGCTTGGGGCGGAGGCTGTTGTGGTTTCGGTTGATGATCTGGTTCGAATAGATGTCGTGGTGCCTGTGGTTTGGGCATCTCCGCAGGAATGTTCAACCGTCGCTTATCTGTGGACAGGTCTCCCACTTGCCGGACGAACAATCCTGGTGTAAGCATGTGCGAGGTGACAAGGTAAACTTCGCGATTCGTTGCTTTGCCGACGTTATAGCAAGCCCTGGCTTCTGAGTATGTCGCACCTCCTGCCATGAAGACTACCACTCTCTGGCGGTTCTCCGTGCTAACGTTCGCTCGAGTCTTGGCCCAAGTAGGCTTGGCTGAGCGCAATGAGGTAGCTGACTCCATCCTCATCTCGTTGCCCAGGTCCAACGGCGGCTTGGTATAGGGAAATGCCGTTGAGTCCAAAGTATTGCTCACATGGGCTTCGAGTAGACTTTGCAGTGCCGGCTCAAATCGACTCAAGGCATATTCCTCCATCGTTGTCGCTGGAGGTGGCTTTTGAGGAAAGATTGGCAGTGGTCCAGGTCTTGAATCTTTCAAGTTCCGGGATGTTCGTGCGCCAAGGAGTTCGAGGTTGTGGATTTTCTCCGAGTCTTGTCCAGGTAGTTGCGCGTGTGCGAGAAGCTTCTGCAAATCAGCAGGTAGCAACCCATCCTTATAAAGCAAGAACATCATGAGCAATCGTAATCGGTCAGGAGGCTGAATGTCGTCCTCGTCCAGCATTCGGATGACCTGATCTGCGATGCCTTTGGGCTTCTTGTAGTCTTCATCCAAACCAGTGGCAAGTATCTAAATCAGGTCAGCTTGGAGCCAACGCGTCCATTCGTATAACTCACCTGCTCCACCGATGCCAGATCGGCAAGCTTGAACTTTTGAAACCTGTTCATACTCTCTTGTGCCATGCTCAGATGAAGCGCATACGCCTCCTTCAGCTCTTGAAATTGAGGCAGCCCTGCCAACATATCTTTGATGGCATTCAGACTGCTCGCATCTTCACTCTTAGTGAAGTTCGGATTGTCCTTGATGAACTTTTGGAAATCCGCCATGAGCTTATCAATCGTGTCTTTCATATGTCTGTGCCTGTTCTCCACCCATATCTTGTCCTTCTCCGTGATTTCCACATCCTTTTCTTCTTGGTCGTGCTGCCCCTCGTTGATGACGGTCTTGTATGAGATCTTGTCGCCTTCCTTGATGGGCAGCAAGTCATGCGCCATCGCTTGGTAGGTAAATTCGTGGAGTAGTGGAGCGAAGAGGTCTATTGATCGATCAACGATGTATAATGCGCCTCGCGGCCTAGTGGTCTGAGGCGGAAAGTCTTCGTGGAATTTCGCGTAGAGATCCAGCTCATCTTGCACAAACCTCGCTAGGTGGGAGCAAAGAATGCTGGCTTCGTGGGTTGGAGCCTTGGGACGGTAATAGCGAATTGTCGGGTATTCCCCAAGCGCAACACAGACGCCAACGATCTAGTACCTTCAGCGACTGTTCCTCGTCTCCAGTAAGTTTTCTCACCTTCTGCGCAATATCCTCCATATGCTGCCTAACCAGGTTGTTGCAGGCAGGATGGAAGAGCACCGGAAAGCTCCATGGGTCTCTGAACGTGACCAGATGGCTCTCTCGTGGGTAGAACTCGGCGTTGAGCACTTTGAAGAGAGCAATCTGGTCGCGAACCGCAGGAGACTTGTCTATCCGGTCCCTGAGACTCGGGTGTAGCACTGCCCTTCCTCGTCAGCTGTTGTCCTGCGCCATCCCTCTCTTCGTATAATACGCACAGCTCGTCCACACCAAGTGCGCCCTTTTATACTTTCTCTTCTCCAAATCTGCAAGAACGCAGTCCACGATATGCGGCTGAGGGGTGAGAAGATATATAGCGTCGACATCGCGGTTAGTCTGGCGGCGATCGGTGATCTGTTCAATGTCTGGAGTAAGTCAGGCGAAGCTGCTGGTGTATTTGTTTCTCGTCTCGAAGGGTTTGCGTACTCGTAATGTTCTCGTTCAGAATCGCATCTTGGTCAATGACATTGTCGAGCAAGCGCTTGCTGTCTTGGTCTAGCACGAGGACTTTCCACTATTTTCACCACCGTTAGGCGAGCTTTGAAGCTTTACGAAGGCTGTAAACGTACGTCGCCGCGGGTAATATGCCGGAGTGTGCTTAGGAAAACTGACTACTGTCAGTGCTTGAGCTTGTGCCAACTTGGCCGACCTCCGCTCACTCTCTCGCTGCTGGTCTATGATTGAAACCATGGTTCAGGCTGCCGTGAGCGGTCGCTGGCGGGTGGCATGCAAGGTGAGCCCATTCAGACCAGGATTGGACAATCGTTGCTGAGAGCAGAAGAGAAGAGGCCAAGGAATGGACAAGGCTTGAAAAGTAGAGACTGGGCTTGGTGTAGTTATAGTGTTTCACTTCATGACGCTGCCTCTGGCACATGCCTGTGAGTGGTGAGGTCGGCTGATGTGGCTTGACAATTGCGGCTGGAACTCCATATACGGTGGCCTAAAAACAACGTCTTCCCCTTTCCCTGCCAGGCATATGTGCAATTTTCGACTTGAGCACAATTGGGAACAAGGCGCAATGCATTTTCGTCTAGCAATGTGTACTCGCTCTACATATCTACTTGTAGTACTCGTGCACATGATGCTTACTCTTCCACCGCATGAAGTAGCACGCGAACGGGAAAATTGCTGTGTTTACAGCTCCCCACGCGATCAAGATCCCAAAATCCAAGCCTATCCGACTATGCAGATCGAACAGAATTTGTCGACTGCCTTCGACAATGGAATGCAAGGGCCATGCGTAACCCCAGTGGTAGAATCCTGGTTCAATATCGATATCGTAAAAGGATGTGGAGACGTTCGTGATGACCCAGAAGATGAGCCAGAGTCCAGTCCAGGGTTGTCCGACAAACATGGCCACGTTCTCGCACGCCAGGCCTAGCGCGATCATGCCGAAGAAGTTGAGCATCCAGTATACGGGGAATGTGCCGTATCCGTATGCGTCGGGATTAGAATAGCCGTCCACTGTCCAAGTGACCTCTGTCTCGCTGGAGACTGGATTTCCACCCGAGAAATTAATGCCCATGGCCAGTGAGATTAGAGAGTAGGCCAGACTGAGCATGAAGTACGCCGCGATCGTGCTGCACCATCGCCAGATTACAAGCTGATAGAACTTGAGCGGAGGATGCCCTTCCGGCTTGAGGTACTTGAAGTGGATTGGCAAATAGAATGCGAAGCTGAAGAAAGATACGATGATCAAGTAGATCAAGCCAATGGAAACTGCGGGGATGGCAGTGTACGGGTAGAATGGCCGGAGGTTGAACATGGAGAATCCGATTGCTGGACTGAGAGCCTGCGGTACTCTTGCTGCGTTCTGGACCAACGTGTTGTCGGTTGTGGCATTCTGCATTACCATCCTCGTCCATTCCTGACCGATCTGCGAAGTCGCTTGCGTCATGAAGGTTGACATCTGTGGACCGATGAAGTCGTACCAGTTTGTGTCGTCTCGCGAATCGGTATAGATCAATTGGCAAGCGCCGAGAGGGTCGTAGGAGGTATTGCCGTTCTGGACTGCTGAATACAACATGGCTGTTGCATTCGGATTGATAATGATGGCAGCCCACGCATCCCAGTCATACACTGCTTGTCGAACCTGAATTGGATCGTAATCGAAATCTGACGGCGGCAAGCTACCAAATCCTAGATGGGGCTTAGGACTGTTCACAAGCTGATTCGCAAGCTGGACAATCATCGGGCCCACGAGAGGCTGAATGCCCGAGGTGTCGTATGGGGCGACTTGGCCATCGAAGTCAATAACGTAGACCACCAAGCTCGAGAGGTTCTGCTCGACATTGTAGAAAACGGCCCAGTAGATGGAGAGGACGCCCAGAATGAAGATCATCAGAATGGCGGTCGTGATCGTCCACTTGATCATGGCCTCGTGGCGGACATGCTTCAGGCTGGGATGCCAGAATCCCACAGGTTTGGGTTGCTCATCTTGTTGTTCCTCATCTTTGGCATTGTCGCTCCCTTCTTGACTCTTTTCCGGGTCACTCTCGCCGTCTCCAGATCCTGCTTTCGCGCCTTGTCTTTGCCGCAGATCATTCAATTCCGAAGTGCGGTTCGCAGCTACAGCTGGCTGTCGCGTTGCATCCTCGCCGAGTGTATACGTGTTCCTCGGGTCGTCGTTCACCAGGATGGGGCCAGTGGCGCCGTTTGGCCTTCCTCGTCCATTCGCGAATTCGCTCATACTGTGCAGTAACCGAACGGAACGGGATCTAGGGAAAGGAAAAGAAGAGCAACCTAGAGCATATACTCGCTTACCTCGCGCTACAATTATTACCACCTGCGGCATCATTGATGAGGGTGAACGTGCACTGGATGTCGAGAAAGTCTGGAAGTCCGGCAAAGTGGTGACGTCGATAGCGTCGACCGGACAACATGAACGTTGCCGGCACATTTGCTCGGTCTCCTTCCGCAAACTCTATATGCACCTTTTAGACGACCTCTTCTGGCGTTTAACCACTTTTTACTTCACGCACAGCATGCTACAGACCAGGTGCTGCGATGCTGTGCAGCACGCAAAATGTGAGGTCCCGCCACTGAACGGCAGTCGCTGCCTCGCGGTCCTCCGTGGCGTATGCGGTGCGCGCCAACAACGAACAATTGCTCTTGGACGTGTCCCCCGGAAGCCGCCAGGGAACTCCGCCGAAGAGAGACGACACAGTCGACGCGTTGAGCGAAGAAAGAGTTGGAGCTGAAAGCATGACAAGAAGCGCAACTCAGCTAGGAGGCGGTCCCATACCTCTACATACGACTATATCAAGAGCGGTGACCTCGGGCACAGATGGCATATGATTCGAAGGACGTGCAGTGCATGCTCTTTCTGCTGGCGGCTGAGACTCCAAGGTCGTGCATCAGCACTTCAGCCTCACGAACGATATGCAGGTTGGACCGTCCTCGCCTTTGCCTGTATCAGAGTATGACACCAAATATCCCTGAAACCCGACTGCTGGCCTAGAGGATCGACTGACCGGTTGCGGCTGACCTTGAGTGGCTGGCGCATCTGCATACGAAAAGTGCAAGACAACGCTGCCACACGCTGGGTCACTGCTCAGGCAATTCGGAACGTCTTCACAAGACCAAGGTGCAGAAAGTGTGTTGGATGTTTTCAGAAATACCACGTGCTGCTGACGCAAGATCTCACCGCGCTCGTATTTGCGATCGAGGGTTTTGCACTTACATGTCCTCGTGCGAGCGCAGCGTTGAATATCGCGAGGAAGGGCGCCATCGCACTGATGATCTCTCTAGGAGTGACTACCCCAAAGTCCCACGTTCGATCCCCACATACCACGAATCATGAGACAATTGGCATTGGCATATGTAATGTGAGGAAGCTTGCGGAACGAATGCGAATCCGAAGCCACGAAGGTCGCCATTGTGCTGCATAACCAGGACAGTACGCCGAACTTCCAAGGGCTTCGGATACCAAGACTTGAGAGATAGCCAAGGGAACAGCCTTCGTACCGCGAACGAGTCAGCCCATACCGAGCTTTCCTCGACAGCGGTCACGTTCGCGGGGGCTGTTCTTCCAAGGCGTCCGACTGTGCAATGGCAGCCTTGCACATTGTGCTACATTGGCCGAACCACGATCACAAGGTCTAGTTGCACATCCTCCCTGGTGTTTGAGCAACGACAAGTGAGGGGAACGTTCTCAGCGGTTGCCAAAGTCATCCATCATCGACTACTTGGCACCGTCAGCCGTTCGTCCCAAGCTTCCTACTGCCGTGCTTCGGATTCAAGTCTACCCTCATCAGCCCAACATCGATTTCCCGTCCAAGCATTTCCCTAAAGATGACGCGGGATCTCACCAGTTACCAGCAATCCGTACACTTCCGCCATTTCAGCCATGTGGTTGGCAAGAAACACGTACTGCCATGAGTCTTCAGCCGTTCATCCTGCGATGAGCCTGCAGCTGTTCATCATGAGTCTTCAGCCGTTCTTAGGTGCTGTACAGATATCTTCGCTTTCATCGCGATGTGCTCTACCTTGATCATGCGACTGTTCTGCTAATCAGCCTCTATTCTTGAGCACTCTTTCTCTTCCAGCTGGTTTCCCATCCTGAAGACACACAATCATGCTCGCTCTGTTCGCTCTCACGAGTTTATTCTTCTTCTTTCACACATGTCTTGCCGAAGCTGACAGTAGCAACGTCGACGATGATGGACCACCCGACTTCTCCAGCTTCGCATATCCAGGATCTCCACAAGAGCGATCGTTCAAACCCAGCTACGATTTTTGTGTCGTTGGGGGCGGTACAGCAGGCCTGGTTCTCGCAAATCGCCTGACTGAGAGTGGCAGACACACTGTCGTCGTCTTCGAGGCTGGCGGACCACCGACCGATGTCCGTACTTATGCAACTCCAGGTGGCAATCAATATGCTCTTAATGGTAAGGTTCAAGCAAGCCTTCTGGAAACTCGAAGCTGATGTCTGCATTAGGCGGCTGGAGCCCTATTGATTACAATTTCATGTCAGTGCCACAAAGGAATATGAACAATCGAACGTTCGCATATCATCGTATGAAGTCGCCTGCAGTCCGTAATCCGTGACAGGCTAGACTAACGCCATACAAGGTGGACGGTGCTTGGGAGGTAGCAGTGCTACAAACGGCTTGTTCTACGGCTTGGGCAGCAAAGCTGTCTACGATCAATGGGAGAGTGACGGTAATCCGGGTTGGGGTTGGGCAGATATACAGGCATCCGCGAAGAGAGTAAGACGACAGCCTGACATCGTGATGTTCGCTTGCTCACAGTAACACACAGGGCACCGTGTTTGTTGGCAACCCAGAGCACACCAACGACAACACTTACATGACGTGGGACCCCGATGCTTACGGAACCGAAGGTCCCCTCCAGATTGGTTTCCAGGGCCGTGTAGTGACATCCAATCCCAGCTTCATGAATGCCACAAGTGCAATCGGCATCCAACCGACGCGAGAGCAGAACGGCGGCAATCCCCTGGGAGTCAAACAAGGCACAATGACCCTCGACGCAAACTTCAGACGAAGCTCTTCCTTCGACAGCTACTACATGGCCGCACGAGGAAGGAAAAACCTGAACGTCCTCCAACGAGCCATCGTCTCTCGAATCATCTTCGACGAGGACTCATACGGAACGCCTGAAGTGCACGCGGTCGGCGTCACATTCCTAGACGATCTTTCTGGCGTGTTCCACAACATCTCCTGCAAGCGTGAAGTCATCCTAGCTGCTGGAGCCTTCCACAGCCCCTTTATCCTCAAGCAGTCGGGAATAGGTCCACGAGAGGAACTTGAAGAGTTCGGCATTGACGTGCTGGTGGAGAACGAGAATGTGGGACATCACATGCAGGACCATACGGCTTTTTCGGTCATCCATGCTGTCAAGCCTGAGTTTGCCGAGATCGCGTCGACGACGGATATGGTGAATGATCTGACGATTCTCAATCGGGAGCAGCGAGATTTCTTCAAGGGTGGTGCTGCGCAGTGGAACTCGAAGTGGAGTGCGCCGAGCGGTTGCACCAATGCCTTCCAGGAGATCTCGAACGAGGAGCTGGAGCGGATTGGTGCCGGTGCTGTTGTTGATGCCAACTTCACGCATCAAGCGCATAATGAGATCTTGTATGAGTCTGTGTACTACCCACAGTCTTTCACGAAGTATGGATCGCCGCAGCCGAATACCTCGTATATCTCGGTGACGGTTTCGAATATGGCGGCGCTGTCGAAGGGGTCTGTTACGATTGGGAGTTACAATCCGCTGAGCGACCCCATTATCGATCCAAATGTAAGTTGGTACACAAATGCGTCCTACGAGGGAACACATCTGACAAACTTTCTACTACTAGTACCTAGCAGAAGAAGCCGATCAGGCAATGGCCATCCAAGGCGTAAAGTATCTCCGCCAAATCATGGAGCACCCGGACCTAAAGCAATGGTCGGCGGGCGAAGTATCACCCGGAGCCAACATCACCAGCGACGAGGACCTGCTCGATTATGCACGAACGACTATGGTACCCAATTGGCACGCGTCCAGCACCTGTCGCATGCTGCCCAGGGAGAAGGGAGGAGTCGTCGATCCACGGCTTCGCGTGTATGGCACGAAGGGGCTGCGGGTTTGCGACGTGTCGACGTTTGGGAGATTGCCTGATATTAACCTCGTTGGCTCCGTTTTCGCGGTGGGGGAGCATGGGGCGCGAATCATTCGAAGGGATTATGGGGATTTGTGAGGAGGGGTGGGTAGAAGGCTGGTGGCCACAGAGATATGGAGAGGAGTGGATGATTGGCGTCCCTGCAGCTGAGAGATCATCGCAGGACCGATTGAGACCCTTCTTTTCCCCAGGCGAATGCGTTCATCACATGCTTGAGGTCGCTTACCGCGGGGTTGAGATGTTTTAATTGTGTGCTGCTCTTGTTGGAGATTGCATAATCTATTATACTCCTTTGGAAGATGATGACAGAGATCTAAATAAAGGAATGATTGATCAGTGGCAGACGGCTTGAGGTGGCAGCCAAATGCCGCGACTTGACAGCTGCTGCATGCCGCATGAATCTTCCTTGTCTGTCGGGTCGGCAATGATGCGATGGGCCGATTGAGCCATCACTCGTGGTTGTTGCTGTGTGTAGGAGTGGAAGGTGTGTGTGACCCCTCACTCCATGTCATCAAATCCCCGACCTGTACCTGTACCACCTTCTCAGGCGGCGACCTCGTGCACTGTACCGGGTGATCCACCATTGATATGGACATCCATATGATGATTGATGATAAGTCTTTGAGCTCGTGCGTTGTCGGCAAGCAGCTGCAACAGCTAGCGGCGCCATTTGATGCTTTGACGAATCGAAGGCAGGGCGAGTGTGTTGAACCCCACCACGCCAGCAGCAGCCAGCAGAAGCGTCTTTGCCTCTGTCCGTTCCATTGCCATCAACTGCAAATCTACCTCACTCTATTACTTGCCCATGCCAAGCCAAACGCCTACCTACCTCCAACTGCCGACTTCATCTTCTTTCTCTGTCGGCCTCCTCTCGCTATCACCTACTACTCTCCACCTTCACCACAACAACCACCTCAACACCTCCCGGCTTAGCTGTTCCACGGGTCATGGGTGAATGAGCAGTCTCGGTAAGTCGTAACCATCAGTCTTCTTCACTCTTGCGCCGCCGCCATGGCCTGCCAGCACTATCCACTGCCGCCTCGGAGCCCCCTCGATGCATATCTACAGCGACCGGTACCTGTCTCCAAGCACCACACCACCACCACCGCGCCCACCTCCGCACTCCCCTACACCATACACACCCTCCCAACATCCATCTCCACACCTCCGCAGCTCTAAAGATAGATCCTCGCCAAGCCATGTCCGGGGAGCGACAGCGCCCGGCACCTGCCAACAGGACGTGGAGCAGCTACATCTTTCGGCAGAAAGGCAACACTACCAACGCGACTGCACAGTCGTCCCTCTTGCCTACCGAGGCCGGGCCATCCTTCTCTACCCCTGACAACGACCAAGCCATCTCCTCATCACAGCAACAACAAGAACAAGCCGCAGCATCTGACCCAAACAGGTTGCCGTCTGCTCACGCAGCGCCCGCAACGCCACGGAGGCCTTCACTTATCCGCGCATTCACAGTCGCCACCGCGAAACCCACCGAGTACGCCGTAGAACGCGACATACTACACGAGCCCCTCCACCTAGATCTCAGCAACAACCGGACCCTGGCCTCAACAGAAGCAGTAGCCGGCCGCCCAGCCATGGAGAGCCGGCCATCCCTGTTCACCCGCACCAAGGAACTCTTCGCAGAAAGCGGCTCCCATCCCATCACTTGGAAAGACATTCCCTCCGCCCCATCGCACTGGTCCAATCAACAGCACTCGTCCACTCTCCTCAAAATATGGGACATGATTGACGATAGAAATGTCAAGTCACCCTCCAAATATGGCCCGCAGTCCACGGTCGCGCGCCTTGTGAGTGCCGAGAAGAATATGCTGCATCAGTTTCCGGAACTCGGCGAGGGGAAGTCGGTACTTACCAGGGACTGGATCGAGTATGTGCTTGCTAAGGAGCGTGGACAAATCCGCGCCACGAGGGGGGCGGAGAGAGAGAGGATGAGAGCGAGGGACAAGGAGATGTGGGACGGTCTCGCTCTTTCCGCTGCCCCAAGAGGCAATTGGGGTCCGTGGTAGAGGTTGAATGGTCAATTGATACAGAGAGAGGCTGGGGAGACGGATTTCTTCTTCGACCTCTTTGCATATTTTCTCGGCGTTGAATGAGAGATGAAGCGTTTGGGTGGCGGCATCAGCATATCAGCATTGGCGAATCACGGAGCATGGATTACTACGACTACCACGACCGCGACTGCGACTACGACCACGACTTTTGTTTTTGTCTTCAACAGAGGCTGGAATGACGAACGACGAGGGCCACGAGGCCACGAGAAAGCAAGCACTTGATACAAAGTTTCTGCGATGATGATCGAAGGCTATCCAGTGGAAGGATTAGCCCCACAGAGGTATGCCATAAAAGCATGCTCACCATTACAAGTACTCCTTGAATCAATTCAAAGAATCAAGCATCAGCCAATTCCAGAATATCCCCCACCAAATCCTTCACTCGATGACCTCCTTCACAATCTGTCCACTCTCCCCCATCCCTCACACACCTAACCTCCCCGTCAAGCCTCACAGTGCAGCTCTTCGTAACGTTCGCCTCCGCACTGCGGTCAAACGACGCCTTGAGCATGTCATGCGCCAAGCTCCCCTCGTCACTGGCAGCGCACTTGTTGATCTTGTACATGTCGATACCATGCTCAAGAGCGCAGTCCTCGACGAGTTCGCGGTCTGGAATCTCCTGATATTGTCGGGAGAGACACATGGTGAAGCCTAGATAGATTTTGGGGTCTGGGTAAAGATGGGCGGCACAGAGTTCTATTATGTTGCCGAGACATTCGGTCGGGCCGTGCATGCAGGAGACGCCGTCGTCGTTGTCGGTCGTGCTAGAAATGACACATATCAGGACGTGTGCAATCAAGATATGGGGAGATATGGCGAGAACTAACCTCCCAATAAAACTCAACTTAAAATCCACCTTGCCCTCAACCTTCTGCATCGTCGGCAGAATCAAATCTCGTAGACAATCCCTCGCATCGGGACACTTGCTCATAATGTGCGCTTCCAAAGGTATCTTTCTCGCCACGACGCCTTCGTCTAGCCAGCCCTCGCCGTCGTCGCTCACCCAGTCGTTGGCGATGACGGCGAGGCAGAAGACCATGAAGACGCAGAGGAAGGCGGTGACGCCGGCCATGATGCGGCGGTGCCACTTGCCGGAGGTGCTGCGGGACCAGGCGCGGATGTAGGCGCGTTGGGCGGATTGCAGTTGGGTGCGGAGGGTTTGGAGTTCGAGGTCGTTGGGTGGCGGGGTGGTGGAGGAGGTGTCGGGGAGGAGGGGTTGTTTTTCCATTGTTGAGGGGGTTGTTGTTGACATGTTGGGGGAAGGGGAATTTGGTCTGGTTTGTTTCTTGGTTGTGCCTTCTTGGGTTTTTTGTTGTTGTTATATTGATGATGATGATGGGGAGTGGCAAGAGCTCTCGTCGATGGCGTGAGTTTCGGGAGGAAGGTGTGGGGCGAGCTCGGATGGTCCCGAGAAAGTGGGGCCAATCTCGTGGTATCGACAACCTTGTCGGCTTCATCTCTTCGCTACAAAGCAACATCCATGAGGACAAAATGGAGAACGCAGATGAAGACGACGACTTGAAGCTCATCAAAGCCTCCGCTGGACTGTTGACCGATCTTGACCATTACCTTCCACGGCTGCTCTTCAAACCAGGCCAGCGAAAAGCCCACACGCGTGTCAAGCAACGCGACCTGGACCACGTAGTCAACCTCGTACGCTGAAACTCTGGCCGATGAAAAGTACTCCTCGCTCATGAATCGATGTAGATTGAGCCCTTCCAAGGCGAGCCCCAGTTGCTCGATGCGAAGCTGAAAAGCATTCTTCCTCCGATTGTGGATGCCTATCTGGAGTTTCTCTCTCGTCCATCTTCTGCGCGAGACAAGACAGGACAAATCGGTTTAGAGACGGCGATATGTACTCTACTGTATACGCTTTGCAAGGTTCGGGGTCAGAAGGTTATCGTGGGCTTTCTGAACAATGAGCCGAGATATCTGGAGCTCGTCCTGGAGGCCTTGGAGCGTACTACGGTCTCGGGCGGTGATGTCCAGCAGATTCCTTGGAAGGTGCCGTACGTCTTGTTACTGTGGGTCTCGCATCTGCTGTTGACGCCTTTCGACCTGGTATCCATCTCGAACAAAACCCCGCCTGTCTACGGCGACGAGAAACAAGCCGCTTTGCCTCTCGAGCTGCCGAGGTTGGCGAACCGCATCCTGAATGTTGGTCTTTCGTATCTGGCGACATCGACGAAGGCTCAGGATGCGGCGGCCGCCATGTTGGTCAGACTATCGATTCGACCTGACATTCAGAAGCATGGCTTGGCAGATGCTCTTGTACGCGAGCAACTCTCGCACCTCTCGCAGAATGCGTCGGAAATGGCAGACATGTACCAAATGCTTGGTGGACTTCGACTAGTCGCCGGCGTAGCATCATCTGCTGAGCTCAGTCACCTTGTACCGGACATCTACCGCACTTGTGAGCGAGCCTTCGACGAGCATGATACGTCAAGCCTCTCCTCGAACGCTGTTGCCAAGAAGGTTGTTGTCAAGATCTTTCGCAACGTAGCTATCTTGGCTCTGAGATCGGTGGCCTCTCAAGGACCGTTGCGAATCTTCCTTGAGACGACAGATGTGCTCGAAGGTGTCATCGACTATCTGCTTCGGTCTCTTGGTGACAAGGACACACCAGTGCGGTATGCTGCGGCCAAGGCGCTAAGTCTGACCATTCTAGACCTTGATGCTGAAATGGGCCATGAAGTCGTACAAGCGATCATTGATTCCTTCAGAGAGGACATGCCAAGATCTGCTCAAGCCATCGACTTCACAACCGCCAATCCATTGAAATGGCACGGCTTGACGTTGGCCTTGGCCCACACTCTCTTCAAACGCTCCGCATCGCCAGACCAGCTGCCCGATATCTTGGACGCTCTTATCTCTGCGCTGCAATTCCAGCAACGGACTGCGACCGGTAGTACGCTGGGCACCAACGTTCGAGATGCAGCAAATTTCGGGATATGGTCCTTATCACGTCGATACACCACTGCTGAGTTGTCACTCGTGCAAGCTAGCAACTTACATTCCAGCAATCGAGTCAGCCACGAGAACAGCATCATTCACGTGCTAGCCGTTCAGCTGATCCTGTCTGCTTGTCTGGATCCAGCTGGCAATATACGTCGTGGATCTTCTGCCGCTCTACAGGAGCTAGTCGGTCGACATCCCAATCACGTACGCGAGGGCATTGCTCTGGTACAGATCGTTGACTATCAAGCCGTGAGTCTGCGCAATCGAGCTATGGTCGACGTCGTTAGGAAGGCTGCCGTCCTGGATTCTTCATACTGGCAGGCGCTTCTTGATGGGCTCTTTGGCTGGCGAGGTTTGGGCTCTGCGGATGTCCCATCCCGACAAAGCGCCGCAAAGTCCATGGCAGGGCTTGATCAGGTCGCACCTACCGGCAGAGACACGCAGGTCGTGGAGACCTTACTACGGCAAATTGAAGCATGTCCCCCGAAAGAGGTTGAGAGCCTGCATGGCCTGACGCTGACGTTGGCACTCATTGTCGAACGATCAACAAAATCCATCTTGAGCTTGCGAGACCTCCAGAGGCCGGGATCATCTCCGTTACTCGGGACGCTGATCAAGTTGAGCCCAGGATTGAATGAGTTCTCTCCGAGACTACTTCGCACCGAGTTCCCTGCATCTCTGGCTCAACTCACGACCGCGCTTTGTAACGCATGTCTGGAGGCGCATCAGAATACCGAGCCCTTGCACTTGCAAGATATTCCGTTCGATGCCATGGAATCGATCACAGACAAGCTGCTCTACCGTCGGGAAGAGTGGATTCTTCAGGTCATTCCCGATCTTGTCAAGTCTGTTCTAAAACTCAAGCGAGCTTCAAGCCAGCCACTCACTTGCGTTGGAGCTGGAGCCTTGGCTGACAAGGTAAATGTCGAAGGTGCGAAGAGCACATTGCATAGTGTTGGACGAGCCGTCGCGCTGGGAGCTTTGGCACCTGTCTATGATGCTGCTGGGCTTGTTGGTACGAAGGCAGCTAAGTCGATCGAGAAGCTGTGTGGGCTGATGACGGTCATGAACGTGGACTGGAGGATCATAGGAGCACGAGCTTTGCAACTAGCCGTCAGCGGTACTGGCGAAGAGCAGAGGGTTGACGAGACGATCACTGCTGCTATCTGCGCTGCTATACACACCGGATTGAACGACTACACAGTCGATGAGCGTGGAGATATCGGCTCACTAGTCAGACTACAGTCCCTTTCGTGCGCAACTACCATCCTGGCATCGGCGGCCTTCAAGGACCAGGAAACCGGCCTGCAGGTCATTCAAGCCGATGTCTACCGCCTATCGTTGGAGAAACTCGACCGCGTCCGTGTACAAGCCGCACAATGTCGGCAACGCTTCTTGGATCTCGGCGACAACCATCAGATCACTGATGCCGCGAGCGCCTCATCTCTAGATTACTTCCACGCTGCCTTATCACCTCTAACCTCACCATCGACTCTCGAATGGACCCAGAAAGCACTCCTAGAAGGTAGCATCCTCTGCGCCGGCGTAGGCGCCGAGCCCCTCCTCAGCGCCTCACGCTCCGCCCTCGTATCCCACCTCTTCATCATCGACCTCCCGCTCCTCTCCCACCTCCTAAGCCTCTACACAAGTATCACTCAAGCCTTCCTGCTCTCAACCCCCAACACCCAACCGGCCCTCGAACTCTTCGCCTTCCTCCTCGACATGCAGATTCCGCAACGCCTCCTCCTCCCCTCATCCACAACAACGTTCAAATGGCGGACTCTCCTCTCCACTGTCCAGAAATGCCACCACAAATCCAACGACATTGGCAAGATCCTCGCGGCTGTGAGGGTTTATGTGGGGTTGGCGGAGGTTGGGGTGGTTCGGGAGGAAGTGGTGAAGAAGTTGGGGAGTATGTTGAGGACGAATCCTTATCCGAGGGTCAGGATTGCGGTTGCGGAGGCGTTGTGGGTTGTTACGGGGGAGGCATTGTTGAAGGGGGTTGATTGGGGGGCGCCGGTGGCGAAGAATAGGGATGTTTTGGAGGGGTTGTTGGAAAGGGTCATCTGATGTAAGATGTCGATCGGTGTCATACGTACATACTACCCTGTCCTCAACAGCCAAGCATCTGCTACCTCACGACGAAACCGTCGAACTCCATGGCCACGCAATTGCGAGCTGCAAGAGACAAACCAAACCCAGCAGAAAAGTCGATGGGATATGCTCCGTCGCCCCCGCGGTCACCGTCACTACCGGCACTCCATCTACGGCTGAAGGCTGACTCTGCGAGAATGGGGTGCTGGGCCCGATAGCCTGACTGGTGGGTGTACTCAACAAGTCCGCGGATGACAAGGGTTGTGTCGACGAAGGCATCAGGACCGAAGAACTCCCAGGCACAGCTGAGCTTGTTGTAACGGGCGCTGCTGATGTCGAGGCAGTGAGTGATGCGGACAGGTCGACTGTCAGACCTGAAGTTGCCGTGCAGCCCCAGTTGGTCAGGGTGAGTCCATCACCAAAACGCCTATACATTACACAGTATGGCGCGGCGGTGTTTGTGCTGCAGCTCTGGTTGGCCACGGGTTACAGCGCCGTTCAGACTGGACTTACCATGCTTGCAGCCCGGCGTTCGAGGAGCAGGCGGCGTCACACCCGAGAGTGTAGTCGTTGCAGGCCGAGAAGAATCCGCATGCAGTCAACGCCGTTGAGGTTCCGGTGGTGATGACTGACTGACAGCAGCCAAAAGCGCCAGCAGCGGTGTTGAAACCACAGTAGGCCGACGAACAGGTGAGCGAGTTATCTGCAGTCCATTCAGCTTCTTGTGCATCTGTAATACGTGATGGAGATGGCTGACCAGAGGCGATATAGCCGCATACTGATGTCGGTGCATCATTTTGCCGTTTGATCAGCAAGTCGCGGAATGGCAAGTTCGCTGCCGCAGTCGGTCTTGGTGTCCAGCCGATGTCGATATCAAAGTTGATCTCTTGTGTGTCGTTCTCGGCGGCAGCGACTTGTGCAGGTTCAATTGTGTCAAGTATCCACAGCCAAACCCAGACAACAGCCGTCGGTATAGTGCGCATTGTGGTTGAGTTCACGGGAGAACACAGCGGCGGAAAGAGTGAGAAATCGGCGCCGATGACTCAAATATATTGCAGGACATCCACACGCTTGAGAGCACACGAGCTCAAGCCGGCATTGAAATCATCGCATACAATCCCGACGACCACGCTCTAGACTGGCGCCCGATGCAGCCTTGCCTTGGCTGCATGTGCCAATCTTTGGTTTACATGCCCGAATAGGACCATGCGGGCACGTCGCACACCAGTGCCACGTCCAATCGCCCTTCAAGATTGCCAGCAGCGTCGTGTGTCATATGACTGATATGTTCTCGAAGCGTCACTCGCAGCATCGAAGCGGCCTCCTGACGCATTGGGAGTCGCACAACTTCCCGAATCGGAAGTGGCGCGAAGCCACCGTGACAGTGGTTGCATAAGCTTTTGCCATGGATCACTTCAGTGGATCAGACCTTCTCACCGGTGAGATATGCGCTGCATCGGCGCAGCCTTGTTGCAAGTGATGTTCTCGCCCTCTACATGATGTGGCGCTGTACTTCGTGACAAGCCAGCGTCGCTTGTAGTCTGGCCTCATGAGCTGCACCGTCAGGTGGTGTGACACGACCAGCCACAAGACAGAACTTGAAGGCAGGACTTCGCGCTTGCGACCTGTTACAGTGCATTTTCGACTTAGCAATCTTTACGACAGAGCTCGACGAGACAGTGACTTCCTGACAATGCCTGTGCTGGACAGAGGGACCGACTACTCTTCAGTCAATGGCCCTCACGCCTGGAGACCAGGAGTTTTTCGACGATTCCCTGCACTCGGCGTTCTCCAGCTCCTTGGTGCGCTCACTGGCATCGGCGCGACAATTGCCATCATAATAATTTCCGACGGGTCCCTCATCTCTGACTGGAAGTACTCGCCAGCCGTATACCTTACCATTTGCTATACAATCAGCAACATCCTTTTGAGTGCTGCTTTCAGCCAAGGTGTTACTGTAAGTCGCCTCACTCCTTGCTGCGACGACGAGCTGATGTTCATGTGTACAGCTCAGCTGGTGGAACAAAGCGACCAAGGAGGGTACTGTCCTCGGCGACCTCCATCGGTATCATGCTCAGGGTACCGGCGCGTGGGCCGCTCTCACGTCGGGCAGACACTTCAGCTTCATCGCATTTGCTACGCTATTTGTGACGTTGACGCCCATAAACGGTCCACTCCTCCAGCGTTCGTCCACCATAGGCTCGAAACTGTTGTATGCGCAGGCGGACCTTAAGGTTCCCGTCACCCGTGCTCTTTGGAGTGGTACTGGCTTCATCTCTGGCCGTGCATTCGATGTCCCACTCTTTAGTCCATCGTTCAACGATGTCGTGCAGGTACGTGTGCACCCGATACATCGCCTCCAGATTACTTACATCAAATAGGCCTACTATAGAGCAGATACCATGCCCGCAAACGCTACGGGGTGTCCTCCAGACGCAACTTGCGCTGGCCGTTTAGCTGGTGCAGGCCTCGCTGTCAACTGCTCCACTGCCAGCGCTGACTACGACCTCTCCTCCTCAACGGGTGAGGACGCCAACGGTAACGGGATCATAAACTGGAACGCCGTAAATGGGACCGACGTTTTTCAGAGCAACTTCTACTGGAACTCAAATACCCCCGGAAACATCTCATTGGGGACTCAGTTCAAGAGCACGGCCGCAATCAAAGGACAACTAGTGGTCAAGAACTGCTCCCTGCAGACCGCGACTGTGCAGTATCCTGTAGTGATAGACGGCAACAGGTCAACCATATCGTTGGCAGCACAGTCTTCTATTTTTGATGATGTCGTGCTGTCCATGAATCCGTACGACTACGAGGCTAACTTCGGGAGGTCCTCTGAGGTTGGTGGCTACTCGTTTGCTTTACGTACCAGGTTCAACTCTTGGACGCACCTACGCTTCGTTGGTGGTAAGTCGTTGGTCTACCCTCGATATAGCGTCTTCTGACTGTGTTTGCAGCTGCCGGCTACGAGTTGAGATCCCAAGGTCCTATCGGTCCACAATTTGCTTCAACTGAGAACATAACGGACTACATCCTTGGCACTTACAACGTGACCTTCGCCGACCCGACGATGTACTTGCTGAACCAAGCAAGGGAGTTGATGTTCCGCACTGCATTGGCACAAGGCAACGCATCAACCATTGAAAGCGTGCAAGGCGCCTCGCAGGTTCGAGTCGCCAGTGTCTACGTCGCACACTACGACTTCCTTGGAGTCGCAGTAGCGATAAGCACGATAGCATTTGGCGTCGTGTTGGCGTCTTTTGGTGGCTATTGGTAAGTGCTTGCTCCACGCAAGGACATCCAACGCAACGACTGACAATGAGGGCATAGGCATATGGGACGCAAGGTCACCATGAGCCCCATCGAAATGGCAAAGGCCTTCAACGCGCCGCTGCTTGCTCAAGAAGACTCGAATGCTTCAGCCGAAGAGCTCGTCAAGTCTGTAGGCACGAAGCCCGTCCAGTATGGACTCATATCAGAAGGGTCTATTGAGATGGGCGCGAAGTATATGGGTTTTGCTCGGGTCGTGGCCACTGAGCACGGTACAAGTCGCTACGAGATTGCAGATCCTGCACAGGTTAGATCGTTGCGACGATAGCTTCTTCTCTCCTATGCAAGGCTGTCGTGGTATATCGCAGTCCGCACGCGTTGATGATCTGGGTTCATACGCACTGCTGTTTACTCTAGCATTGGAAGTGAGCGAGGATTTGCGAGGCACTACATAAGCTGCTACAGATGGAGCTGGTCTTATCTTACGACCATGAATGAGAACAGCAATACTTCCAGAATGCCCAAAGGTACGGCGGATGCTGTCATTGGATATTGCAGCCACACGGCAGAGGAATGGTAAACCACGAGGATCCATTTGGCCGCCAACAAGCTAAGCTTACGGCATGTTGGCGGCACAGGGTGGTGAGGCTGAAGAAACAAGCCCTGAAGCCAGGTCGATGACAAAACTGAGCTCAACTTCCTTACATCTACAGCAACTGCCAACAGGACATCAGCCAGCCAGCATGACATCCCAGCAACGCAAAGACCTCGTGAAAACTTCCTACGACACAATAGCTCCAGCCTACCTCAACTTCATAACCAAACTACCAAGCCCAAAACTCCTCTGGGTCGACAAACTGCTCACGCACCTCACAAGCACATCGAAAGTCCTTGAGCTCGGCTGTGGCAACGGCCTATCTGGTACTCTGCCTCTCGCTGAAAAGGCCGGCCATGTCATCGCGAACGATATCTCGATCGCACAGATCGAGATTGCGAAGGAGAAGTTAGCTGAGCATGAGAATGTGGAGTTCGTCGCGGGGGATATGATGGCGCTAAACTTCGTGGATGGAGCATTTGATGGGGTCATGGCGCTGCACTCTCTTTTTCACTTACCCAGGGAAGAGCAGCCAATGATGTTGAGTTTGGTTTATCGGTGGCTCAAGAAGGGCGGGTATCTGCTGATCAATTTCGATGAAGAGGAGCATGCCGGTAGCATCAGGAAAGACTGGCTTGGTGCGGACATGTTCAGTGATAGTCTGGGCGCGGATGGAAGCAAGCAGATGTTGATAGAGGCTGGCTTCGAGGTGGTGGAAGCTGAAGTTGTACGGACGGTGGACGAGAAGAAAACTGTTCCTATGCTGTGGGTGTTGGCGAGGAAGCCATGAAGGGTTTGACTCATCGATCAAATGGCCAACCCTCCAACTTGACCGTCAAGACCTCACTGCCCTCTTTCTCTTTCCGCAAGTTCTCCATCAACTCATCCACGTCGAAGTTCGCAAAGACGAACTTGCCTCTGCAAGCTCTCCCGGCCTCAGGTGTACTCAACCACACAAAGAAGTCGGCAGGCAAGTCGTGCGAATCGATAACCCCAATGCTTCGCATATACGTCTTCTGTTCTTCTGTCGCAGTCATCATATCCGTATCTATCACCCCAGGATGAACGCTGACGACATTGACCAACGGATTCTCCTGGGCAATATGCTGCGTAAGTTGCGCGAGGGCGATCTTGGAGCTGTTATATGCACTGCTGCCGTTCCAGAGGGGAAGAGTCGAGGTGAAGGTCAGAGCCGCGTTGACAGAGATTACGGTCGGGGGTGAGTCTGCCACGGACTTGAGGTTGACGTGTGGGAGAAACGCTTGAGCTGAAATGAATGTGCCCTTGACGTTCGTCTCGAACGTCGACCACCAAAGCATGAGGTCTGCAGTCTGGACAGGAGACCTCTCTGGACATACGCCAGCGTTGAGGACGAGGACATCCCACTTTCCAATCGCTTTGGCAGCTGCATGCATTCCTGTCGCATCGGTGGAGTCGCAGACGTATATGCTAGTTCTCGTTTCAGAGTTCGTGGCCTGGACCGCTCTCTGAGTCTCCTGAAGTGCTTCCTGACGACGCCCGAGAAGAATGATGTTCGTGGCGGCTCCTTTGGCAAACGACACCGCAGTCGCTCGTCCGACACCCCCTGAAGCACCGGTAATGACCACTGTCTTGCCTTTTGCTCGTCCGACAGGTGATAGAGCTGGATACGTATCGTTGTGCCATGTCTTCGTGTATGAGGGATAGGGGGGCTTCATTTTGAACTTAGATCAAGAGAAGGACCTTGGCGCACGCAGGCGAGAGTCCATGAAATTGAATGCTGGGAAGGTACTTATGCAGATGGACGTAGCCATACTCTTTCCTCGTTGTGTTTCCGCGGTCAGTGCCCTAATTTAGTGCCTCGAGCTAAAACACGAGGCCTTGCTCGGATTTGGCCCCAGGGCTGCAAGCGCCAAGCAGAAAAGCATGTGCCCTAGGAACGCGCTGCTCCTTTCGTTTGCCGAGTACATCGACTTCGATCTTTGTCGTCTGATGAAGTGCTCGCATCCGCTCCACATGGTGCGACCGCGCCCCCGGAGCCGTGATGGTGCCTTGACACTTGGAGAACCAAACACGCGGACGACTGCCCTAGCCTAACGCCCACCACCTCCAAAATGTACCAACATCATCAACAGCTCCCGCTGAAAACCGTCCACTGTCTTCGTCCTCGTCCTCCCCACTTCCTCCGTCTTCCAGCAGGGAACCTTCATTTGTATCGAGGGCCTGTATCTCTTAGGCAGCGATCTGTACCACGCCAACAGAGGGCGAGAGCCCATACACACGACCCAAAACTTGTTCTGCAGGTAGTATTCCACGAGGAGGCGGTGGCGAGGGGCCCGAGAGACCTGTAGGATCGATGGTGGTTTGAAGTGTTTGTTCACGATGATGAGGGTTCTCACGGGTACAACAAAGGTGTAGGCGCGGACCAGGTCGAAGATCTCTCTTGGGAGGTCGTGAACGTGGCGGCGGAGCTTCTCATCTTCGGTCCACAGGATAGGGTTCCCCATAATCGATGTCGTGATGGGAGATGCGATGTCTCGAGCCTCGTTCTGGTGAGCCTTTCGCGTGTGTTCTCGTCGAATTTGACAAGCCAAGGTGATGAGATGCAGGACGGGATAGCCAGCATCATCGAATTTCGAACCCAATTTGAGGATTTGCTGCCCTTTTCCAAGCATGCCTTGTGTGCGCGCCAAGGATACCAAGAATCCCAACCCATCACGCTGGACCAACGCAATGGTAAGCAACTCCGCTTGGTGACCAAAGGTCACGTCCCCGAAGCTGCAACCTCACCACTCATCCCTCAAATCCTCCTACGCAAAATCCCAAGCAAAAGCAAAAGCCGGATCCGGCGGCCACCTTCCCTTCCACCTCTCCCTAACCTTCTCCTCCCACGTCCTCTCAACCTGCCTCCTCACGACCTCTCTCACCCCCTTCTCCAAAGCGTTCGTAAACCGCCAGATCATCGTCGCATCAGTCGGCTCAAAGACGTTGCCTTCGTAGTAGGACTTCATGTGCATCTGTCGAGTTGCGCGGCAGACCTGAAGGGTCGAAGGAGGCAGGTAGGAGTGAGTCAGGGGGATGTGTTGAGACAGCGGTGGCGTGAAGGTTAGGTCGTAGATTATATCATACAACTCTTGCGGGAGAGATTGTAGGAGGCGGTTGAGGGTGGCGATGTTGAAGGATGAGCCGGTGTCGTTTGGTCGGAGGCTGTTAAGGGGTTCGTCTGTCTTTTCCGGTCGCCAGCAATATCGCAGTGCCAGCTCGTCGCCGCTAGCTGACAGTGTGTCGACATGACAGCGGGATATCGTATCGTAAAAGTACATGCTGTCAGAACATTCCAGGCGGATGTGAGTACACTGCAGCGGCTCGAAGTCTAGTTTTGATATCGTTCGCGCACCAACGATATTTTGACACAGCGCGTTGCGAGCTTTGGGTGACGTTGGATCTGGTGAGCATACGTCGAAGACAAGCGATCATCCGCATAATCAAGTGAATGGCGCTGCCTATGACGACAGACGAGTTCGTGGTATTTGTTGCGCTTTCGGAATCCGTCAGCGTTGTACGACTCCCAACGTCCGCGTTTCAAAGAGGACTTACAATTTGTCCGGACAGAGAGAACGTCAGCTTCATCACTCCAACCCCCACAAATCGCAAGACCTCGACAAGTACGAAAAAAGTGAATGGGGATGTCAAGAATGTCATCAGATTCTTACTCGCCAACACTCACCACGGTTATACCTATAAATCCTCATCATCAATGTCGATCTCATCGGTATTCACAACCTTCACAGGCTCCACATTCTCCTTCTGCCCAGGACGGTTCCCACCCTCGGGACCCGTGCTCGCGGCCACGAAACCCACGGGTGCCTTGGCTTGTCGTTCCAGCGCCGCCATGGCATCTGCTTGTTCATCTCCCATTTCCTCGCCATCACCATCCTGCCCTGCACCACCGAGAGCAGCCTGCTGCCTCGCCACGGCCTGACTGGCGATGAAGTTGACATCGGTGTTGAATTGTGCTTGCACTGAGCGTTTGATCCGCAGCATCTCTTTGAAGGTATCTTCGTTGCCGTGCTGGACCTCGAAGCTTTCCCATTTGCGCCAGAATTCCGCTTCGACACGCGGGTCGCAGAATTGTGAGGCGTGGCCGTAGATTGCTCTTGCACGGTCGATTTCTCCTAGTCTGCGTTCCATCTCTGCGAACTTGACGCACATGCTTGCAGCTTCTTTGTCCGGTAGCGCGGCGATTGCTCGTTCGTAGATCGATCGTGTGGATGTCAAGCCGAAATTCGAGGCGGACTTCGTGATGTAAAACTCGAACATCTCGGCTCGATCTTCGTCTGCGACAGCCCTTGTGGCGCGCTCGTATATTCGCATCGCATGTCTCGCCAGACCTCGCTCCTCTTCCAAAGCACCGTACATGAGGTATAGTGTCTTGGCGAAGCGTGGAGGACAGCCTTCAACGGCTTGTTCGAACAGATCTCGAAGTCTCTCGATCGATATCCGACGATCGACGGCTTTTGTGAGGTACAGATTCCAGAGCTCGAATGCGACAGGGTATGAGAACAGATCAAGGCCTCGCTCGTAGACCTTGAATGACTCCTCGTGGTAACCATTCTCCTCCAGCAAATTGGCGTAATTGACCACGGTCTGTGGAGTCGCAATGCGGAGTTCGAAGATGCGCTCGTAGACTTTCTTGGTCTCGTCAAGTGAAGACACAGACTCCACCAAGTCGACATAGAACGACCAAAGTTTCCAGCTTTTGTGCACCCTCTGTTGGGCTGAAAGAGTCTCGTCGAAGTAGTCCACATTACTTCGCTTGGGTGCTTTCGTCGCAGTGGCCATGATGTTGACCGCCTGGTCGAAATTCTCATTCCTCAACTCCATCTCGGCCCATTCTGTCCACATCTCTGCGAGCTCAGAGACGGACTTGTAGGGCACTTTGACAGCCTTCTCCATGATGATTCGTGCATTCTGTAGATCTCCACCGGCCTCGTAGAATTTCGCATAGTTTGTCCAGAGCTCATGGAAGCGACCTGTGCATTTCTTTGGGCTAATGGCAGCAATCGCGTCTGCATATGTTTGCACTACCATGGGTTTGTTGTCGCCCCATAGTGCAACCCGCTTCTGCCACTCGATCACATTGTGCGGATTCTGCCGTAGAAGTACGTCGTTGACGAGGAACGGTCTTCGGTCCATGAGCTGTTCGAATCGCAGCATTCTGATGTCGAGATCCAGATCGGCGTCCTCGTCGACTCTGCCCTTCTGCTGTCGTTTTGCTGACTCTTCCAGCTTGATCGATATGAGTGCTTCCTCAGCCTCGGCATATGTATCGAAGACAACACTGAAGTCCCTGACCGTCATCACAGTGGTAATGCCCTCCTCGAAGATGTCCCTCGCACGCTCATATGCTCCTAGGTTGATGTAGTATCTGGCCAACCCGACCCACAATATGCCTCTTTGATCGGCAAACCTCTCCAGTCCAGATCGAATAATGGTCTCCACAGATATCGTGCTTCCATTCGATAAAGGTACGGGATTGGGTACGAGTCGTGCATGATCGATGAGAACCTCCAGCATCTCTGTCCAATGCTGAAAGGGCCCTTTTGCTTCCTTGCTCTTGAATTTGGGGTTGTTCAAGATTTCAATGTATCGTTGCACTGCCTCGGTGTACTTGCCCTCGTTCACCAACAGTTCGATGAAGTCTTCTACGTGCTCAGGATGAATCTGAATGTACCGTCTCCATATCTTGACCGCCGTCTCTCCGCCTGCAGAGTTGGCGAAAGGTCTGTAGAGGGCCCATATCCGGTTGTGTTGGGTAACTGGTAAGGCTCGTAGTGCTCGATCGAATGTTCTTCGTGTGAAGGTAACCAGCGGTTGTTGGCACAGGAAGGACAAGTACATCTCCCAGATCTTGGGCATCTTGTTCAGAAGAACCAATGCCCGTTCGAACAGCGCGTTGACCTAATGCAGTGTTAGTTCTGAACACGATCGGTGTCTGCAGTACCACGTCTGTGAGACATGTTGAAGCATAATTTGTTGTCTTGCCAACGTCCCAAGCAGAAGCAGAGATTCGCGCCATGTGCGTGGAGAGTAGCAGTCTGTATGCGACCAAAAAGCATTCTTCACAGGTACACAGACCGCGCATCTCCATATCACGAATGAGCGCGCTCTGCTTCTGCTTGTTCCTCTGCCTCTTTACTTACTCACCTTTTGAAACTCCGTCTTCCACCGCGCAGGACTCTTCCCCTTCAAATGTGACACCCTCAGCTCCAAGTACATCTTCCACAACTTGTAGCTCCTGGGCAGCGCATTGCACGCCCTCTCCAGCACAAAGCTCTGCTCGAGCAAAGTGCCATACTGCCTCTTGAAATGCGCATAGTCCAACCACGCCTTGACGCTGTCAGGCGATCGCAGAATATCGTTCTCGTAGATTTCATCGTTTTGCGAGATGAGATAGAGCGGCGGCGCGGTGGGGTTGGCGGCCATGCCGGCGGTGATGGTGTTCGCGATGGTGGTGGTGGAGACCGGCTCAGAGGATTTGCGACGAGTGGGGAGACCGATGGCAGCGCTGAGGTTGAGGTTGAAGGGCAGGTTGCCCGGCATAGCAGTGAGAGACTGAGAGTAAACCTGAAGTGAAGGTGGAACTATTTTAGCGACATGCCGATGCAAGGGAAAAGGTGCGCGACCACCTCGCCGGCGCTGCGGGCTATGAATAAACTTTATCACGAGTTTGGTCTTGAAGACTTTTGATGTTATGGCCTGCCGTACTTGCTGAAGCTGGCATTGACGTCGCCTGCAACTGGAGCTGTCTATCACCGCCCACCCACGACGACGACGACACCTTGAAATCGCCTTTATCATACCGTTACCTCCTCCAGAAGCTGCAGCATACCACCGCGATTCCACTAATCCCACGACAGACCGCCCATCATGTCGGGCAAGGTACGCACGCAGTCTACCTGACACTCGCACCAACACCAGCTAACACTCTCTCCTCCACAGGACCGCGAGCCCATCTTTCCCACCCGGCAAGCCCTGGGTATAATGAAGTCCAAATTGAAAGGCGCCCAAGTCGGCCACGACCTCCTCAAACGCAAATCCGAAGCCCTCACCAAACGCTTCCGCGAAATCACCAAGCGCATCGACGAAGCCAAGCGCAAAATGGGTCGCGTAATGCAGATCGCCGCATTCTCCTTGGCCGAAGTCACCTACGCCGTGGGCAACAACAGTATTGCATATCAGATTACAGAGACGGCGAGGCAGGCTAAGTTCCGAGTGAGGACGAAGCAGGAGAACGTCAGTGGTGTGTTTCTACCGGCATTTGAGAGCTTCCAGATGGAGGGAACGAGTGAGTTTGGCATGACGGGGCTGGGTAAGGGTGGACAGCAGGTGCAGAAATGTCGGGAGACGTATACACGAGCGGTGGAGACGCTGGTGGAGTTGGCGAGTCTGCAAACGGCGTTTGTGATCTTGGATGAAGTGATCAAGGTGGTGAATCGGAGAGTTAACGCCATGTACGTGTTGGACCTGGCTGATGGTGGTTGCTGGCCCAAATTGACCATGATCACAGTGAGCATGTCATTATCCCACGAACCGAGAACACAATCCAGTATATCAACTCCGAACTGGATGAGATGGATCGAGAAGAGTTCTTCCGCCTGAAGAAGGTCAAGGGCGTGAAGGAGAAGGCACAAGCAGCAGAGGAGGCTGAGCGACAAAAGAAGAAGAAGGCCCAAGGCGACAAGGAGAACGACGAGGAGCCTGAATCCACAAACGTATTAGGCGACGATGGCGATGAGGATGTCATTTTCTAGCGCAGTGAGTTTCACCGAGCATGTACTACTGGTCCCATTTGAAACGTCCCCAACAATACATTATACCCTAGATACCGCTCTCCTGGCTGGCAGAGAGATCTTTCCCTCCAGGTGTCTGAAAGCGTGCGTTTCGTACAACATTCCGCGCAACAGATCCGAAATGTCTCGTCTGCCCACACAACCCACAGCACAGAGATCCAAGACCATCGCAGGCCTGCGCCGAATCCCATCATCCATGGCAGTGTTCAGGCGGGGTGTGGAACTGGCTTTCCCGGCACACCTTGGGGCAGCGTATCAACTTGTCGATATAGAAGGGGAAGAATATCTTGTCGCCGGTATCGACTGGAACACAACAACAGCGGATCAGCTTAAGCTTCAATAAGAGCTCGTTCTCCACCCTTCTCGAATCTCTGAAGCGATCTCCGTGGACGTCAAATGTCACTTACCCTCACAGTTGCGGTATTCCGCACAGTCAACGCACTCGCCCTTGGGCTTCTTCTTGCGCTTGGGCGCACGCTTGCTCAGCGCATGATCGAGGTGAGAGCCTTCGGGTTCGACATCGTCGGCGGCGGTATCGTGTTCGCTATTATAGAGCGCGACGTCAATCTCGTCAGGGCCATCGCCAACAGGTGGCGGGCAGTGGTGCTTCTTCCACCACCATGGGAGTATGAAGATAAGATCCAAGGGGTTGACTCAAGGAGTGGTCAGCCTCAACATGCCAATCCTTCTACGTTTGGTATTCGAAGCGGCCGCGCTTGTTGTCGCGGTACCAGTGGCACTGTGAGGCATGCATGCGATGGAGAGCGAGAGGGAGCTTACTTGGATTACAATTCAGTCCCTCCGGCTGCTCTGAAGGAGGCACGGGCGGTGGAGCGACAGCAAGGGCTACGAACGCAAGGAATGTGAGTACGAGCTTCATCTTTGTGCCAATTCTGTCAGCTCGATTGAGTTGTGAACCTGGGAAGGTCAAGGAGCTCACCGTAGTCTGCTTGAGTATTGAAGATGAAGATTGAACGGTATGGACAGCACAGATACATGTATCCTCGCTCGGATGAGCCGGCACAGCACCTCCATACCATGTTTGCGCCTTCACTCTGACGCTGAGTTGAATCGAAGGGCGTTCTCGATTGAACGATGATGTGCTTGACTCTCCTGCCAAGGCCTGGACTGGTGAATAAGGACAGCCTGATTCGCTCGACAGGGGCTACTATACCCAATGAGCCACGGCCCGTCTATGTTACCATCGCATAATATATCCTGATTGAAACAAGTCAAGTCACGAGGCCAACGGGATCTGCGGGCAAAGACACACATATTCAATCCAGACTCCAGATTCTCGACTTGGAGTAATATGGACTGTAGCGCAGCGGTAAACGGGCATCGCTAAAAAGAGTGGAGACGTCGCAGCGATAAGTATTGTGATTCGGTGAGTCTCATAAGGGGTTGTTGTGCGCAGTCAAAGGTTTTCATCACGTGAGCGACATAAATGACGGAGTTTCCAGGCCTCTGATTGGCTAGACGCTGGAAAGGTGCTCAATCGACGAATCTTACATATTCTAAACTTCATTGAATTATATAGACCGGTTTAATGTTCCTATCTACCCGAATCCTTACCTTCTGTCGCTTATTACTCGAATAGTCTATATATCTCCTCGTTATCGTTTAACTTATTAAGAGCCGCTTACTTCTCCGTAGTAAGAGATCTTAGAGTATTACTAGCCTCGTATATATAGCCGCCCTCGCTCTATTATTAACGACGTATATTATCTTAGGCCTAAGGATCTATTAACTCGTTATTAGTATCCTCCTTATACTATTACTATTAAGGGCGGGTAGACGCTACCTATACTAGTAATAAGTTAATATTAGTATTATCGAGAAGCTCGTCGAACTCGCTATTCTCGTAGCTATAGCGTTAAGTAGAGGCGTTAATTAACTACCGACGGCGTCGAATAATATTAGTAGTACGTAAAGCTAGAATATCGGATTTACCTAGCTTAAAGCGATTAAAGTTAGTAGGCTTATCGAGTATTAGGCTATTAAGTATACGTACGTAAGATATAATAATATAAGAGAGGCCTAAGACGAAGTCCTTCTTAGTAAAGTTTAGTACTACCTTATCGACTATAATACTCTAGGCTTTATATACTATAATACTATAGGCGATAGTAATAGAGAACTACTCTCGGACGTAGTTAGTATTACTAACTTTAAAGGTTCGAGTTAAGGTAAAAATAGGAACGACTAAGCGTCTATCTTTAGTAAGAAATAGAATAATAGGACGTTTTTTACTAGTAGTAAGCTCTTACTCTGTAGGTAGTATAGCGTTCTTATACTCGTTTTTAAGTCGCTAATCGTAGCTATCTAGGGCGATAAGAAGGTAGGCTAGAAGATTACTATTATCTAGATTTAATCGACCCTCTACTACGGATAGCTAAACTATATCGATAAGCTCGCTTTACGTACTATTATTCGTACTACGCTTAGTCTAGATATTCTTAGTAAGTATAACTCGGTAGGTAATACTAAGGAGTAGAGTAGCGTATAAACCTTCGGCTTCTTTAGACGATATAGCCTTAGCTTTTATATAGTTATAACGAGCTTATACTAGACGGATAGCCTAGGTTATCTACCGTATACGGATATAATTCTAGAGCCGGACTTTATTCTTATAGCTGTAGATACGTAGAGTATTATTAAAGCTCTATCGAACTTCGGGCGTTAGACTATAAAAAGCACGGGTATTTAGTAGTTTTTAGTTCTCCCTCGAGATACTATTATTCCGGAGCTGTTTAAGAAGACGCTTAAATAGAGCCTAAGTAGCGTTTTAGCGAACGATATAAACGAGTTCGACGGTTTCGTTAATAACGAGGTAGGCCTAACGTCTAGCGCGATCGGACTAGCTTCTTATAATACTATATAGAGCCGGGGGATTAACGGGTAGAAGCTAGTAGAAATCGCCTATAAGGATAAGGTTTATATTACTAAATAGCCGGCTTAACGATAGGATCTACTAAAGTCGAGTATTAACCTAGCTAAGAGTAGTAAGACTAAGTATACTCTTCTTATCGATAATTAGGTACTAGACGTCGCGCTATTAGGTAGTAAGCTTATTAGCTCGGGCTTATAACAGTAGGAGGAAAGCGGTATTAACTAGTAGCTTAAGAAGCGAGTATAGAGTCTTACCTTCGATACTATAGGTAGCGATACTAGTAGGCGCCGTACGAATAATAGGATTAACGCCTTAACCGAAGCGCTTATAGGTAATACGCTAAAAGTAAGCGCTAAGGACTATAATAAGGTAAGACTTACTAGTACTAGCGCAGCCGTTAAGGTTAATATAGATTAGCTTAGGCTTCGGCTAGACTAAGCTAGCGCGCTAATTAATCGTGTTATAGTAGTACTAAATAACTGTATTATATAGAAGGCGCTACTCGTCGTTTAGTCCGTCGACTACGCTCTATAACTAAGACTAAACAGTAAGGCTAATAGGGTATAATTCTTTCTAGGTAGCCTACTAATCGGAGGAGATATTAAAGTCTATCTAGTACTACGAGTCGATATATATAGTCTAGTCGTAATTACGATTAAGTAGACGTTCTTAAGTAAAGTCGGCGTCGTCTATATTAACCCCTCGGAGTAAGTAAAGTAACTCCTATATAAGCTATTAGTAGTAGACCTTAATACGCTTAGGCGGCTTATCGTTAGATTCGAATAGATCGTAGTTCTACGGCTTTAGAGGCGGCTTATAGTAATCGTACAGGTGCTAGTATTACTCGCTATATAGCTTATATACCTCCGCCTAAGTATTATAGACGACTAGGCTAAAGCCTATATCTATTATATATAGTAATAACGAATACTTATCCGCGAAGGGGTAATAGAGTAGGACTTTAATATAGTAGAAGTCCTCTAATCCTAGATTATAGGTTAGATAGTAATTAATAATACGATTAGAGGTGTTCTCGTACCGATACTTAATTAACAGTAGTCGTAAGAACTCGAAGCCTATAGCGAAGTCGAAAAGAGATACTACTCGTAAGTTATTAGTAGCGATAGGGGTACTAATATCGTCGTCGTTATAGAGTATGTACTTATCGAGTAAAGAACGGCCCTTCTTAGACACTTTACCCTCGTTAGATATTTTATACGACTAAGAGATATCCTTAGGCCGCCGGTAGTCTATAGAAATAACGATATAGGAGCTACTAGTTAAAAGCTCGTCGAGTAATATATAATAGACTTCCTATAATATCTAGTCGTACTTACTAATAAACTTATTTATTATACGTTAAGAAAAGGAAAGTAATAAGTAATTCTCCGATACCTAGCTAGCGATTTAACGACTAAGGGCGTAATAAGACTAGGTCTGCACTTTAGCTTTACTAGTATACTTAGCGAGGTACTCTTTAATTATACTAAGTAATACGTAGGGCGTAATATCTATATTCGATATCTACGACATAGTAAGGAGCCGATTATAGTAGTTAAGCTAGCTATCGTTATAGGGAGCTAAGTAGCTAAGGTACTTCTTATTACGTTTATAATTAATAGCTAGGTCGTCGTACTTAGAGCGCTTAAATCCGAACTAGTACTACTTCTTAGCGTTCGTAGAAGTATTCTTCTTACGGGCGAGATAGTAGCTCTCTTAGCACCTATTATAATACTAGATACGGTTTACGACGTTAGAGAGCGCTTTCTAGTTATTCGGTAGGTTACTTCCTAGTATCTAAATAGCGCTCGCTTCTTTAGGCGGTAGGCGTAATCGGTTTAGCTCTAGATTAAAAGCGGTAATATAAGCGCTCTAAAGGTTAGTAAATTATTAATATTACTCCTTGTTCTCGATATTAAAGCTAGGTAGTCCGTTATACTAAATAAAACTGTAATAGTACTTAGAACCTCTACCTTAAAACTTAGTACGGTTTTAGTGCTCCTTAATATTAAACTTAGGGTAGATAATATACTTAAGGAGGAGCTTATAGCGACGTTAAATATACTAGATAGCGATATATAGGTTATCGCGAAGATTATAGCGAGTAATACGGATCCGAGTTTTTAAGTTACTAGAGTTCTACTCCTCGAAATTAGGTATATAGCGTATTAATTTTTCCTATTATAAGTTAGCGGTAGAGGAGGTAATAAATAGGCTTAGGCAGCTAAGGGTACGAATAATAGCTATTAAATTCTGTCTTATTCTATACTAGAAAGGACGAGTACCCTTAAGGCTAGTAGACTAGCGTACGAGTATAGATAGAACCGTCTTTATAACTAAGTTATTCTTATTAGTAGCGAAAGCAGCTTTAAGCTCCTCTTTCGTTAGGTTAGCCTCGTTCGGGTTACGCTTAAGAAGGTAGCTAGATTATCCCCGAGCTTACTATCTTATATCCGTATTAAAGATATTAAACTAGAACATAGGATACTATATAAAGCGACGAGACTTATAACGTAGAAGGTAAGCTACCTATTACTTAAGAGTTACCTTACGGAGGCGTGCGCTTATTAGATTATATAAGCTAGTAGAGAACAGTCTAGGGTAAGCTAATATAAAGAGTTTCTAACTACAGTTAAACTCGGATATAGGCACTTTAGAGTAGGCTAGCTATTCTAGAGTAGGGACTACTTAAGCTTTATCTTAGCTAGCCTAACGACCTATAATCTTTACTCGAAGATCGTTTACGAGTATCGAGTTAATAGAGAGGTCGGGTATAGCGGAGTAAGATAGACCCTCTTCCTTAGACTAGCGGTAGGCTAGATTATTACGAGCCTAAGCCTCGAGATTAGCTTCTTAAAAGGGTTATCGAGGAGTAGGGGTAGTAGTAGAAGGAATAGCGTTACCCTATTTATCTCTATCGTAGTCTATAGAGAACTAATCGAGCAGGTTACTATCTTAATCGAGTATATTAAGAGACTCTTAAGAAATCTTAATATTAGAGTAGCTAGGGTAATTCGCTTTTAAAAACTCGAGCTACTACTTAATAATAGACCTCCGAACCTTAAAGTCTTTATAGAACTAGTAGTCGATACGGGAGTCGTTTATAGCTAGAGAGCGAAAGACTATTAAGTTAACGTCCTATAGCCGAAGAGGTAACTTACGATATAGCTTCGTAATATTATAGGGAAAGTAAGTAACGTAACCTTTATAGGTATACTACTAACCGCGGACTTAATAGAGTAGTATAAAGGCATATACGCGAGTAATAAGTATCTTTTTAATTATAGTAAGAGGCTTAAGACTATAGTTAACGTCGGTAAGGCCTAGATCTATGTCGTTATCCGAGGAGAATAGTCGTAGCTCGCCTATAGCTCTTTTACGGTCTACGGCTCTATAGCGAGTATAAATACTATTCTTAAGATCTATATTAAACTAGCTCTTATCGTAGTATAGGTACGTCTTTTACTTTAGCTTATCTAGCTCGGTATAGAACGTCTACTAGTATTACTCGTCTTAAGGAGTAAGAGCTAGGCGGTTATTAAGCTTATACTATAGCTCCTCTAGGTTATATATATCTAGGTTAGGTAAAGTAGGTTCCTAGTAATCGAGAAGGTTTTATAATTACTAAGCTCGAATACCGTCGTCGGTAGCTAGGGAGTAGTTCCTCGCGTAAGGTAGAGTATAATTACTAGAAGTAGGGCCTCTAATATTATAATAGCTAACGTAAGCTTAAGTATCTTTAGAGTAGTACTCGCCTATATTACCTTTACGATTATAGAAGAACTCGATCCTCGTAGTATTATACTTACTATTACGATAATACTTACGCTTAGTATCGATATCTTAGTTAAGAATATTAGTAGTATACTAAACGTAGTAGTCGTCTTACTAGGGGTAATAGCGCTAATCGACGTAGCGAGGATAATTATAGCGACGATAGATAAAGAACTCCGAAGATCGAGGCTTAAGAGAGCGTAGAGGTATATTATTACCGAAGCGACGAGTAGTACGAGTAGCGCGGTTCTTAGCCTACGCCTTTAGACGCTAAGTAGCTTCTTCGTCGGTCTCTCTACTACGCTTACCTCTAGGTAGAGTACTTTTAGGCGTAGTTAGAGGCTAGCGTTAAGAGGCCGAGGTATCGTTAAGTCGATAGCGTTAAGATTTACGATCTATAGTATTAGGCGACTAGTCTAGCTACGTACGCTTTAATAATAGCCGACCTACGTTAGCGCGAGCTCCGCCTATAGTCTAGCTAGCTAGGCTATTACGAATTATATTAGCGGCACTAGTATTATATATCTTCTTATTATAGTAGGTGTTTAGCTTAGTATTACTATTCTTATCGAACTTACTAGTAAAGAAGTAGATATTCGTAAGGTTCTAGCTATATTTATTATACTTACGCTAACCGTTAGGGATATCGTCGTATTTATCTACTAGTATACGAGGAGGGCCGCTATTACTAGGCGGCGGTAGTAGAGGTTAGCTAGGTAGAGTAGCTATTATATTAATAACTAGGTTCCTCGTTACTATAGCGTATAGCTCTATAAAGAGCGAGATATAGGCTCGAAGGAGATAGCGATAATATTAGCGCTTCGACTACCGACTCTTATATCGTAGAGGCGCTAGACTACGAGGGGCGATAGCTAGTAATCGAGGCGGATAGATAGGCAGTAGCGAACGTAGGCGGAAAGGATTATAGATAGTAGATCGAGCGGATAGAGGTAGAGGGACGTAAAAGCTATAGCTATAGGATATACTATACTAAGTAGCTATTACGACTACGACTATATAGGTTAGTTTAATAGTTAGTAGCTATAATAACTAAAGAGGGAAAATCGAGAGAGTATATATAAAGGAAGTAATAGTAGCAGTAGTAAATAAATAGATAAAACGGAATAGTAGGGAATACGGGTCTCGTATATAATAGGTAGCTATAGGTAAATAGTTACTAGGCTGCCGGGCTACTAGCCTAATTATTTATTAAAGGAGTTTCTCGCGCTCTTATTAGCTAACGCTAGAAATAGCGGTAATCGATAGAACTCGCTAAGAGAGTAAACGTTTACGTAAGTAAGAGATATACGTAGTAGTAGGACTACGACTACGTAGGCGTATTAGCTACTAGACCGATATTACTGTCGCTGCTGCTATCTCTAAGTTCCGAGATCCGAGCGAACGCTAAGCTATTAGTATTATTATCGCTAAAACCTTACCTACGATATCGTTATTAGCTATTATAGGTATATATATAATTAAAACCTTACCTCGCTTATAAATTAGACATTAGTAGTATAATAGGACAACGGGGTTATAGAGTATAAATAGCCTTTATTCGAACCCTAATTACGCTCCTTTCCTTACTAGGAAAGTAAGACTAAGGATTAAAACTTAGACTATAGGAATTATTTAATTATAGCCGTTTATACGTCGTAGTCTAACGTCTAGAGGTAGCCTTACTTATAAGGTAGCGAAACTAACTAAAGGTTAACTAATAAGGTTAGCACTGTTAGTTACTAGGGGGGTAAGTGTAATATATCGCGTAGTGTCTCGTCGCCTATTAAGACCTAAGATCGCTATTATAGCTGCCTGTTAATTAATCGATTCGCTCGGTTGTCTATTCCTCTTCGGAGGGAAGGTTTTGCCCTTTGCTTTTGCTATATCAAGCTCTATCTCTTTTTGCTATAGGTACTAGCAGTTGCTTCGAGATTAGCGCAACGACGGGTGTGTAGGTGGAGGAGCTCAGACTGCTTCGAGATTGGCGCGTTAATAGGTGTTCGTAAAGGTAGGACTTGTGATAGTTAGCTGTGTGTTGTTGTATTAAAGGCTGTCTCACCAGTATTACGGGGGAGACCCCCGTAGACCCCCCATTGCCTCCGGCGGCCATTGTATAGTGCATGCCTCCGGCGGACGTATACCTCTTAACTCGCTGCGCTCGTCGCTCGGTTGCGTGGTGTATTGGAACATTGGGTATTAAGGAGATGAGGTGACGTTAGAGAAGGCTGCACGTGACTATATTTTTGATTTCTACCAATCAGAACGTGGCTTGGCGTGTCCGAATCCTATACTTATCGCTTCGACAACCCTCTCACACAGCCGTTTCGCTCGAGTGCTCGTTCCTCGCACGTCGCTCCACTCGCTGTGAGAGGGTTGTCTCCACTCAAACAGACGACCACGAGGGCTTTTAAGCGCAAGGAGATATCTCAATTCGATCTATACCAAGTTGAATGGACATGCAAAACATACTCCTGCCAGATCAACGGCGTTCAGCCCGCCAGCTACCAAGAGACTCAGCAGTTGTCACAATCTCCTCCATTACTCGTCGCCGTCCACAGGCTGCCCGAACTCTGCGGGGTGATCCTCCATGTACTTCATGCAGGCGATCTTCTTCTTGGTCGCGGGGAAGACGAGGAAGACATCGCTCGGGCCTACAACGACACTCATTAGTCAGAGCTTGCTTCTCGACAAAGGCGTAGGGTGTTCAACTTACTGTAAGTCTCATCGCATGGGTTCTCCTTGCTGAGAGCGTCGCGCTCAGCCAAGTCCCAATTGTCGCCCTCCTCCTCATGTACCCTCTCCTCAGGTTTCTTTTCGTCCCCGTTGTACTGAGGCTCCACAACCGGGTGCTCGTCAGGCGCGAAGACCGGATCCTTATTCCCGTCTTCTCCGACACCCCCTTCCGTATCTGGCAGAAGCGGGTGTCCACTGCCAGACGAAGGGCCTGGGAGATACTCCCTCGGGCCACACGGACGCTCACCATAGGGAACCTCAGGGGCAAAAGGCACCGGGAGTTCCGAAGGAAAAGGACCCTTTGGGTCATTTGGGTCGAGCCAGCCATCAATACACCACGTGCTATCATCAACCTTCTCGGGAATTTCCACGTCCTCAACTCCCACAGGATCTGCCGGATTCCCCTGCCCCGTGTAAGGCCCATACGGACGAGGATCTGTCACGGCGCAGTCGTCTCCAGGCTCTCCTTTCGAAGCCTCGCCCGTTCTTTTCCCATCCCAGTTGTACTTCGCTCTGCAACGAAGTTCGGATTCGTGATCGGGGTTGGGGTCTTCCCCCGAGAAGGATTCCTCCCAGCGGAACCAGATTTCGTCGTGCACTGATATGCACAATGTGTTGACGCAATCGAGGGGTTTGGAGAAATTCCCTGGTTTTCCCAGCGCGGGATGCTTAGTGCCGTTGACTGTCTTGACGTTTTCGCTGGGCTTGTAGCCGTGTGGATGTTCTGCATAAGGGGTTCCTGGTGGGTAAGGGCGGCTCACAACTGGGAGCGCGAGCACCGTGGCAGCCAGCAGGGTGGCGGCGAGGGTATTTTTCATCTTGAGCGCTTGGAGCGGTATTGCTAGAAGCGCTATTGTGCTGTAAGGTGAGTTGGTTCACTTGTGCGCTTTCCTAATGTGAAAGTGAAGAAGAAAGAACGACAGGTGAGGTGGAGATGCGTGTGCATTATATCATTTTTCCCTCGCAATCTGGGCTGTGTGTGAAGTTACTCTGCCACAATTCTCTTTTTGGTGGGAGGTTGAAAGGGTCACGATGGCCCAGCGCCGTGGACTCGCATGTGATTTGGGACTAGCGAGGCACTAGCGCTGTGGGGCGTGAATTAGTAAAGCTCCTCAGACCTCACGTCTCCCTCCAAATTTAACTTACGATCTGTTGCATTGATTGACCACCTGACATGTCAGACTCACGACCTCCCATGGAGGGAGCTTCAATATCGAGTTCGTGGCTGGCAAGTGCTCGTTGGCGAGTGCGTATACTCTGACACGACTGGTCGCCCGCAACGTGAATTGTGCACGACTGATTTGCCGCGAGTGGCTATCCGTGGAACGAAAAGCCAGAGTTATGGTCACGACCGAGATCATTGACATCGTCCAGTCACAAGGCTTCGAGATAAGGCGTTACCAGCTTTCGGTCGCAATACGTGTTATCTACACAGTCGCCGTGTAGTACTTCTTGGTTCGCTGGCCGAGTCTGGCAAAGCTATCCACGTGTCCATCTTTGACCACACCATTCTATGACTTTGTACCTGTTGAAGTCATCTCTTCAGGTTATGATACCTCGTATTGCCCAACCGCGGCAACGTCTTCCAAATCTCGCGAGTAACCCCGTTGCCAAATACGGCTGATACACTTACAGCTGTGTCACAAAGCTCCAATCAATGCCAGTGATTCAAGGCGTCTCCCCCACATTACCTCCCGCCGTCTCCACCCACGCTCATCAACGTTCAGGACGATATTCCTGCTTGATGACCCGTTCATCCTGCTGCTCGCCACCAGAAGACCACCGCCGCAGATCCGGGTCAACAGAATACTGCCGTCCTCCTTGGCCCTGTTGAGGAAAGGTACCGAAGCTCAAGTCTCGCATCTGACCATCTGACACTGGTCTTGAGAATTGTCGTGGCGCCATGAAGTCTGCACTTGGCAGCTCTCGTGGACCCGTTGAATTAGGTCTTGTGAGCTCTCGTGACCCCGTCCATTCTGGTCCTTGACGCTCTCGTGAATGCCCGAATTCCAGCTTTGACGTCTCTGGTGGGGATCTTGACTCTGGTGTTGGGAGATCTCGTGAACTTGTCGGCTTTGAGTCCGCTTCGCGATGTTGGAACTCTGAAGGATCGAGCGGTCGCCAAGATGATGGCCCTACCGACCGTGGAAGGGCTGCCGCTGATGCCGGTACTGGTGTTGGCAATACTATTGGCTTTATCGCTACGGGTGCCGTCGTTCCTGACATTGGTACTGATAATGGTGCTGTCCATCGTGCCGATGCTTCCGGTGATGACGGGCTCAGCAACGACGCTGGCTCTTCCCAGGGCCGTCTATGATGCGATGGCTGCTTGCCCACGGACTGCCCATTCGGGGCTATCGTCGGTCGCGTGTGTAGCTCACCACTAAAACCTCGTGAGTATCGTGGATATGCGTCCCAGGGATACATCTGTGGTCGTGACGATGGTGACACTCCACTGGCCCCAGAGCTATGCCTCGAGTGGCTCGCACTGCTTATGGGACTGTCGTGTGGTATCCGTTCAATGACAAGCGGTGACGGTGGGGCCAACCTGTGCAGATTGCCAGGTGGTGGAAGTCCATCTGGATCTGTAGGGGCAGCCAACATGCGGGCTTGGGTCGGGGAAAAGAGAGGCTTGCTATACGAGGGTACTGCAGTAGATTGTCTCGGACTCTGTGGTGTTGAACCGCTGCTGCGCCCTTTGGTCGGTCTCGAAGGCCGGGCTCGTTGCCGCTGACTCTCCTCGAGTGCGCGCTTCTCCTGTTCGAGCCGAGCAGCCCTTGCGCGAAGCTCGGCCATTTGTTCGTTGTATTGGCGTGCGGCCGGATTATAGAGACCCTCAAAGCTTGTCACCCGCGGCGACGGTGTGGTGGACGCAGAATGGCGAGGGAGACTGCTACTTGTGCTTGCTGGAGATGGGTTGTCTCTCGTCGTGCGATCCGCAACACCGTGGGGTCCAGACGCCGCGGGCGGATTGGCGATCAGAGTCCTCTTCTTCGCTGGAGGCTCTTCGGTCTTCTGCCTTTTGCTGCTCTTCGGTTTGCGCGGTCCTATGCGATGCGAATGCTGGGCAGCAGCGCTGCGGACCTGTCTCCGTGAGGCTGCCCCCCTGTCGCCGTAGAAAAGAATATTGTCCATGTTCGTTACTTGATTATCCTAAAGAGTCGTAGCATTCCGAATTGGTTGCATGTGTTGATGTCGCATGTTTTGGAAAAGGTAAGAAGAGCAAAGTGAAGTAGGAAATCGCCGAGCCTAGCAACGTCCTCGCCAGGAACCGAGAGAATGGTACAGGTAAAAAGTGGCAAGAGGCACCGCCAGATTATGCGGCGCAGCATAGCACTATACCCATGTGATCAGTGCAAGCGCAGCTCAAGAAGTGCCGGCAAGGGTACGAAGGTCAGCAAGTGCAGCCAACCTATTGCAGCAGCATGTTCACGTCACTTATCAGATTGGTGCGTTCCAACTCGACACACGCATGCACGATCTTGAGCTTACCGGCCGCTATACCGGTTTGATGTCCTCGTCACCGAATGCATAGCCTTAACTCGGTCAAGTGGGCGTTTCGCGTCAAATGTAATTTAGCATGTCAGCTCCTTCTAACGCCGCAAGTGTGCAACGGTCGTTTTCGTCCCCGTTCGGACTATCTGAATTCGGAATGGTATTTTCGCGACCGTGATCATGGAGTGAGGAGACAAGGAAGTGATGACCATCACCTTGAATGTTGTGTCCAATAGCGATATTGGCGTCATACATGAATCGATATCGCATTCGGCGCGTCGTGCAAGCGTACCAGGAACCCAATCCGCGGACAGTCATCTGTCAATCACGAAACGTCAAACCTCGCTCGCCTCGCTTATTAGCTTTGCGATACATTAAAAGCGAGGACAGCCCAATATTGATGGTCCGGTTGATTAGCAAATCGAGCAAAGTATATCATATTGGTTCTGACCGTCCTTTCATCATCGTCATCATGGGAGAGAGGTAAATGGGTGTACAAAGTGTACTGCCTCACTTTGATACACTGCTTGTTTTGGGACGGAATAGGTGGCCTGCGATGCACTTTCCCGTTTTTGCCTGGTGCGGCGAACGCAAGCTTGTAGAATGACAGCTCGTCGGTCCATCAGAAACACCGGCGAGATAGTAAGCCGCGGTCGTACCTCCTAGTGCTCTTGTCCCGGTTCTTCTTGACGCACGGCAGCATGTTGCGGAATCCGCGGAGACGAATGCCACTTGAAAGTTGCACATGGCAATTGACAGTAAAGAGACTAACCACCGAATAGGCAATCGGCAGGGACTCCGATGTCTGTGTAGGGCACAGCGTCCGACTACCGAAGCCTCGTCTGACTTCGATAGTCTTCGTACTCTTCAACAAACCCTCGAGTCCTCGATCAGTTGTAAGGTAACGCTATTCTGCGTGGCCCGACCAAAAAGCAGCGAATCTTGCTTCCTGGTTCTCCTCGCATCTGCACCATATGTCAACATGATGCTAAAAGGGCAACCATCGCGTAGAACATGGAGCTCCAAGCATTCCTGCAGGATCCGTGTTGGCTGACCATGCACAAGCAATCCTTCGAGCGAGGTCCGCCTTCTAGAAGGAGTTACTGCAGAGCACTTCATGCGGTGACACCACGGGTTGGTGGGGACGTTTTCTTTCCATTGCCCCGATTCGATCGCAATGTACCCTTGTACACGATATGCATGTGATTGTCGTTGTCGCAGAGGGTGCTGAGCGGGATAAATCGAGATGTGACCTTGTGCCCAATACGCATATGATTGTCGCAGAGGATGCTGGGTGGGATAGATCGAAGATCTGTTTGCCGCATGGATGGTCTCGAAGACATACGAAGTGCATTTCGCGTAGCCAAAAGTCGTAACCGGCAGATGTAGGTCTGCGAAAGAAGTTGCGATTATTTCGCATGGCAGCGCAAGCCTCATTGCCGCTTTCAGGTAGTGCTAGGCGAAGAAGCTGCACCTTCCTTTAAAGGGATGCTCACATCAGCTCCCTGCAAGCCACTGTGCGCCTGCACACGTGGACAGGATGCATTGCCTCGGAGCGCCACGTCCACCTGTACATCCTCACAATTTGGATGGAACCCATTTAGGCTGTTTCTTCTCGGCAAAAGCCCTCAAACCAATGCCCAGGTTCTCTCCCTCGCGCAGACCCTTTCCATATCTCAACTCTGTATCTTGACTCGCACGCTCGACGCTTCCAAGCTCCCAGCTCGCCCTCAATCCATGTCTCGTGACAATGATAGCATCGGGCGAGAGACTGGCGACCTTGGCTGCCAACTCTACGGCTTCGTCAACGACACTCTCATGGGTCTTCGAAACGCGGTTGACGATGTTGTAGTTCGCGGCTTCAGCCGCAGACAGGAATCGTCCTGACATTGCGATCTCGCTGGCGATAGTCATGCCCGCGAGACGGACGAGGCGCGAGAGTCCACCTGCACCGGCATAGAGGCCTCGCATGGCTTCCGGAAGGCCGAAAGTCGCTTTGGGCGAGGCGACGATCATATCACTGTGTATCCCAAGTCAGCTTCAGCAGTCTTCTCACCCAAGTTTTGATGACACCCACCACCCCAAACAAATCTCAAACCCTCCACCCAGTGCAAACCCATTGACTGCCGCAATAACAGGCTTCTTTCCCACCCTACGACTGACGCCCATAAATCCTGCCACAGGATGCGTCAACAGTCTCCTATCGGGCACCTCTTTCTCTGACAGCTGGCCCCTCGCGACCTTCTCGCGAATGTTTGCTAGATCTTTCTGTTCGATGAGGTCCTGGCCGGCGCAGAATGCTTTCGGGCCGGCGCCGGTGATTACAGCGACATTGAGGGAGGGCTCGCTGTCGAACCATTGTAGCAGAGCGTCGGCTTCCCAGTGCGAGGCGTAGGGGAGGGAGTTCATCTGAGAGGGCCGGTTGATCGTTATGAGGAGTACGTGGGGCGCTGGGTAGGAGAGGATGTAGGTGGGTGTCGCTGGTGGTTGAGTTTGGAGGCTGGAGGACATGATGGCGATGTATTCGTTCGTTAATCGGCTGGATATGTATTGCGTCTTGCTATTCTTCTAGTAGATGGTATAGAGGAGATATACGCTCGATTGAGCTGATATGAGTGGGGTGATCGCGACGTATTGCAGAGTATAAGGAGATCGACGGTGACAAGTCTGAGAAGGGAGAAGTTAACTTGCCATTGAAGCGAACAGAAGGATGGTGTAATCAGTTCTGGCGTGCCTAGGTATATCGAATGTAGTGCATGGTTGTTCGGTAAGTAATGCTCGGGATGTCGGGATGCCGGCTGAAGCTCAGATGAAGGAATGAGGAGATCACGGTGGACTATTTCTATGAGATTTACAAATATAGCCTTTGTGTGACTTCACCTCTTGCACCTCCTGGTCTATCACTTTACCATCTCGCTGTATCCTCTATCACCCTTCAGATCTTGGCTATGGCTTCTCAGCACATCGACATGAACTTCTTTTCGCATGACCGAGAGATGTAGTGCACCTCAACCACCGTCACCCACGACAACCACCAGCCACCTCCGATATGAATCCTTGAGCTACAGTCAACCTTTGATCGACCCTCGTGCGAGAGCAAAAGCAAATGTGATCACCGCGAGCCAACTTCGAACACTCCATCTGTCCAAACCATTCATCAACCTCGAAACTCGCAAGAGAGTGTCTGGCGAGTAGCCGGCTGGCAGCTTCTCTATCATGGCCCGCGCCTTATCACGACTAATAGGACCTTGCTCGCGATCTGCTCTGGCCAGCAATGGAGGCAGCTGTTCCAGCGTCGGCTCAGTGCAGTATGCCGGCTGGCCAGGTTGATAACGCCACGAGTCGGCCAATGCGCCTGCATCGTATGCATCAAAGCCGATTTCTTCGACCAGAGCCATCACAGTCTTTGAGGCTGTGCTGTCGTCTGCCGAGACTGGCAGTGCCACTCTCTTGCCAGATGGGCCCTTCGCGTCTGCGCTGGCGACTATGTTCGGCGCGATGATGCTGTTGAACGCCTTTGCAACAGGAGCCGAGACGTTCTGCGAGACCCACACGGTATCCTGCATGCCCTTGTCCAGTGCCTCAACGCGACCGTCACGGGAAGGATAGTAGTTGCAAGCATCCAGCACAACGGCGCCTGGGCGTAGTGATGAGGCTTGCAAGATTGGGTAGATGGAGGTCAGATTGCCTGTTGGGACGGCGAGAACGACGAGATCTGCCTCTGCAACAGCTTGCTTGACATCCAAAGCTGTGGCTCCAGTGGCCTTCTCTTGCTGGCGCAATGTGTCTGGACCTCTGGAATTTGACAGGCTGACAGAGTGTCCAGCTTTTACTAGCATCTTCGCCAGACCGACGCCAACAGGACCAGCGCCAATGATACTGATCCGCTTGGGCTTCGACGACGTAGCAGCCATCTTTCCGATCTAAGGTCGAGTCTGGGGTCTGCAAGTGATCCTGAAGCTTGTCGCATAAATCGTTCAGGCGGTAGCGAGGTGGGTTGCTTCGGTCGTTTGGACGCTGGAAGGCTGATTTGATCGTACTGAAGGGCTTCCAAGACTTCTATCAGACTAAACTGGCTTTGCACAAGTCTGCATTATAATGAACAGTACCGGTCAGTCTTTCAGCCGCCGAATCAAGGTCGCTCGCTTTCGCATTCACGCGGCCTCGAAAGTCCTCCCGAAAACTGCGAGTTTTAGACACAACATACATGCTGAGAAGCAGCGACCGAGGCGTTTTGATCTTTGGGAAGTGAGGTGACCTTTATTTATGCTAGTCTTAAGGCAGTCCTTCGTCATGCGTCGACGAGCCCGATTACGTTGGTGGAAAAAGTGGAGAACAAGCTTCGATGTTCAACCACCACAGGTGTCACAAAGGCCACAACGAAATGGACACCACCTCACCTCAAGACACGCCTTCGACTCGATGTCTGCGCATGCTACTTGTCCCCAGATATTGGATGCAATCACTGCTACTACGCAAGACCACCTCAGACAACTGCCTAGCCTCCCACTCTCCGGTGTTAGTAAGGCATTGCTAAGTCCTTTCACGAAGACTTTGCCATGACAGATGTGCTGACTTACCATCAATGGCCAGCGCCGCGACTGTGGATGAGATGGAGGTGGTACAGCAGAGTTGCACCCTGACTCCGCACGGCGGAACATCTCCTGCACCTGTGAGCACCTTGATCAGTTGGCTACGCCGAGATTGTTCGTCATTAACAGCATACGCCCCAATGCCACTCTCGCCGGCATGTGGCATCTACAGCACGTGCTCCAATGGCCGTCTCTGGATCAGGCATCTAAGCATAGCTCTGGCATTGTATTGCATGCAACACAGCCTATGACCTCGCAGCGCAGTCCGCGTATCGTGCCAAAACTTGCCAGGCGGTGGGATCCTCCTGCATCTTTCTTCGCCGGAGAAGAGGGTGGAGAGCCTGAACTTCTCCTTCTTTGTCACCTGAGGGCGAGCAAGTTCTGCGCCGGTGAGAGCCGGTCGTCGTAGTTGCCTTGTGCATGACGCCACCTACCATTGAGGTCCATGTTCTCACGTGTGTTTGTACGACCACAAGTTGTGCTTCATTGGTGGCTCAAGAAGGACTCGCGCACCGATATCCGGTCACCCGGTCACGATTGACTGTTTACCCCCTACTTCAGCTAAATTTGCGTCGCCAATGCTTAGCCACTTGACCATTCGCTACCACTGGGGCCAATTGGTCGGGCCACAAGCTGATGATTCCCAAGGCAACGAGGCGAAGCACACTCTTACTCTTGGCTTCAGTCTGGGACGTGCTCAAGCAGATACAAGCTGAAACATCTCAGTCTATCGCCCACCGTGGCCATGCGAACCGCCCGACCTTCGGCGCACTCTGCATACTGGCCAGGATGTCGATTTCATGACGAATGTCTTGAGGCCGATTTCTAAGTCCGTTACAGGAGTGAGGTAGAGGGAAAATGATACAAAATCAGTGGAGTCCTGGCGTCAGCTTTGAAAGATTCTTCAAGGTCTTGCCGCAGAGCTGTTTTTCCCCAGAGCCCAATCACACGACCACCGTCCAAGCTACAACATCACGCCATGCATCTTACCAATTCCAGCCATGTGGCTGCTGCGCCAAGTCTGTTCAATGGCACAAAGATTGGTATTCCAACAGAGACTTTGCTGCTACCTGTCTCACAGGGTGATACATCCCCAACTGCTGGCCAGTGGAATATCGCTGAGATTTTGGGTGGCCTGATCTTTGCTGCCGGGGTGCTAGGCGTTGCGTTGTACTCCTGTTGGAAGAAGCATTGTGGTCGTGGTCGTGGTCGTGGTCGTGGTCGTGTTGATGATGACGACGTTCCGGACGAAGAGCTGTAAGCTGTCAGGGGCTGCATTTTCCGCGATGCTCTTTACTAATCCAAACATGTTACAGTGCCGAGCTCCTCCTCGAGCATCACCACCATCCCGTCAACATGAGTATCGACAATCATTAACCGATGCGCCTGCCGATCGGTGTTCTCGTGGTCTGCAGTCATCTCAGTGACCACGCTTTCGACCGCCGCAAGACTTCAGGCATATTGCGAGCCACGCCAGGCCGACTTTGAGAGGCAAAGAGGAGAACAGAACTTTTTGTATCATGTCTCGAGACTTGTGGGGTATTGTCAAGTTTGAGAGATAGAAAGAGGTATCCGATGGTTCGACCTTAATGCCCGTGTGCAAGGCGCTACGCTGGCTTCAACACAGACAATAGACGTGGGCTACAAGTTCCGATCATGCGACCTTCATGTTATCTGGACCCTGCTACTAACTTTAGCCATCAGCGCAGATTAGATCTGCTTATCAGCGTGTCTGAGACAGTGTCTCCGGCTTCTGCACGCCAATAAACCTCGAGGCGTTCCTGTCTTCTTCTCTCATATCAACCAACAACTAATCACCCTACCCCAGGGTTCCTCACCTTCGTCTTCACAAGTCACGATCGATCCTTCAAGATCTCGGCGCCTATATACACGACTCCATTTTGCACGATCCTCGGGCTTGGCGAACCCCTGAGGCCACAACGCCTCAGAAGGGTGACTCATGGATAGTTGCCTGGCCGCATTCGCTATGATCACGGCAATGTTAATGATCGGCGGTGTTCGATACCATCGACAGCGAAAGCACTGATTTGACAGGCAACGCTCGCAACGTACTACATGAGCTCCACCCGGCCGAATTTACAGCCTCGCCGAGTGGTATAGCTTCCCGAAGCCGAGAACTTTCCACTCATCTCGATAACAAGCACACCCGCCTGCAAACCAGGCGATGCATCCGATGCGATGGTCTTGCTGGCAGCGTTCGAAGACTTGCAATCGCATTGTCTGGCGACCAGGCGCATTGTTCACTGCTTCTCTTGTTCAGACCCACCTATTCTGAGGTCAAACTCTTTTTTCGCGTCCAATCGCTTTGTCCCAAAGTTGCTGACTGTCACTCGGGCTTCTTCGCTACCGCACAATGGGATTGACTTCGAGGATAGAGTGCCCTTATAAGTCACTACCAGCAGTCCGCCGAGGACGATATAGATCCACATACAACCTTCGCCGAAATCTGAAGACACACATCAGCCCAAGATGAAGACTATCCCATCCATCTACACGCAGCAGCAGCAGCGCATCGAGCAGCTCGAGCAGGCACTTGAGCAAGCGCTGTCGAAAGTCGCAAAGCTCGAGGCAGAGAGAGCAGTGCTTGTCCGGCGCGACTCAGCCTACAGCAGCACCAGAAATTCGTCGCGAGCCCCATCGCGGTCACCTGCACCCGCATACGCTCGCTCGACTACGGCGTCTGTGAGCAAGACTCGCTCCTCGACTGACCTAACTGTCTCAAAGCAGTATCCCACGAACAATGCGACTGTCCACGGTAATAAGTACTACTATGTAGACGGCCGCATCTGTGCGCAGGAGAGAAGTCATGAGAACACTGGATATCTCAAGCACACCACATCGTCCGCGGAGAAGACCACAGATTCAGTTTACGCGATCCAATACGGCATCAGTTATACCACGCGGTGGAACCAGCTGAAACGGTCCTGGTCGCAGGAACCGAATGAGGACAAAGAGGAGTTCGGTCCTCTCTGCTTTGAAGAGTATCCCTCTGTGCTGACATCTAACGACGTTGACAAGCCCAGCGAGGACGTAGTGAAAGCCCTCGAGAAGGGTACTCGTCTTCGCGACTCTGAGTTCTATTCAACACCTCCAGGACGAGTCCAGATACCTTTCGACGAGCAGCTCCGTTTCATGAACAAGGCATACGCTGTGGCGCAAGATACCCTCTACAATGCCACTTGGGAGCGCTGGCCCGAGGCCTGGCGAAACTACTACCTCCATGGACCAAGAACTGTTCGCTTTGGCTTCACTGAACTGGAGCATACCATTGGAAGGTACCCTGGCATAAATTACGTGGATGGTGTTTGCACTACACCGCCGAATGTCATCACATGCAGGATTTACGAGATGATCGGGCTGCGAAATGCGATCGCCCACCCCCAGTGCCGCGAAACCTCCGTTGTTGACCGGTTCATGGAAGATGCGCAAGCTATATCATGACTCCGGTTGTTCGCTGGAACGAAGGCGCAGAGATCTATGGAGCTGCTGCCTTCCGAGCTGCACAAGCGTGGCACCTTCGAGACACAGCCGTCGGTGTAGACAATCCACACTACATCACTCGACTACAAGCTCAAATGGACAGGTCTCGCGATGCTGCTGCGAAGGAGCAAGAAGCTAACGCAAAGCCGCAGAGTCCTCTTCTACCGATCGACATCAACAATACATCGGCGGACGTCGAGTGGCCAGTAGTAATGGCTTCAAAGTGGCAACATGATGGAGCACCTGGTAATGACGACTGTGACGACTGGTAAACCTGTGTATCGGGCTGAATTGGTTGTCTGAGGTTGTAGAAGAAGTTAGGTATGCTCCGTCAATCAATGCTGCAGATTTGTATGTTTGACATATTTCATAAGCTTCCTTTCAATTGCTATATTGATTTTTAGACCAGGGTGTGGGTTGCTGTGCTCAGCATGCTCATTTCGTCGATTCCTCAGCTCCCTTCCAAGGCGTGCTATCCCTCACTCCATACCACGCTTGAGCAGCCTTCACCATCCCCTCTTGAGGTATCATCACATCCGGATTCGCAAATAAGCCGTAAAAGAACTTCCTCAACAACGAATTGCCCGGACGATCCCTGTTCTCGACATACTCCCTCAGGCTTCGAGCTTCCGGTGTATGCCAGTTCCCAGTCGCAGCGAAGTAGAATGTCGTCGCTATCATGGGTGTATGGCTTGCGAGCGCTGACCAGATGCCGAACCTTGGATTCGAGAACAGCGGACCTGCCGTTGCGATGAACACTCCGTATGGCCAGGCGTCGATCCAGAAGGGTAGTTTCAGGTGGGGATGCCATAGCGAGCAACGAGCCACGAAGACCTTCAGTTGGGAGTGCAGCAGCATGCATGCCATCCAATGGTGCGTCAAGACGTTCAAGAGCTCTCCATCTGCCGTGGAGCATAGCGAGTAGAGTGTGGGTCGACGTTCGTTGCAATAGAGAGCCGTGGCACGATCCTCCCAGTCCATCAGCTCTTGTCCGATTTCCAGTCCACGGTCAATGATCCTCTCCACAGCCGTCGATTCCAGAATAGTAGGTCTCAGTCCTTCCATTTTCTTCATCATCTTGTCCACTGAGGGAAACCATCTCGCTAGACTGAACATGTTATCGAGCACGTCGTCGCCTAGCTTGAGACTTGGTGTCGTAGTTGACCAGTGTGGTGGCCTTTCCAGTCCGAACACGGGCTGTCGTAGGAACATGGCCGATCGGGCTGCCATCAGCCGGGCTTCTCGCCATGCATATTGCATTGATGCGGAAGGCTCGCTAAGCTGATCGACGTTTCTTATGACATGGCAAAGACCTTGTACGTGACTGAAGTATGCGTTGAAGTACCAGCTTCCTAGCTCGGTGTCGTCTCTCAGCAGCTCGTAAGTGCACATTATCACGCAACACACTAGTACTTCGTCGCGCTGCTGGATAGTCACAGCACGTGTTGCGACCACTGCAAGTGGTCAGCTCAAACCTCTCGAATGAATCGATTGGTTCCCGTCCATGAGGGTGAGGAGAGGCACATACTATCCCTCGCCTGAGTCAACACCGAGTTGTACAGTTGAGCTCCACGCATGTTCAGACGCCTGTCTCCGTTCTCTCTGCCAAGGTTGGCAAAAGCGACGGCTTGCGAACATCGCTTGATCAGCGGGCTGCCAGTGGTGATCTCCCGAAGCATCTGGTACGGTGCTTGCGCTCGTGCAATGAGTGCAGTGAAAGATCGTTCCTGGTCGGCAAACGGGAGGTAGCTTGCCCAGAATTCCCCTTCGATGGCAGCCTCTTGCGCAGCCGTGAACAGTCGACCGTGGAGCTGAACACCTTGTGAGGTGATGATCTGTCCCTCGCCATGCAATTCTGTCTGCCGTGCTAATAGATTCGCACGCTGGACTTCACCTCTTTTGATCGATGAGGCTTGCTTTTGTCGTTCCTGACAGTTTCCATCGGCGCATGTCCTGAACAGTAGCTCCTGCGCGCCCTCAAGAGCCCTTCCACAAATAGAGCAGAAACGCCATGGCTGAGTCCTTGCCACCGCTTTCAGCGACCTTTGATCTCGGATTCGTCCCGATGAATCAGATCTTGAGGACGCTTTTGATCCGCTGCTGCTCGACGAACTTGATGATTTACTCTGCACCCGGATAGTTGGCCTCTTCGACTTTACCGCCATTGTGTTCGAGATGTGTGCGGCCGAACACTGCCCAGAACAGTACAACGAGACGACATGGTGCCTGAAATGGTGCCATGAAGCCTTGCAGCGATGTAGTCATCAGGAGCTGATAACCGTGCTTTAAGCCGTGCTGATTCAGGCCGCTGAGTAAGTGCCATAGCGCGAGACAGCACCGAACAAATGAATGATTCCACTGCAACTTTTTCGGGGCAGTCGGTGAGTGCTTGGGTTGCTGACCGACAAGCATAGCGCCGTCCCATCGATCGTGCCATGCACGGACGTTTGCACTAGCTTAGTCCGCTGCATTAGGGCTATACCGTATGGTTAGGCTGTCTTTCTTGGGGTATAAATTCCCAGGAAACATTTGGCAACATCTGGACTTGTAACAGGGAACAGCACACAGCGAGAGATGCGTGCCTTTGGCCATGCTCCATCCTGTGCACCAGAGGTGGGCAGAAGGCTGCAGCCAGAGCATGCTGCCAAGGAATCAAACGTATCCATGCGACTGGACCGACCAGAAAGCTGCTCACGAGTGCTTCGAAGTTGCAGTTGGTGAAGTTCCAGACTCCGAGGAAGAGGACCGCGCCACTGGGACAATCTCAGAGTCGACACCTATATCGTTCAGATAACCCAAGGGTTGGGGCGTGACCGTACGCAATCGAAAAGCATCCGGATCAGACTCTCCGCCTTGCAATACCCATTAACAATTTTCATCAGCTATTGGAAATGGTTCACGCCGACTTTTGCGTAGAGAAAGACACCCTTGGAAAGACGCGAGCTGTTCGATCTGGAGAGAGCCACATTGAGGCCCTTGAAGGTTTGGTCATGGTACCTGTCCGCTAACAGCTATCAGTGGGACGATGAACGCCGCATCTGTCGCACTTCGACTTGTTTGAGGTATCGTATACGCCTTGAAGTATTCCTAGGCGTCATTGGGTCCGAGACCAGCGAGCCTTCTAGACTCGTTCCCATGGAGCATGCGTGCCAAAGAATGTGGACCTTCGGCGAGTATTTTGAAGGGAGTTTCGAAGTGTCAAGTTGTTCCGTGGGCCGTAGACTATTCTCGTGGCGTCTCCTTGGGGTCATCGAGAGACACACTACTTATGGAGTGGTGACGGGCTGTTCATGAGCCCACATACTGCGAGCAAGGCGAGAAGGGCTGGTCCACCCAGCGAGCATCACGATCCGAAGCCGCAAACGTATTGGCTGCGACTATCGACCCATCTCACACTCCTAAGCCTGCTTCTTGTCGTTCTTCTTGCTCCCATCGGTTCCCATCCACAACTCATAAACCTTGTGGACCCCAATTCCACCAATCATGACCCCTAGTACGACATACCCAACTTGCAATATCGGACTCCAGATGTCGCCACCCTTGTCCAGATTCCCGGCGGCAGCAAGAAGTTGCGCAGTAAGAAGAGCCACAAAGAGACCACCGCGCAAAAGTAGACGGCCGTCCTTGTCCTCAACTTCTGTGGTGATGTAGATTAGGCAGACCAGGATCGTCGTGTCGAGAGCGCCGAGCTGCATGCCATAGAAGACGTAGGACAGAGGAGATGAGGGGGCTGAGAGAGACATTTTGATGTTGATGGAGAGTTGCGGAGAGGTGAAGTTCGCAGTGGAAAGGACGCGGCTGGTCTGTGCGTGCTGGAAGGATTGAGGTGGCAAATGAGAGTCCACACACGTGTTGATCATCAATCGCCTAGTTGTCCTCCGCGGCATGCGTTCATATCCTCACGATGCTGTCGATGACAATACTGTTTCATACTCTATGAGATCTATGCCCAACCTTTGGACTGTCCGCTTTTCCTGCCTCGTGCTTCTTCCGTCGATTTTGGTCTTTGCATATATACGAATTGGTGTCAATTGGCCTTGAGACCCTTCCTACCGTGAAGGTCCATGCTTGTCATCCGCTCGTCTTTCACTGATCTTTGCGGCTCAAGTCCGCTTCGACTCTGGGCGGATTAAGGGGCGTCAGAGCATCGGGAATCTTGCTTGCCGCTTTTGATAGAACCACCGCCAGGCTCGAGCTACGTCGCTTCTTCTCCGCGACGGGTTTGGGAGCCTGCTTGAACTTTGCCTGAATCTCCTCCTCGGTGAACTTTCGGGTCTTCGTCCTCAGCATATCGGCAATCTCCTGCTGTGTCATACCGATTTGATCTCCAATCGGGACCAAGCACTTGGCCAAATGCATGTAGTCTTTCTGCAAGAGCTTGATCGTCATCATAAGGTAGTCGATATTGTGGAACACCAAGGCACGGCCTTCACTGTAGGCTTCCTTCGATTGCAGGAAGTGAACAGGCTGTTCGCGCCAATGTCGTCGTGGGTTGAGATGATGAGCCGTGTGGTAGCCGTCGTTGAAGCAGAAGCGATTGCTAGGCACGTCGATCAACGTAATGCTGGAGCGAAAGTCCGAGTCCGGCTCAATTTCGTCCACCAGAGCATGCTGACCCCAGTTTCCAACCATCAAGCCCAGTCGTAGGAGCATGAATGGGATGATGAGTGTGAAGGTAGCGGCCTGCTTGTTGACGTACGCCGTCATGTAGTACATCATGCCGAGACTGGCAGCTTCCGAGAAGAATGCTTTAGCCGCCAATCTGGGTTTGTTCTTCCGAAGGAAGTACAATGGCAGATCCAGCCAGACGAAGAAGAAGAACCTCGCCCAGTAATGCAAGAAGTTGAGTAGATCGTCTCGCTGATATCGAATCGTGGAAGAAAGATCGTCAGGTCCATTCCCTTCAACGTGGTGGTGCTTCACATGGTGGTAGTAGTATGAATCCCACGTATGTCCAAACAATGGCTCCAGAATGTAAGGAAATGTTAGATCCAGCCAAGCCCAGCTTTTCGAAAGTACGCCATTGTTGTGGATGTGGTTATGCATCATTAGGGTGAAGCTGCCAGTACACCAAAAGCCGAACGCCACGTGGAGTACGCCATGGATGTAAGTGAAGTTGTAGAACAGCCAAATCGCGCTCGGCACGTTGACGAAGAAGTATAGGAGGATGTGGGTGAAGAATACCACATCAGTCGGGTGGCGAACAATTCCAGCTGCGACTTTCGCATATGGTCGGATAAGCCATTCGTTTAGTATGGGATGGATGTCTTTGTCGTCCCAGGTCACAAACACTGTTGGTCGGAAGTCTGCACTGCTCGGATCGTTGGCAGCTCTGAGGCGTTCAATGGCCTCTCGATTGTGTAGCCCCTTTACGGTTGTCGCGTCCTGGCGTTTCTCTTCGGCGGTGCGTGGCGCACTTTCATGCTTTTCGCGAATGTCTTGAAACAGATTTTGCAGAACGACAGTGTCGGCTTCTGTCAAATAAGGGTCCGCCATAGCCTTCTCGTATAGATGTCTCGTTCAAGTTGCCGATTCAGGTTTGAGGTTTGAGCTTGTTGCGACTCTTCCTTGGCAAATGCGGCGGGAACTCGGCGTTCGCTTGTGAAATGCCGACTTCACTTCTTCTTCACACCACTTCTTTTCCAACCTCGTTTCTACTACTCTTAAGATGGTACTTTATGGAGATAGAGCGGTTGCGGTGCAAAGGTCAGATCAGACAGAGTCGACACGTGAACATACCGCCCCACGTGTCAATTTCTCAACCGATCCGGGCTTTTACGCGTAAACTCGGACTCTTCCCCGAGCAGCACTTGTCCTATTGGATCGACTCAAAGAGACCAACGCGAAATCACGAGACATTGAGGGTCTATACCAGGCTAAGGGGTGCCGAAAGCTCGTCGATGCTTGGACGCCGAGGCGAGTTCGTCTGCAACATACCGTAGCTCCATGACAAAGTGATCGCATGCTTAATCTTCGAGATTATTACAAGCAATCAGCATCGTGAAAGCTACTATGCAGTTTGCTTAATGCATTGGACATGACACTTCGCAAGCGAACGAGTACGAGTACGATCGCGGTGCGTCTGCACGGCTTCCTTCGATTGCTTGTTTAGTAATCGCGGCTCATATCGTGAACAGGATCAAAGGATCGAAGGATTGAGCGATGCAGAGCCATGATTTGCAGCGGACGCTCACCAACTTCACTCCAGGTCATCAAAGCTATGCAGTGTCACATTCTCTGTGCATCTCTCGGCAAGTGATCGCTCGCATCGACATACCCACATTGCAACCCCAAAGTCTTCTTCATGCCTCTGAACGTCGCGATAGTAGGCGGAGGCATAGCTGGTCTGGCCACCGGCATAGCCTTCGCCCGTCACGGTCACGATGTCCACATCTACGAGAGGCGTGACCCTTCCAAGCATGGCGAAAGCGGAAGCGGCATCTTGCTCATGCCCAATGTCTTCCACATTCTCGAGCAATGGGACATGCTGGAAGAACTTCCTAAAGTTGCTCACCCTGTACCAACGACCGAGTTCAGGATGCCTAATGGTGAGGTCATCATGCGAAGAGATTGGTCCAACCGAGGGCAGGCTTGGTATGGTCTGAGGGGAGTGCTCAACGCTATGTTCAGGCGGTCGGCGGTCGCTAGTGGAGTTTCGATCCATGATAACACCAACGTCAGTCGTGTCGATACAAGTCGACCTGGAATTGTGCTGGAGGACGGCGTCACTGTGGCAGCAGACCTGGTCGTCGGCGCTGATGGGTCGAAGTCCAGGGTGCGACAACAGCTGTTCCCTGAGTACAAGCCTGCGACCCTCGACATGGCTTGCTTCCAGGTCTCGATGCGGCTTGCTGGAGTCATAGGCAGCCCAGGGCTGCGTCACATTACACAGGGACCGGACACTGTTATAACCCTCTCCCCAGGTCGCAATATATATGCCTCTCCAGCGCCAGCACAAGACTCATTCGACATACAATTCGTGGACCAGGAATATTCTCTAGCTCTGGACCCTCATCCAGATCTTATCAATGAACGAATTTCGGATCTGAGATGGCTACGGTCGAGATGGAGAGACCACAATCCCGCCATCCTGACAGTCCTTCATGCGGCACAGGATGTGTTCAAGTGGAGATTCATTGAGGTTCGTCACTTGCCATCTTGGTCTAAGGGAAATGTTGTCCTCCTCGGCGATGCCTGCCATTCTATGAGACCGTTCGCTGGCCAAGGTTGTGCCTCGGGAATCGAAGATGCGGCGCTGCTCGCACACTTGCTTCGTGAAGCATCAAGTGGCGATGATATTGAACCCTCGCTAGCTGCGTATGAGTCTGTCCGTCGTCCGCGAGTCGAGAAGATACAGGACTTTGCCGCTGCGGTGGGACGAATGTGGTCGTGCAAAGATCCAGAGGATATCAATCGGCGTAATGCAGTGTGGCTGAACTCGCAAGAGGATCAAATCAAGACTGCAACGCCGGATATGAATGCTGCTTTCAATAGTGTTGAGTTTCAAGCTTGGCTCAATCAGCACAAGGTGGTGGAGGACTCCACCGTGGCGAAGCTTTGAGTGGGACTCCAGCCAGTTTTGGAAAAGTCGTTTCGATAGACATAGACATGCTCAGCACCATACGAGTAGCACGCCTCAAGAAGTGCACTTCTGAGCCATGACATTCGTAAACCGGAAGTGTCTCAAGTTTCTGACTTGAAGCAGTTCCTGAGCCTCAAGTAGATCGAGAGCGTCATCCGTAACGAAAAGCGTGTCCATCGAAAGGTCGATCAAAACGTGCGCTGGCCGATTTGGACGGTCAAATACTAAGGTATAGTGCTTTAATGCCTCTTTCCTGGACTCGCGGCATACGTGGACAACTGTTGGAGGTACGAGGTTCGATGTGAAGTCGTGGCCGTCCCACGAAAGAACCATGTTGCGGGGTCCCGGATGGCTGTACTCCCAGATCAAGATGCGAAGTTCGGCGGGGAGGTCTTGAAGTTTGGCCATTGTTGTGGTGATGTGATGTTGTTGTGATGGGAGATGTTCGAGATGTTGCGTTGCAGTGGTCATTTCTTTTGTCTCAGATTTCAGCCATGCAGGTTGCATTGGGCCTAGTCGGGCTCTACTGCTTCCCGAGACTAGACTTCTCCTTCCAAGCCAACTTTCACGTCCTTTGCTTCTCGACTTCAGCTTCTCTAGTCTTTGACTCGCCCAATCCTGCTCCTCCCGCATGCCAGTCAAGACATAGGTGTCTCTCATATACTGCTCTCTTGACCGACCTGACCTTTCTTCGCATCTTATTGACACCTTGAAGCATGCGTTCCCGTCACACCGTTAGCATATCTGGACATCATGGTCGAGCGCATTGGTGAGATGAGTACGGTTGAATGAATCACCTCTACTGCATACGGAGCGTAGGTTTGAACATATTGGTCGTTGCACGCCGGCCACCTCGTGGTCTTCATGTCTGGTCGGCCTCATTGTAGAATTCGACGGCAAGTCTTGGAGGCCACAATGGCAACTTGATATCCGGCCTAGGATTGGAACGGTTTGCGATCTACGCGGCAAGGAGATGCGTGGTCGAGCTTGTGTGATCCAGATGGTCTCGATGAGGAAGTTGCAGGGTTCTCAGCTGCAAGATGTCTTGGCATTCAGAGGTGAATAGTGCGACTCTGACCACGAGCTTGAGGACCTTTGGACGACCTCGATCAAGAGCGCACCCGAGAATCAATTCCACAGAGGGCACACCGGAACTGAAGACATTCTTGACGACAGTCATTGAGTCGACATGGATGAGTTACGAGCTGACTCCGAGGGGCGTACGCCTGCCGAAGTGCCAGATGCGCTCGCCCCAGACTGGATGCTGGAATACCGGACGTTGTTCGCGCTTCACCATTCTGGCGCAGCTTCCTATGACCGGAGATTAGCATCAGCAAGGGCCGGTGCGCTACTTGAGCTCGCAGGCCTCGACAGGCGCTGGGCTCAAATGCAACGGGCTTTGACCCAAAGAGAAGGTCTTTACGAGTCGCTCGACTTTTTGAGTTTCGAGGTCGACCGCCTACGAAGCGAGCAAGAAACAGCATCAAAGCGATTAAAGGAGACCCAAGCTGCTTGTAAGCAGCAAGCGGATACACTCAACGAATTGCATGCTGCTTCAGGTGACATGGGAGGCACTATTGTCATCAACTGGGCTCGCGTCCTGTCTTCTCTGCCACCAAGAGCGTTGGCGAACATCATACACGAAGCTTCAACTCGCCTCGGGCATCGGGTATCGGCGCAAGTGGACTCGACATTACGGCCTGATCAACAATGGCCAAGCGGACATATGGACAACCCAGCTTCGGTCGCCCGTACAACGGACGTGTTTGGTCAACCCGTTCTACAGCAAGACGACCCCCAGCAAGACTTTCAGCAGCAGACCTTCCCGCTACAGCACCCCTCGCAACTTCAACCCGTCTTCTGGCCGCACCAGTCTATCGAGCAGTCGCAGCTTGACCAGCAGCCGCCTCGGCAGCAACAGCCCCATCAGCAGCCGTCAAGACCTTCGCCTTCTGAAAAATCCTCTGCAGCAGATTCCGGCCATCTGGAATCGTCCGAAGCACGTTCAACGCTAGATGCGACGGCTGATACGGTTGCAGTTGAGCTCTCGGGACTGAATATCAGCACTCAAGAAGGACCTGCCGACACTTTGCCAGGACCACGAAGTGGTAGTGGTGCTCCTTTGCCGGGCTATGCTCGAGCGACAATCAGCTCGAAAAGGCGCACGCAAGACGAACATGTCTCCCTTACTGGAGCACGGTCTGCACGTCTGCAGAAAGAGCGCGATGACCAACGACGTGCCACGGCGACTGTTCCCTTTTCACGCTATGAGTGGAATCTAGCCACCCGTCCAGTCCCACCAACTAGGCACCTCCGTCGAGTAGCCCTCCGAGCCCGCCAACAGCCACCCCAATTGGTACCACGTTTCCGCGAGAGACCACCGGGAAGAGGTGTTGATCAGACCATTGCTCCACCCCGGCCCAAAGGCCCGAACTTCCAGGCAGCGATTACAGCAAGAGCAGCGACCTCAACTAATGCTGACCCTCAAGCTACATCGCGTCACATTCCCCCTCATATTCTATACGGTCCCTGGATCTAGCCTTGCCCACAATGCTATCGACACAGGACTCGGCACAGTGGATCGGTCAAGACAACACAGCATGGATGTAGTGGTGCTAGAGAGGTAAGTTTTATGTGGGAAAGCAAAGAGCAAATGCTAACATCGCTAGGTCGCATTTTACGACTGAGAAGGAACTGCTGAAGGAGTGTATCTGGTCACAGAAATCAGACTAAAAGAAGGAGCCCACACTCCACCGTTAACGCTCAACACGCTCTGCACAAACTACACCGAGACCAGGAGCGTCGTCCCCAAAATACAACAGCGAGCTTTTTGATACCCCGTGCTTGATCAGGCCCATCCACTAATTGGAGTCCTCACCGTCGTCCTCGCCAAAAACATCATTTGCATCGGCAGCCTCGATATCGTCAACGTAGCTGCGACGTTCCTTCTCGCAATCGCGACCGTCTGTGTTGCCCCACACGCAGGCAGTGAAGCGTCGTTCCTTTTCACAGTCACGTCCGTCCGTATTGCCCCAGACGCACATTGTCGATCTCGATGATACGACCTCAGAGGCGGCGTCAGGCTTGCCAAGCGCATCTCTTGCGTCGGCGCCTTCGATGTCATTCACGTAGCTGCGACGTTCCTTTTCGCAGTCCCGTCCATCTGTATTTCCCCATACGCAGGCAGTGGACCTCTGGCCTAGGCCTGCGGTTCCGCGTTGCTCAAGGGTATTGCCTGGTCCCAATATCAGTATGACCTCAACAGAAAGGGTCTGGTGTCAGGCTTCACGTACTGGAGGTCGGCAGAGCCAACACGGCGCTTGCAAGAGCAAGGATGAAAAAGAGAGACGACTTGGTTGGAGCCATCGTTATCGTGGGATAGGTTCTGACGGTGTTGTGATGAAGTGTCTTTGAGTTGTTGGCTGTGGCTTTGCAGAGGTGGATAGAGAAGGGGCGAAGACGACGAAGACGACGGTGTTTATATGCCCTGACAATCGAGCAAGTCCGCCCGACACGATTTCCACATCTGCCCTTGTGAGCGTCACCTGGTATGCGGCTTCTACGGACTTCAGCGACGTCCTCAGCTTTCCGACCCGAAGTCATTGTCCTACGCACTGGCATAAATGCGTCCTGACGATACTACGCCAGCTTCCGTAACACCTCAATCTCGTATGGAGACCAGCTGGGGCACCAGGCTGAAGTGCACCGCTTCGCTTCGATGAGACCGACCACTTGTCACATCCATGGCTGCAATCACTCCTTGTGGACAAATCACTTCATTGAGACTGTTACTGGACGGCGGTGAATAGGGTTTGATGCTGCTGGTGCAGGACTCCAAAGGTTAGTGCCGTCAACACGAACTGATCAGTCGAACCACTTCATGCACGACTTGCCTGATAAGATTCAATGCCAGTGCGTTGTATCCCGTACTACCACAAGTTCTAGACTGTTGCTACTGTGGCAAAACAACTTTAATAGGAGACGGCGCGTCCGATCGCTCGCTCAGCTGCGGCTTCGATTGTGTAACCTGACCCATGGCCAAAACCAGATGAGCACAATGAAGTACATTCTGCTGCACTGCGAACAGATCCGCACTATTTTGAGGCATGAATATCTATCCTGCAGCACTGTACTTTCAATGCTTGAGACCAGGCCATCATGACTATCTCGACGATCTTCAAAATGCTCAACGATGTCTTACGCGAGAAAGACGACCATGAGCATCTCGTCGACGATGACGATATCGAGAACTTGGCCCGCCGTCCAAAGATGCCACACAAGGCAGCTCGATCTTCCTGCTGGACCTTTCTGCCTTGGATACTGTTACTGTTCTGCATCGGGTTGCTGGTAGTTCAGGATCAATCATCACCAAGTGAGCTGGAATGCACCAGACTGCTGAACCCATACTGTATGTAATCATATTAGCAGCAGCTTTGACTCTCGATCTGATGAAAAGCAAGCACCTATTATCGAGGCTGGCGTAGTCGAATACTACGAAGCCGATTTCGACAACGAATTTGCACATCAGACTGTGTACCGTGGGCCCCCAACGGTGGAATTGGAGCAAGCTTGGGACCACCTTTGGCGACGTAGGTTGTCAATGGGAGATGATATCATGACAGGAGTACTAATTTGAAAGATTAGGTGGCGCAACGGAGATCCCTCAGGACAGCGTCCACAAGCTGAATCGATCGTCGACCACACTCATTCATGTGAACGACGACCCTTCAAGAGGCTACCTATCTCTTCTCGAAGTCTCACACGAACTTCACTGTCTTGTAAGTCAACGAGCGGTCTTCCAGCTCCTCGAGCTGATCCAGACCGAACAGAACACGATCCGACAATACACCTGGAAAGACTACTACCGCGAGCATGCCAACAAGTTCACTGATCTCAACACCACGATCGATCTCAACGTCTCTGATAGTCGCAACGTCGGCGACCGCATGCACATCGACCACTGCATAGAGACTCTACGGCTCGTGTTGATGTGCAATAGTGATGTCACACCGTCGTTGATCATCAAGGATGAATCCAGGCCAGAAGGGCAAAGGGCTGATTTCAACGCTTTCCACAAGTGCAGGAATTTTGAGAAGATTATGGATTGGCAGGGTGCTCATGATGCCGATTCGCAGAAGAGATAAGGGTCGTGTCGTCGCCCGCGAATATGACGGGTCGAGCAAAGGGCGTCTATATTGTTGCTTGCTGAATCGACCTGCGTTCCGAGTTTTGATCCAGAAGGTCATGTGGAGAAAGGAGGGTGGACTTTACGGTCCCCGCTATGATCTCTCATTCTTCTGGCCTCATTTACTGCCGTCTTCGCCTTCGACTCCGCTACTACTCAAGCCTTTTCATCATGGCGGTAGTACTCCTTAGTTCACCCAAGAAAGGTGTCTCGGGTTCTTCGCTTTCCGCACAGGAGCTCCCTAGCGCCAAGGGTTGGTACATTCTTAGCCATATACCTCGAGTGTAGCTAGAAATGAGGAGTGGGCACACCGACTTGTGAGGCACAGTAGAAACAAACGGCATTTCGACTGTCGTGCGCCCACTTATATTGACTACGTTAGCATATATCGAAGACTTGGCTTTCGGCCTCAAAACGACCTTCATCGACGACCTTTTTCACATATGCCAACTGTACTCACTTGTCAGAAATGAAGACCGGTGCCAACAGGATACAATTCGACTTACTGCAAAATCGCGATGAAGTGAGCAGTTTCCCCGTAGTTTCCAAGCCTCGCCGTGTCTGCGCATGACAAAGAGAGACTCCGCTCCGAAGAAAACGCATACATCATCGCCAACAGCAATATCCTTTCTTCCAAGGCCCAATGCCCCACCTGACGCAACTATCAGATCGAACGCGAGATTCTGTACTGTCGACGAATTTCGAATGAAAGAGTCTGCGGATCCCTTTCTGGCACCATACTCGACGAGCAGTTCATCGAGCTCAGCGCTCAAAGGCCACGAGCAATACCTTTTGACTTCCACCATGAACGCAGCAAAATCGCACAGGTACTCGTCCAGATATTCAACGTCATATTGCCTGTTATCCACGTCGTAGAGCCCGCTGACCAATGCGTAGGCGACGGACTTCACCAGCTCTAGAGTCCAATCTATGCCCACCGTTTCCGTGAACGATGGATGCCACAGATAAGTGAAATGGCTCAGAATCCTGGCACGGTCATTTTCGGTAGCCCCCGTGTTGGTTACGTCTAGTGCTTCTTGTGTCTCCCTAAAGCACGCGGGATAGATGTGCTTGATCTTGCCAAGTGCAACACCGCTCACCTGTATAACCCTTGGGTTTTGTGGATGGCGTTGGACACTTGGCGTTACATTGTAGAATACGGCAGAGCCACCTAGACCGTTGTCGAGCCACCTTTGAATCGATGTGTTGCTACTGCTAGACAGTAGGTGATATGGTGCGATCCAAGAAGGCCAATCGTCAGGAATGCTGTCTCTTGGCGGGTAGACCAACTGCGTATAGTCCAATTGCTCTAGACTCTCTGCAGCAGTCATTGCTAGGAACAACGCGTCACCGTAGACGTCTTCCAATGGCTTGCGATAATCAACGACCAGGCTTCTTGATACCGAGTCCCGAAGCGAAGAGTCCCCTTTGAGTAATTCAAGCAATGCAAAGATTTTGTCATGGGGATTGCTAGTGGCAAATTGTGTTGCGCACGTGAATAGGATACTCATCGTTTCTGTTGCCGGTAGAGTCTCGCGATATTTTCGAAGTGAAAACGTTGAGTGAAGAAAAAGCACACGCCAAAGGATATTTTGGTCTTCATGTGGTTCTTCGTTGTGCAGCAGCCAGAAAAGCGCCAGAGCCCACGAATCGCTGCTGAAGGTACGATTTGCAACGAAAAACGTGGCTTTCCGTGCGAGCACGTATTCTTGCACGACCCAAAGTCTCGTGAACCACTTGATCTGTAAAAATGACTTCAGCGCGCTCCATTCGCAATGAGCGGGGATTGCCTTCTTCCAATAAGGAAGGCGTATTTTCTTGGCGTGACTGAGTTCGTTGTCCCGTGAGATTTCTTCCCAGCCGCTTGTGCACTTCAGGGCTTCGGTGCTCAAAAGCTCGATAGTCCTCAACGCTGCCTCAGTATGAGTGTCCATGGGCCCAAGCCAGACCAAAACGTGCCACGCGAGTGAGTAAATAGATCCCATGATTGTCACTTGCGCAGATTTCTCCTCCAGATCTGTTTGATTGATACAGATTGCGTCAATCCAGATTGGTGTATCCTGGTCCAGCTGAACGTTCTGGCAAGACTTCAACACTCCGCGCAGCGCCATCTCGGCGCTTCCAGGTACGGTAGTCTCGATGCCGTCGAGAACTATGTTAGCTGAGCCAGGATCATCGCCCCACGCATATGAGATGGCATGATAGTCCAGAACCTGCCCTGCATTTTCTTTTTCTAGCTGAGCAACGATGATGTTAAAGCGAAGAATTTCACCAGGTCTATGCAAGTTGCAACCTTGGTCCAGTTCCAGTAGTCTGATCTCTTTCCTGTCGGGATCAAGTCGAGAGTAATCATAGCTGGAAGGACGATGCTGGGCGTGGGAGTCCATACTCCGTGAGTCGGTCTAGAGGATGAGGGTTAATGAAAGTTGTTGTCAGTGGGTATCTCAAAGGCTGAGACTCGTTAGGCGTCCAGTAGGGTACTGCATTGGTATTGCTCATATGGCAAGCTTGACTACGCAAACAGAAGATCGACTCGAAGGAGATCACTACAAGCGATAGTGCTAGATGAAATCGACCGCACACCGTGAGTGGAGGCCAAAGAGAAGGAAGGATGGAAAGCGTCGTCGAGGGCAAAACGCTAGGGAAACTGAAAACATGCCGTCATGGCCTGTCTGCCTGAGGCACCACTCCAACCACATATCAAACCTCCCATTCTGATCCGATCATCAACAACCCAATTCAACCATGACATCTCTCATAGCATCCCTCTACCCTATACTCTCCAATCGCACACCTCTACCCTTCTACTACACCCCAGCCTGCCTCATCCTCTCAATCCTTCCTTTCCTCTCCGAAAACAAAACACTCACAAGCACTCTAACATTCCCTCTTCTACTATACCTCTGCCTAACCTGGCCATGTTTCACGACCGGTGATCCCTCAGATGACTACTACAACGGCAGCCAATTCATCGCCATCCCGCTCTGGTATTTGGATTTTGTCTTCCTCACGCCTCGAGATGGGGACGGATCGCCAGCTCTTCTGGGCGAGCAGGTCGTCGTCAAAGGCGAAGAGAAGAAGGCATTGCCTGCGAAGCGTTGGAAGGATCTCACGACGTTGTCGCAACGAGCGAAGTGGGCATTTCGACTTATGCTTCCTGCTCAGAGGGGCATCGGATGGAATTGGCAGGTTAAAGGAATTCCTGCAGACTTTGAGGCTTCGCTCCCAAAGTGGCAATACGTTCGCAGCAAATCTTTCTGGACGGTGTTTTACTATCTGCAGTCGGTGGTGGCGTTGACAGTATTGGGCTTTGGAGTCGCTTTGAGGGAGCATTCCCCTGCCGAACACAAGGTTGCAAGGCTTGTTGCAAGCGCGATAGTAAGCTGGGCTGGAGCGATATGGGTCTGGGACAGGCTGAACTGCGCATATAACCTGGCGGCTGCAGCTGGAGTTGCGCTAGGCATGACTGGGACGTGGGAATGGCCTCCTTTGATGGGACCCGTGAGCGATGCGTGGAGTGTGAGGCAGATGTGGAGGTAGGTGACCAACGAGTGAGCTGCAGTCAATCTTTTCATGTGCTGACTAGCAATGCAACAGTGCAACATACCACCAAGCTTGTAGAAGAGTAAGTAGAAGCACTAGCCAACGTGCTCTGACCGTCGCTGACCAGACTTGTTCCCAGCTCCTCTCCAAACCCTCAATCCGCATCGCCCGCCTTCTCCGTCTCCCCAAAGGCGCTCGAGCCTCCAGTTACACGCAGCTCTTCCTCACCTTCAGCCTCAGCTGCCTCTTTCACAAAGCCCAGATATTCAACGTCGCCCGCAAGGACATGGGCGAGCTGTCGTTCTTCATGTCGCAGCCTCTGGCCATTGTCGCCGAAGATGTGGTGGTTTGGCTCTGGAGGCAGACTGGTCTCGCTGGTAGGAGTTCTAGGTTTGAGAGGCTCATCGGCTATGCTTGGATGTTTGCTTGGTTTTCATTCACTTTGCAGATGTATGTGGGCGGGCTCGTGGAGGCGAGGGTGATCAAGGACTGGTTCTTCGCGTATCAACCCTTCGAATGGGGACGATTGATCGGTTGGATTTCAGCGAAGTGATGCTTCAAATCAAGGGTACGTAGTGTTGCATCACAAATGCTACCCTGATTCTTTCGCTCGAAAAGGGACATGTAGTCCCATCGTGCTCGTCGCTAAGCCACCATTTCTACCTCGCCCATCCCCTCCTCCCCTCCCTCCACCTGTCATTCCTTAACCCCAGCCGCCCCTAGGATCTTCGCTGCCAACCCCTTAGGATCAACCAACATAGGCATATGCCCCGTCTTCATCCTCGCAACCTCGCACCCAGCTAAGCCCGCACACATAGCCTGACCCTCAGGCGAGAACACCCGATCCTCCTCCGTCAAAATGTACGTACTGGGAACCTTGTCCCAACCAGCATACGTGCACTCGACGCTCCATTCGTCCATCAAGGGCTGAGTTGAGATGAAGGGCTTGCAGTGTTTCGCGGCGATGGTTGGGTCGACGTCGGAGAAGAGAGCGGTGTCCGGGTTGGGGAGAGTGGTCGTGCCGTTCTGTGGCGGAATTTAGTATTAGTAGCTCGTTCACCTTTTCTCTAATGGAGTTGTTGAACGGGAGAAGTGTAACCTACCTCCACCGTCCAATCTACATTGGGATGCCTCCCGCCAACAGGCATCAAGCCCCCAGCGACAAACACGAACCTCTCCACACCACCACCTCCATTCGCCACTGCGATTTTCTGACCAACCTCGAGGTCTTCCGTCGCCATAGCGGATAGGAATGCGCCAGCGCTGTGTGCCACAACTACCACCCGCTTTCCCGCTTCCACGAGAGGTTTTATGACTGCGCGAATTCCCATCGCGTCGTCGAGCATTGTTGGCGCATTTGGGCTGCGGGTGCCCGTTGAGGCAAGCTCGGCGTAGACGATTTCTGGTAGTGAGGGTGCGGCCTTCTTCAGCTCTTCGACGAGGAGGTCGTAGGGTCTTGGGCCTAGCCAGAAGCCTGGGACGATGACGATTGTTGGGGCTGGCATTCTTGAGGTGGTATGAGGGATCGTTGGAGTGAGAATATGAAAAAGTTGAGTTACCTTTTGCTCTCGTTCAATCTTCTCTCTTTGGTCACACATTTTCGAATTGGTCAGCTCGTCAATTCCCAGCGGAGCCCTCGATCCTACGCGCGACTCTGGGCTTGTGCAGTATTATCTCCATTGTCGAAAATGGGAAAGAAATGTAGGGGGACAATGTCAGTGTTTCGCACACCTTGCCCTTCGCAGCGTATACAGCGAATTCTGTGGAGAGAGAAGCGAGACGGTGTGTGGTGGGTACTCTGCATGGAGCATGCCTCTTACCGTCCATGCGAACACCTCAGTCGTGACACCGTCGGCAGCACGCTCATGTCTCGAGAGACACACATGTACAGTATGTCGGCAACTGGGAGGCAGTTGATGGGCGAACACCCGTGAGTCCGAGGAATGTGGTTCGCGTGCAGTGTTTCACAACATTCGGGTGTCGGCATTCGTCTTTCGCTCAAGCATGCACACTGGCCGTCGATGGCCTATCGATGTTGATGATTGCTCAAATTGATGGGCTCGCCGAGATCGTGCTGCTCGTTCAATAGCGGGTACAGAAGTGGGTCACCGAGTGGATATCCACTTCGCCGTCAATTGCCAGCTGATGCATGCTGGAAGCGACAGAAGGATGGTAGCTGTCCAGCTCAAAGCTTTCAGCTCTGTTCCTTCGAAAAGATCGTCCTCACAGAAGCGGTACGGGTAAGCATTCGGAGTCCGAATTCGAACTCAATGCGTCGTAGATCTGTCAGACACCAGCTCATAGATCAGCACAACCCAATGGCCGAGCAGCATGCGCGTAAGATGTATCGAATGTGTTGGTGTTTGTATCGAAGGAAGCAGGAACGCAAAGCTTCCAGCCTCTCCCTCCAATGGCGGGGTATTTGATACTCCGGATCAGCATCGTATTCGACAACAAGCTCTTGATCATCCCTGCATCTCAATGCCAATATGCCGACCATGCGAGGCCACGTTGGTGGTTGAGGGCTCGACAGCGTGCCAACATGCATATCGGGCATTGGACCCTCCTTACTCGGGGCCGTAAGCGACTTGTAGCGGATGCCATGCGTGTTCATGCAGGTGCAAGCTTCAATGTCGGGACATAGGGTCTACGGGTACAGTAGACTGCTTGTGGAAGGTGGGCTTGATGGAGCCAATGGTGGCATTGGACGAAGACTGGAGGAGACGATGATGCAAGTGGAGGCGGCGATGGAACTGGAGGCCGTGATGAAGCTGAAGGTGCTGGTGCCGATGACAATGGAGGACGATGGCGACGATGAGGTGCGGTGGTGGTGGTTCGTGAGACGGCTCGAGAGGGCGTGTGCGTTGCAGACTTTCGTGCATGACATCACCAAGGCGGTCGAGATGATGCTGAACGGCGTAATTCACCATATAACCATTGGGTTCTCCGCGGACGCACTGAGACCGCACCAAATTGGTTCCAAATGTTCGCTCGAGACATGACGACTGCGCTCACAATGGTTCGGCGGGGAAACAGGTAGGCAAGTAAACAGAATAGCAGCATTTCGTGCCTGGTCAGTACACATTTCATGTTCATGTAGCAGTTCTTGATCTATTTTCGCCTGCTCTTGACACCCCACGCCCTACCCCGGCCTTCCCCACGCTTCTCTCCACAATGCCTCAGCCTCAACGCGTACCCTGGTCGACAGCTGTGCAACATCACCCCGGATCACAAGCGAACGATGTCTCGAATGAGCCCGACTGGAAACACGCTCCACAACACCGCGTTGGATTCAAGACCCGACAAGACCGCCGCGCTGGCATCACTCATCAGGATGATGAGCGTCACGACGATAGCCACCCTGAGAACGGACAGACGTCCAATGGCAAGCACGTCAATGGCAAGCCTGCGGACAAGCGATTGACCAACTTCCGAGATGTCGCCCAGACCTTGCAAAGCATCAAGGCAAGCTCGAACGACCGACCCTTGGGGTGGAGGCCACTCTTTGAGTACTCGGAAGACGGCGTGAAGTACAAGGAGCCATGGCCTGTGAATCAGAAGAAGAAGGAGCAGCAGTCGAAAGATCAGGATAAATCGAAGAACAGCAACGCTCAGGGCGATGCACAGAAGAAGACAGGTGAAAAAGACCCACAAGAGCACGACTGGAGGCGCAAGAATGGTGACAAGGCTACGCATCACGATGCCTACGGGACAGATACATCACAAAATGAGAATGGTGATGATGATGCCAAGGATGATCTGCACGATCGCTACAGTCCCCAGGAAATTGCTCTTCTGAGAGCATTAGAGCATGAATCCACCTACCGCCAGAACCTCAAGGAGAATGACGGCTCCCACTCCAGTCCGCAACGACACAATCGTACATCCATCAGTATCGACGAGAAAGATCAATTCACTCCCGACAACTGGCTACCTCGCTCCTCTAATCTCATTCGCTTGACCGGCAGCCATCCCTTGAATGCCGAGCCAGATCTCACAGACCTCTACGATGCGGGCCTCATTACTCCAAACGAGATCCACTATACCCGAAATCACGGCGCCGTACCACGCCTGATGTGGATCTCGCACAAGCTCGATGTCGAGAATGGCTCTCTGGTCATGTCCATGGACGAGCTGAGAGATCGCTTCAGCAGTATCAACATTCCCGTCTCACTAGCTTGTGACGGTAATCGTCGTAGAGAGGTCAACATGGTCAAGAAGTCCAAGGGTTTCGGCTGGGGCGCAGGGGCCACGGGATGCGCGTACTGGAAAGGCGCCCTCCTTCGAGACGTGCTTCTCGCCGCCGGTGTAAAAGATGATCAGCACATGACACATGACGGCAGGCCTCGTTGGGTCAACTTCGAAGGCTCTGATGAGCCGTCAGAGGGCAAGTACGCAACCAGCATTCCACTCAAGTATGCCATGGATCCTACTAGCGACGTTTTGTTGGCGTATGAGATGAACGATCTACCTCTACCACCTGACCATGGCTATCCCCTCCGTCTTATCATTCCGGGTTATGTAGGCGGGCGCTGCGTGAAGTGGCTGGGTAGGATCTGGACATCTGATGAAGAGAATTCGAGCCACTATCATATCTGGGATAACAGGGTGTTGCCGGCGTTCGTCACGGACAAGGATGGGCCTTTTGCGAAGGCTATGTTTGCTCATCCCGATACCGCTTGTAATGAGCAGAATCTCAATTCCGTCATTGTAAGACCAGCGCAAGGCGAGAAACTGCCGCTACTGAAAGATGCCCACAAGAACGAGACGTATCGCATCAAAGGCTACGCATATGATGGTGGCGGGCACGAGGTACAGCGTGTCGAGGTGTCTCTCGATGGCGGAGAGACTTGGCTGTACTGCATTCGCACCCTCCCCGACTACCCTGTTCGTCACGGCAACAAGTTCTGGACCTGGTTACACTGGCACGTCGATGTTTCGATCTTGCATTTGCTTCAGTCCAAAAGCATCGTCGTGAGGGCGTTCAACGTCTTCAAGAATACACAGCCACAAACCCTGGCCTGGAACATCATGGGCATGATGAACAATTGCTGGTACACCGTCAAAACTGAATTCGCAGAAGATGACAACGACTCCGGCCTCTCAGTCCTGTTCCGACATCCTTGCAAGCCGACCGGTGACGGCGGCTGGATGGAGTCGAGTGTTGAGAATCAAATCGACGCCATCAAGCAGAAAGCCGGCAACCCGCACAAACAATTTACCAGGGAAGAGATTGAGAAACACGACAAGGAAGACGATTGCTGGCTCGTGATTGACAAGACGGTCTACGATGCCACCTCGGTCCTGGACTGGCATCCTGGAGGCAAAGCGGCTCTGCTCGGACATGCGGGCAAGGTGCATCAACAGACTACCGAGGAGTTTTCCAGTGTACATGATGGATTTGCATATCAGAAGTTGCAGGAGTGTGCTCTTGGTGTGGTCACGGAGAAGGCTGCGAATTATATTACTGCAGAAGCCGAAGCCAGAGCGAAAGAGAATGCGGAGAGCACTTCCAAAGGCGATTCAGGCGTTGTTCTACAGAAGCATCGCTGGGTGCCGGTGACGTTGGAGCAGCGCTGGGAGTTGAGTGAAGACACTCGACAATACCGATTTCGTCTTCCCAATGAGGCCAGAACGCTGGGTTTGGCAACTTGCCAGCATGTTCAACTGGGCTTCCACTTCGAAGATAAGATGCTGATCCGTGATTACACCCCGATCAAGCCCATCTCACCCCCATTCAAGACCAGCAGTCGTCAGACCAACGGCGCCCCATCACAGAACGGCAACAACGAAGAAGCAGCCGCGCTGGAAGACAACCAAGGCACCTTTGACCTCGTGGTGAAAACCTACTTCCCCAACGACGACACCCCCGGCGGCGCCATGAGCAACCTCCTCGACTGCATGCCCCTCGGCTCACAAGTCGACATCCGCGGTCCCACGGGCGAAATCACCTACACAGGCAACGGCAAATTCACCATCTCTGACAAGCCCTACACCTTCAAGAAGATCTCCCTCGTCCTCGGCGGCTCCGGCCTCACGCCCGGCTACGCCCTGATCGCGCGTATCATCGCCAGCGGTGACGACAGCGTAAATATCCGCGTCGTTGACGCTAATAAGAGTGAGAAGGATATTTTGCTGCGCGACGAGCTACAGCGTTTGGAGAAGGAGAGTCAGGGAAGGTTGAAGATCTGTCATGTGCTCAGTCATCCTAGTGAGGAGTGGAAGGGGTTGAAGGGACATGTGGATGAAGATATCATCAAGAAGAACTTGTTCCCGCCTGGGGAGGAGGGAGGGAGTGTAACGTTCTTGTGTGGGCCGCCGACGATGATCCAGAAGGCGGCGTTGCCGGCTTTGAAAGGTATGTGAGATGTTTGGTTGTGTTGTGGATGATGAATGTGATATGCTGACTTTTTCTTCTTCTCGCAGATTGGGGCTATGAGGAAGATGTCAATGTGTTTGGGTTCTAAGACAGAGCCGTTTCGGTTCCGGAGCGCATATCTCGAGATGTCAAAAGTGTGTCGTGGCGTAACGCAGATACATGGACAGCATGGACGACATGTGGTTGCATTGGAGGCGAAAAGATGATTGTCCAGAAGATTCGGTCCATCACTGCTCGTAGCAAGACATGCATGTGATTGCACAGGAGTATCGCACAAAGACGATGTACGTTCGACCGAGCGGCAAGACCGCGACCGAGCGATTGAATACCTTACCAAAGTAACTCTCCAATGCGTCGAAGTACGAGCCGTCGCCTCTCCGCGCCAGAACTGGTACCTGGTACATGTGTACCTCGCCACCCACAAGCTCCATCTCTTGACCGGACTTCTGCCAGGCCTCTCCATGTCCCTGTCCCGCTTGCACCCACCCACCTGGTCCCATACACAGATCACGCGTTCGCAGATGCCCATACCTCGAACCTAGACCACTTACGCAGAGTTTGACGAGAAGCTAGACGGGCATGTCCCCTCATCCAACAAATGCAGGCACCCGTCTGTGCTGAGAAAACCAACCCCGAGATCAACAGCAACAACGAAAGTCTACTGCATATGCAGGTGAAATACTCGGGTCCTGATGAAGGTAGTAACAGCCAACCAACACACCTCCTACGCACCCAACTCCGACCCCATTGAATGCAGGTGAGATCGTGGCCTCCGTAGCGTGCACCCCGTTCCAATGAGAGCGTAAGAATGTAGAGAAGCTGAAAGTGATATACACCGAGAAGGATGCATGGACTCCCCGTATGCACCGATGTATAGGCAAAGATAAGCACCTGCATCAAAAGACCAACACCCGAAAAGAAGGATCTCACACTACGGCGACAAGGTGAATCCTACCCAAAACTCTATTGTTCAGCGCCGCGTGGTTCGGCGGCAAGAACGGCTTTCGTGACGAACACGTGGGTGGGATGGCACGCTTCCTTCGCAAAGACGTGGGAGTGTGGATGGATGGTCATGTGAGGTCGAGACGTCACCTCTGCATTCTGTAGTGATGGATAGGGTACCAATATATTCAGTTTCTGATTGATGAAGAATCGCTAGTAATAACTATATATGAGGTCAAAGATTAAACGCCATGCAATATGCATCTCCCAGCAGTAAGCAAAGCAGATACTTCGCGAAAGGGTATACGCGTGTTAGAGAAAACAAAAAGTAAGCAAAACAGTTCCCAAAGCAACTTTTGCCCCGTAGTGGCCCAGTCTGATGCGTTGCGCGTCCCAAGTGGCAAAGAACTCCCCAGCCATCTTCGATGGCGATGATGAATGAGTCACTTTTTGCGCCCTGCCTTGCCCCCAGCCACGCCGTGCAAGTAAACAAGAACACATGATCCAGAAGACAACCGTAGCCTTCCATGCCATATGTCGCAAAGTCAAATATAATCGTACAGTAGTCTCTCTTTTCCGTTCTGTGGCCAGTCAGGTGGCCAGGTTGATTGGTGGTGATGATGATGAGGTCGAGGTGTGACGGGTATCCAATAACTCCAGTGCATCCCGGTCAAAGCAAGAACATCTCGGATGGGTATCAGTTATGAAATCAGTCAGACGAATCGCGATGCATGCAATCGACAAGCGAGAATGAGTGGAACGATGTTTCCAAACTCCAAGCCATCCCAGTATTCGTTCGCCACCGTGACTCCAGGCAGCCATCATCGTCGTCGTTCGTCGTGCGTCTCGTCTGGTCTATGCCGTGGGGTTGCGCAGGATCTCCTCGCAGTTGGCGTCGAACCGCATACTCCACAGCCGCATCCCCGTCATCAGCTTCTCGGTACGCTCCAACTCGCGGTCGCGACCGAAAATGGCGTCGACGAACTCGCAGCCGCTGTTCTTGCCCATGGTGACATTCTTCGCGTTGCCACTCTCCTTCTTCGCCGCCTTCCACATGTAGTTCTCGCAGATCTTCAACAGCTTGTTGAAGCGTTGCCACAGGCGTTCACCCGATTCGAGGAAGTCGTCGACGAGGTCGCGGGATGTTGTGGAACGGATGCGCGGCATGCAGTCTTCCGCTCGCTTGACCTTGTGGGCTAGCTGGATGAGTAACAGCCACAGCTCACCGGCGACCTCTGACATCGGCGTCGCCGGGCCGTAGAAGAAGACTGTCCAGTCATAGATCCACTTCCCGAGTGAGTTGGCGTCGAACACGCTGCCCAATAGTAGGATCGGTTCTTCCGTGGGATCCCAGTTCTTGTACGAGTAGCCTGCAGGGATACCCGCGCGACGTGCGTCTGCTTCGGTTGCCTTGGGCGGCGGCTGTGAGGCTGTGCTGGGGCGAGGACGAGGTGCAGGGTTTGTCGGCTTGGAGGACTTGGTGGTGTAGGAGGCTCGTCGTTGGCGAGTGGGCTTGCCGTCGGCGCTGGTGTAGATGTGAACCTGAGGACGAGAATGTTGATCAGCTCGTGCTCCCGGGTCGTAGTAGCTTTTGTGTCGCTGATATGGCGGCGGCGACGGCTGCTCGCGAGGAGTGTAGCGCGGCAGTTCATCATACGAGCGGTCGTTGTAGTAGTCTTGATCCGCGCGAGACGAATAGTACTTGGTGCCCGACGACTTGCGCTGTTGCTTGGTGTTGTCGGTGGACACACGGTAGGACCGTGTGCTTTCCCGCTTGCGTTCAGAGCCACTTACATAGTCCGCCTTGCGCTGAGGCGTTGATTGCGCAGAGGTGTAGTAAGTGTACTCTGGTGATGGCGACGAGTATTGGGTCTGCTTCCGCGGCGTCGAGGTGGTGTAAGTGTAGGTGAAGGTGGTGCCATCGCCCGTGGCTCTCCGTGTGTGGCCTTTGGAGGGCGTCGAAGTGTAGGCGTATTGTCGAGGGGAGTAGTATCCGTAGGAGCCCGTTGGAGGTGGAGTCTCAGGATAACTGTATCGAGCGTAGTGCGGTGGAGGCACTGGATAGGACTGGAATGTTGCCATCGAGGGCCGATGGCGAGGCGTCCAGGGCGCCTCTCGTCGTTAGGGTGTATATCGTATGCGTCGTCGTCGCGCGCGGCCAGATGGTAGTGGAGTTATCTTGGGCCGTGTCGACAGCGTAGCGGAGGGCGAGAGGAGAAAGGTCGAGTCTCGATGTCTCGTCGTCCGTGCATTGGAGATGTTGATTTGGAGACGGGTGTTCCAAATCTGAGCGAGATCACGGAATGATCTCGTAGCGTCCAGAAGGTGGTGGTAGCGATGTACTTGTCGTGGGTGAGTAATGGCTGCAGCCTTGGGAGGGAGAGAGGGAATCAGCGAGGTTGGGCTCGCGGACTTGAGGCAGAGTTTGTATCCGCGCCGGCGCGCAAGGAGACTGAGCAGGGGCCAGATGCGACTGCGAGCGTGGCTGAAAACGAAAACGGGCGCCGCGTGCTTGGGCCACTCAGGGAGCCGGAATTTCGAAAAAGCTGGTCCTTAAAAGATGAGTCGACGGTGCGTGCGTGCGGTCGTCTCTCCTGAGATGATGAAGCAAAAGGGGCGGTGGTGCTATGTAGGGAGTTCGCGGGCGGGGATGGGCCTGTCTCCCAACTCGCACTTGACACGCAGGCCGTCGCATGCGCCGCGGGCCGAGATGCAGCAAGCAAAAGCAGACGCAGCCAGCACCAACACAGCGAGCTCGCCTGCAGTTGGTTATGTAGTCTGCCGGTGGCCATGCACCTTGACGCCGGCGTGAGAACTGCTCCCACTGCAGCAGCCCTAGGCCGGCGCATCCGTGAGTGTATTGGTCAAAGTACCGGGTACATGTCTGCCATCCAGCACCCTCTCGGACTTTCTTTGTCGCTCACATAAGCCGCAGCGTGGCGAAGGAGCATGCACTGGATGTGCTAAACTCGGGCAGTTGCTCGAACAGGACAAGGTACAGCGTTCGATCGTCTCCTATCAACACGAAATACCGCGAGAATGACAATCGTGTGGGTACACAGCTCGCATCCTCCTGGCTCCCACATCCAGCAGCTGCTGCTGTTCTCGGAGTTGGTACAGCTGCAGCTATACGGCAGTGCGACGACGAATCACGCCCAATAGTAGCATCCTGCAGCGGCTTCGTATCGGCCATGTGCTGCTCGCCAGGATCCGCTCTCCCATCTTTCACCCCGACATGCTGGCCCTGCCATCGACATCCGTACCGTTCGCGCATCTCTCGCTAGCAGCCGTTACCACTTCCCACACGTCGAATTTCGAAATAATCTGCCGTCCCGTTGTTCCAAACCACTCCCACGCGCGAGGCACTTCCCCGACAAGGTTTTGTGTCTTGCAGCCCAAGATCCAACGTCCGCTACCTGCTACACACTACCAGCTGAGCTCGCTGCCTGCTACTGCTTTGCACGCTGCTCTGACTGGCGGTGCAGAGCATTGAGAGTTGCTTCACTGCATCCAACGCCAGCCTCAACAGGACGTCACGGCCAGCGCACACTCACGGCAGCTGCAGCGAGCATGCGGGACTGCGCGCTTAGTGTGAAGGAGGCGTTGCGATGCCCCGTCTATTGGTCCACTGTCATCGCCGAGCAGCTACGCTAGCGGCTGAATTCTGTGATTGGCCATTCAATCATGCAATCACGCCCAAGCGCCTTGTGCCAAGCATACCACTTCCCACTCGTCAACACGAGGCGGTGGGAGACATCCGCCCTGCTGTCGTGTGCTGTGCGTAAGGTACTTGGATCACCCATCACAGCTGTGAAAACTCTTCACCCAAATCACAGATGACTCTACCCGTCCTGCACGCAGCCAGCTCTTCCCATGGCGCCAAACGCCCGTTGAGATGTGGCCTGCGTTTCACTCTGGTACAACCATCGCCTGGCAATTGACAACAACGTCTCTAAATCCCAACGACGGGGATTGGTGGGGGAGATTAGGTGGGCCACTCTGCACTCGATGCTGTACATTATGGGTCGTAGAAGCAACATGGCGTCAGCATACGCTACTGCCTCCATCTAACCCGCTTCGACTCTGCATTACTTGCACTACATCTTCGCGGCTAACTGCGTCTGTCACATTCAAGGCACACCAGCAACTGTCCTGTCATTTTGCACACAACATCACGCTTCGCAGCAGGGGTTCGCCGTGCACAGGAGCGTTCGCAACGGGAAGGAAGCACCCGTCCGTTCATTCAAGACAAAGAACTACCTCCGCGTTTGTACCACCTTGCTACTCTCTGGGCGGCATCCGTTGGCTCATGTTCAATCTTGTGGATGGACCGGTGAGATGCGTCGAAATGGGGACTGGAGGGGGAGGTTAGGTGGGACCAGACACATGAACATGTGTTCAATAAGCTGCTCTATCCATCACCGGCTGCTCGCATTGGTCGTCGAATAACGACCTATCGTTCACCATTCGCCATCTCTCTGGAATTGCAGTTATTCACGAGGCAACACAAACTACTACCACACCAGCCACCCGACCAGGCAGAAATTCCTCATTGGTTACGGTGGGTACTGTTTCTGCTTCTTCATGCTTTGTCGATCCTGAGGGTCCCAATATCCTTGTGACACTCCAGTTCCAGGGGAAACACGTGCCTGTTTCTCTTTTCTGTCGGTGCCTGTTTCTCAACAGGTGTCACGCCAATCAATATGTTCCCACTTTATGCACCACTCAATGCGAGATCCACTGGAGGTTACACGAGGCTTGACGGTACCTTGCATGCTCGAGGGGTCATCTGCTCATTGATAACAAAGCCCTTGTGGTGGCACGCCCCCTCTCAAGCCGCGACAAACCGACGCCGAACTGCTTTTGGTGTGTTGCACTGTGCGATACTAGACCATCGAAATGAAGTGGAAAGGGAGTATCACTGTCAAGGTGAGGAAAACACAAACACGGCTGGGAGTGACCTCAATACTTACCGCTCTGCTGGGACCCTATACGGCTCGATGTGGACGTGGCAAGAGTCTGATGGCATTCTTTCATCGCTCAACCTCGTGCAATACGATAAAGCTGGGGGCGAGAGGAGTCTGAGGTTTGTGCCTTGGCTGACAGATTTCTGCCCTTTTTGTTCTGGTCAAAAGTGAGAAGTCCCTACTTCTGCCCTCTCCTGGGACTAAGGTAGGGAGCATGCTCACGGCTGCTGCGGTAACGCCTTTCCACACGCCTTGCGAACGATGGCAAAAGGTTGTATATGGCTGCGGCTTCGCTATTACGACAACCTGTATGTCCTCACAGCAGGGCAAACATTGGTCAGAGGCGAGTTCGCCTGACTGCCATGCATAGCCTGTCGAACGACACAATCTGTACCATTACCTGTGCGCAGCTGTTAAGCGCCATGGTCATTGAGGTCTCTGGCAAGACGAGTGTGCATGTTCTTGCTATTGAGTGAGTAGGATCTCGGCTTGCCTTTGTTCAACCAAGATTCAACATTCCTATCGCTTTGTCCACGCTCTTACGTTTTCGAATCCGGACACTGAAGTATCTGGAACAAAGACAATGGATGATGCAGCCTGGAGAGACATGATGCATTCCGCATCCTGCCACGTCGTCTCGCGGAAGAGTGATTGTATACGATGGCAGACTCGCCAAAACTGGACAGCCCGCACGGGTCGAACGATTCGAGTGTATCACCAGGACTCGGCGGACAGCAAAGTGTGGGCAGTAGCTTCGATAGCACGAATGCGACCTCGCCATCACAAGGAGACCTTCAGCCGTCCCTAAATTCTGAGGATGATGGTACGGACAGGAGTCCAGGCTTGACCCCTGATGGGACCGGAGAGCGACTGGGAGACTGGGTGAGCGAAGCCAGCAGTCCACGAGATGCGAGCGTTACTGCGTCCTCGCCAGGCTCTCAGTCACTACCAGCCCAGCCATCATCGCCACAACCAGGAGCTTCGCGAGCAATACCCCGGCCAGAGGAAGGAGTTGAGGAAGTCCAACCGCCCTCGATAGCACTCCGTCGAGGAAAAGCACCACTCCCAGTACGCTTCGCAGAGCCCAACGTCAAGACCAAGGCCAGAACCACATCCGCTGTAGACACCTCGACAACTACTGCACCCGCGACATCGACCGGCCGAGCGAGCAACAATGCAACCATGATCAACCTCTTGACGAAACTCGAACTCCTCCCCGCAATCGTCGCCCTCAAAGCCTCCGCCCGCGCAGACGCAGACGAGAACGACGCCCATAACGCCCTCTCCGCCGCCGTCCACGCCCGCAATGGCGCGCTCTCGCGAGGAGCCGACGCAGACCTCTTGGGCCAATGCAGCTACTATGCCGCTATCGCCAACTTCGCCGTAGGCCAGTCATCGGACCAGGATTCGACGATCAGAATGTTCAACGAAGCCCGCGAAGCTCCAGGTCTTGAAGGACGTGCAGAGAAGTGGATCAGCTACGTGGAGGAGCAGCAGCGACTGGACAGGGAGTCTGATGCTTCGTCGTCAATGAGCAGTCAACGGTCGTTTCTTGGAGGGTTGCTGGATCCTCTCGCTACGATGCTGGGTGCTTCGCGGCTCTCTTGGTCTGGCTCGAAGCCTTCGAATGCAGGTCGAAGACGTGCGAAACCGCCAGGTCTGTATGCACAGATGGCGAGTGCTAGACGCGAAGTCCGAGAGGCTAAGCCGGCTGCGAGACGTATGCCATTGTGGAGCGATAGTAGCGGCTCCGTTGCACGACAGAGACCTGCACGAGGCCCGCGACCGCAACACAGCAATCCAGACTCTGCCCTTGGAGAAGCGTTAGTCAAGGACAGCCCAGCAGGCGACAGGAGGGACAGTCAGGGGAATTTCACGCATCTCAACACGGGGTTGAAGTACAATGAGAACCATCCTTTTGGTTTGGATGTGGAGTTTGTGGCGAGTCCGGAGAAATATGCACCTTCCACCCCCAGCACGTCGCCGAAAGACCCAGAGAAAGATGATCAGCCAACCGACCCTCCGAGACGGAGGTACTACATCGTGAATCCGGACCCTAGTGATCCGAGCTCGTCGAGTGCTAGTGCGGGTGCGGCACCGTCAAGGAAGGCGACATTGTCGTCATCGTCAGCAGTTGATAGTGGTAAGGGGGACGACATGGGTGGTGAGGACGCTCCACAGCCGAAGAGGAGGACCAGTTGGATCAGTAGAAAGTTGAGCTTGGCGACGACGGACCGCGAGACGGGCAGTCCGACGAAGAGTTTGGAGGCAATGGTTGAGGAGGGGGAGAGTCCGCTGTTTAAGCCGGAGGGTTTTGGGGAGGGGAGATTGGGGGGCAAAAAGGGGTAATTGGACGATTGTATGGGTGTGTTTTGGGTCTCGTCATGTTTGATATAAATACAGAGACATATGTTGCGTCTCGAAGTCCGATTTGATTGTGAAGATTGACATTAATTAAGAGCCTTTGACTGAGGCAACAAAACGAGCCACCCTACATCGCGAGCCACGATTCCAATTGAGACACCTGTCGTCCAGATACAAGAGCTAGACAGTACACTAGTCGCTGTCGTGGAGAGTCGGATATCTCAGGCATCTGTTCTTACGGCTGCCGTTAAAGCCGTCAGACAAGCTTTAAGACATACGTCTGCAGCCCATCCTCCGTGCGCTCACTTTTCTGTTCATACAGCGATTCATCGTGGTCCGTAAACGGACCGAATCCCTCACAGAGGTCGACAAAATGATTCCGGCCTTCCAGCACTGAGAAATACCCAATTCGTCTATACGTGCCTCGATGCTCTCGTAGCGGCTCGATGAAAAGGCCGAAGCAGCGCGGTACTTCAAATACTAAGCAGTAGTAGACACTACCGTCCTTCGGATCATCAACATCCAGCACTGGGTTAACGTGTGCGGAGCCGAGGAACCAAGACACTTGTGTGTACGAAGAGCCGACTGGGAGAGGAGTGTCAACGAGTGTCCCATTGCGGAGTTGTGGCCTCGTGGTCTGTAAATAGGTGCTTTTAAGTAGGTAGCCTGCGGCCAAGATACCTTTGAGGCGGATAAAACCAGACTCGATTTGGCCAAAAGAGTTGTTTCCATCCTTGGCCACAACAGAGGCTTCTAAGATCTGGATACGTGAGCGCTGTAGATCAGCCATGGTCACATAACGCATTATCACCCCTCCATCAATTGATGCCCATGACCAACTTGGTGCACGATATTCTGTCGCTCGCCTTGGAGCCTGGTCAGAGTCATTCGTCTTCCGTCTGACGCTCCATAACAGCTGCGATGACAAACCTTGCTTCCAGACCCCAGCCAGAAATGTTGAGGGTGGAAGACCGATCCTTCTCGCGATGCCGGAGATAGCGACAAGCTTGTCTTTGGCCTTGTAAGTTAAGTCTCCCCGGGAGTATTCGTCCACGGCGGCGTTCCAGACATTGTGCCAGGGAAAGTTGCGATCGCGAAGATCCCAAAATCCTTCCGGATAATTCGTCTTTGGAACAACACTCGGCTTCGATGTGCCTGTATTCGGTATTTTGTTCGTAAAAGCTTCGCTCGCTCGCATCTCCTCGCACTCCCAAAATACTTGATGGGCACAAAAATGAATTATGCGTGCCGACAAGATGCGTTCCTGTAGCACCCAGGCTCGTCCTAGTAGCGGCTGCTTGTCCACTTCGTCCTCCCACTCTCCAATTCTATAGCAAATGGCGGCAGTGGGAATATTCCGCGCCCATTCAGGTTTCACACGGCATGGAGCAAAGTCGACCAATCTGCTTCGCCGGAACAGCCCACCATCACCGTCCTCGGCGGTGGTGGCTGCGATTGTGAGGATCGAGTTGCCATACACATCGGCCATTCGAGAGGCTTCTTTCTCCCAATCCTCCTTCGAGTCTTGCACGATACAGAGGCTATCAATCCAAATATAGCGGATACGAAGCCGCCAAGAGGTTTCCATAGCGTGGCGGAACGTCGTGGACAGCTGTGCAATCGGAATGCCTTGTTGAAGGTCGGCAAGGTTGTCCTGTTTGAGCTGCAAGAACTTCTTTTGACCCCAACAATGGGACAGGGTGGCATACGACGCAGGAGACAGCTCTGAAGAAGTACGTAAGACTGGCCTTATTGTATCTGCGGTGCCCAGGTCGATAAGTCGTGTTGGGAGTCGATCCCTCTTATCGAGCCGAGTTGAGCATTTTTCGTGACTAGCCAAGCATGTACCCAGCCATCGTTCGACCGTTGCGAATGTAGAGCGTGAGTTTGTACTGTGGAACGTTTCTCCATTCTGCAAACGTTCAAGGGGAGTAGATTGAGGCGAAAAGACGCTCGAGCTTCGTCTTTGAGGGGGACCGTTGTCCGACTCGTCAAAAAACGCTACGCTCTTCGTGATCTGCTTTCCAGAAGAAGTGCTTGGGCTATACTGAAATGCAATGCCATTACCTAGACTACTTTCCCAGTAGCCATAGGCGATTTCAGTGTCCTTTGCCAGCTTACCAAGCTCTACAGGGCTAAGCCGTGCATAGAGGATGCAGCACAGAGCGCAGCGCCCTGTTCTTACAGATGCCTCGAGGCCCCTAAGAGTTTGGCCCATGCGATGTCTATGTGGTCCACCTAATGGGCTATCCGGCCGTGCGCCTTTGAAGATGCGGGAGCAAATGTCGCAGAGCGGCGACAAGCTCTTATTCACGGCAGGCGGACGGCAGAGATGAACCAGATTCTGCACAAGCTTGTGGCCTTCTGCATAGAGTGTGGTCTACCGTCAGTCAACCAAAATCCGAAGCAACATGGAGACTGGGCGTAGGCCGTACGAACCTGAGTTGGGCGGCTGATTCCCATCGGTGCCGACTGCGGCTCCATGAGTGGTCAGATCGAAGGTAGGGTACCAAGAGAACCCGGATGGCTCCGACATTCCGTCCTATGTAGATACTGAATGCTCCAACTGTGGTGCTCTACCCCTTCATAAGCGGCTAGAGCACAATGAGAGTAGGTAGGGTGGAGAGGCAAGGTCGTTGGACGAGAGTTCGGGCTAGTCACAGCGCACAGACAAATTGCTAATGACGAGGTCTCCACTAGTCCGAATTAAGAGAAGTGTGTGGGCATTATATCTAGACATTATTTGTATGTTCTCCTTTCCTTGTCGCTAAATCAAAAGGCCATCCAAAGGCTCATACTCAAAACCCCTTGCCCATGACCATCCCAGCCGCAACCTGTAGGTTCATCCCAGTCAACTCCCAGACCCTCCCAGCATCTTCTATGGTGTAGGCCGCTTTTTGCTTGACCTTTTTGGTCATGACTCTTGCATTCTTCTTCACATCTCCTGAAGTCTTCGTGAGCACAGAACCAGCTCTCTTGACAAGGCTGTCCGGTGGCTTCCACGGTTCTGCGAAGAACCCCTCGGCCACAAGCTTCTCGACCCGAGTTGCGATGTCGACCTTCTTGGTTTGACTATAGAACATCTTGGCGACTTTGTCAACTCTCTTCTGGATCAGACCGTTCCTGTTCATCCAAAACCCTTCTGGAAGATCGAAGACCTCCCCAGGGTATGGCAGGAGTGGAGTGCGCACAGCCTTGCTGTTCGTTAAAAATGGCAAGAACCTGTAGCCTGCGGTCCGTTCGAAGAACAGGGCTTCTCGTCCTTTACGCCTGACATCGTCGCTGTTCCAGAAGCGATTCTGAAACATCTTGTGGATGTCGAGAAAAGACGTTCTCCAGAGCAAGTCGGCCGTCATGTCGTCGCCTCTCGTAGCGAAGCTGTGACCACAGACGTCGTACGCGTGGCTCCTGGAAGGACAAGGCCATTCACAGAGAGTCATGAACTTGCGTAGTCGGCTGAATCGTTGCGTATCATTGTCGAAGAAGAGGCCACGCCCACAGTAGAACGAGAGCTCCGGCAAAGCACCGCCGAAGACCCAAGCAGTGATCTCGAAGCCCAACTCTGTGGACTTGCCGCTGTCACCAAGGTAGAACTCGTGACCATGCGCAAAGCTTGGGATGCATGCAAACTCGGCGGCATGACCCAGCTCGTGCAAGATGACGGTGGCGAAGCCGAAGGCCACAGCCTGCTGGGCGACAATGTCGGACTGATCTGCTTGCGAGTCAACAAGCTCATCGTAGAGGTTGTTGCTGATGCAGATCTTGCTGCCAGTGCCGCGAATACCAAGACCCATCCAACCACCTGTTGCCGGGAGGGGCTCAGTCGTAGCCTTGTGGCCCTTTTCTTGACCCGGGCACGACAAGTGGAAGTTGAGGTATTTGGCAAGTTCATCCAGTCTCGATAGCGTCCAAGCCTCCTGCTCACTGGAGAGCCTGTTTTGAGGCTCTGGGAAGACGGAGATCTTCTTACCCCGGCTATCGAGTTGGTCCGCTAACTTGAGCTCCTCATAGGAAAAGAGAGAGTGGAGGACTGGTAGTGCGGTGATGACGAGCTTCGTTGCAAGCCTCAACGCAGTCTCGAGCTTGGAGTAATCAAAGGCGGTCGAGAAGTTGCTCGGTCTAAACAACTCGTGGATGGAATTGCTCAAGTCACCTGGCGTGAGGCCAGACAGGATCTCTCGCTGAATGAATCCACTGTCGTCGAACTCCTGCGAGATCGGAACACCAGACCAAGGCGTCAACAACGAAGATGGGCCAGCCATGATCGTTGTATCGGAAAGGAAGACGTCTGAAAAGATATTGGTCGTGGGTTACTCCAAGTGAGGGCCCTGGTACTGGAAGTGGTGTGCAGTGAAGAAAGGTTCCGGTCCCGGTGTCCAGCAGAGGACCATCCAATATATAAGGCTCCATCCCTTTGTATACTGTATACAGTGTGTTGTGTGTTGATGTATATACCAGTTCAATTCGATTGTTCTGCACATCCTGCATGATCCTAACAAGAGCATTGTTGGCGGTGATACTGGCGGTCAATATCCAATCTTCCGATCGGACAAAGACGACATCTTGTGTGCGAGAGTTGGTGTTGACATCCAGTTGTCGTTCCAGTCTAGAACGCCACTGTCAGTCTCTGGCGTGGACAGATGCTCCATCGAAAGAGGCAAGTCTGCACAATGACATTGAACGCCAACGAGCGCGTAGTTAAAACGATCCGCACAAAGAAAGCTTTACGAAAGGCATTCAACTGCTACGATGGCGAAAGAAAAGAGGTGAATCTGAAGAGAGAAGATGTTCAGCGCAATTATTGTTGTCAAGGACGAAGAACAGGGGCATTGTCTCGAAGGTTCAGAGACAAGGCTGAAAAAGGGGGCGGCTTTTGGCTGGAAATCCAAACTTCGCGGGTCAATGCACCGCACAGCATTGCAGCTGTCTTCAGTGGAACCTCACCCATCGTGTTGCTGCTTTTGAAACATGGCTGCCGTTTTGATCGGACAGTGGGTAAAGGGGCTTCCTTCTGACTTTCGTGTAATTGCAGGATTCGCCTTTCGCGACCACAAGGGATGTCAGACCTTTATTGCGTTTGGGCCTCGGAATCTTTCCCTTTGAATCACTAAAGCGTTGATTTGGTACCGCGCGAGATGTACGTCCGTTCAAGGGGGAAAAGCTACTTTTAAGCATCACATGCAGGGGCGATGGCCACACTACGTCTCTCACTAGAGTCGCTTTGGTCGGTAAGCGGACCGAAATACTCAGTATTATTATAGACTCACCATCTCCTCGGTCATCTCTGGACATGCTCACCTCGTCTTCTCCAGAGACGGCGCCTCACCAGACCGTTCTGATCAACCCAGTAACCCTCGGGCACAGCCGTCTGCTCATCAGGCTGTGCAAAGATCCATTCTATCAGATCATGCTTGTTCAGCTTAAAGCGCAGACCGGTCTCACGGGCGAAGAATAAAACTTGTCGGCCTTTAGATCGCACATCCTGACGCCAGAATCGGTCTTGGAACATTTGATGGATATGCAAGAACGAGGTGTTCCAGCTCAGAGCCACGGTTTGGTCCATATTCCTGGTCGTGAACGGAACATTGACTTTCTCGTATTGAGATACGAGAACTGGACATGGGTAGTCTTCCACGGTAAGCTGGAAGGGCAGCATGCTGTAAGTTTGGGTCTCAGCGTACATGTAGTGGCCCGGCCTGTTCTCACAGTGATGCTTGGGTGTAACACCTCCAAAAAGCCAGGCCTCGAGCTCGCAACCATGCTCGGTCGTCTTGCCGTGCTTGCCGAAGAAGTACTCACTGCCATCCCAGACGGTCGCAGCATGAACGGCGGCATGGGCAAGCTCGTGAATCAGCACCCTTGCAAATTCGAATTGCCAGAACTGGCGCTGGACGACGTCAGCCTTGTCGAGTCGAGTATCGAGGAGAGGCTGGTATAGATTTGGTCCACAGATCGAGATCTTACTCGAACAGCCTGGCAAGTGTGATACCGAGTCATATCCTTGGCCATCGAGAGACTCACATTGTCCATGCCAGCTTTGCGCCTTAGGTTCGAGGAAGAACTTGATCGGCTTAGTGAAGAGGGCGATCCTTCTCCATGTCTCCTGCTTCTGAGCTGAGGTTAGCTGGGCTAGAGGGTCAGGGAATTCAAAGCAGGGATCACCATACCCGGTCAAGTCTTTGACTCGTACCGGCTTTCCACAAAAGATCGAGTGGAAGAACGGCAGTGAAGTCCACAGCAGACGGGTCGCAAGCTGTAGAGATGTCTCGAGTTGATCATAGTCGAAGTCGGGAGACCACTTCTCACGAGCCCAAAGAGGATGGATCCTGTTTGTGAGCCTTGAGGGCACCAGGCCGCTCAAAGTCTCACACTGCAAGAATCCGCTCTTCTTGATGTCGGAGGAGCGGTTTGTGGTGGGAAAAGGGCTGCGAATTGACTGTGGACCTGCCATAGTGATCCCACCCCTGCTGAGAGTAATGTTGGACTGTCGGAAGGCCTGCCTTGGACAGAAACTGACTTTGGTGGAGATGTTGGTTAGTGTGATGAAGAGAAGTCTGGTTTGAGGTTCGTCGCTGCAGAAAGTCTTATGTAGAAGGTGCAGTACATTGCATAGTAGTGTACATTGTCACTTCGACAAAGGGCATTGTCAGCCACAAAGAGTGCTGGGTTGCATAGCAGGGGAGAAGCTGAGCAAGAACAAGGGCACGAAAGGTACAAAGAGAGACGAATAACAAAGGAAAGGACGAGTATGGCGAAAGCGTCAAGGAAGAATTGCTCCATGAGCGAATATGAAGTCGTAGGTATCGAGGTCGACTAACGTGAGAACGCAACCAGGGGGTTCTGGTGCGATCATCCTGTAGTGTGGTGAGAGATGCGCCAGAAGATCTCAGTAGTAGATGGGACTGTTTGAATAGCCGTGGAGAAGGAATGTCGAGCAATCCAGCATGACGATACAATTTTGATGCATCGCCGCGAAGAGTAACGTGAGCGGTTGTTGGGGGTTTCATGACAAGTCATCGAATGAAATCTAGATCATCCGGTGGCAGAAACTCCGAGTCTGCAGGTTCGAACCGATGATAGAGTACCCAGAGGTACGTCAAGACTCCCGGGCCTTCGTCAGGTTACTCTTCGTAAGCTGAAGAGCACTGTATGTATCTTCATGACATTCTTTAGCTAGTGATGTCGGTCACCAGGCTCGTTGCGGTGCGATGACATACTTACTCGCATATGGCAAGGTGTATTTCCTAAAGCGGCCCGAATCGACAACCACACAACATATACCAGTGCTGAGGTGCATAGCGCTGACTGATCAAGCCACGTCTTGTTCTGTCATCATTTCGTGACCCATCAACAGCCTGATTCCAAAGTCTGATTGCCCAATTCAGCAGTGTTGATCAACTGGCATTGACACCACTCATAGTGACGACTTATGTTCTGCTGGTACGAGGACGGACATAAACTTGCAACTGTTCCACTCCTTAAGCTTTGAAACGATCCAAGTTTCATATACTTGATATCACGCCCCAGACACCAGCGCTTTGTCTAAACCATGACCAATGTACAGTACAACACTGCCCAAGTTGACTCTATCAACGTCTTTTACCGGACAGCCGGCAATCCCTCGCTCCCAGGTCTTCTGCTACTCCACGGTCATGCTTCTGCATCGCATACCTTTCGAAACATTCTGCCCGAGCTCGCAGACTCCTTCCACGTCGTAGCCCCTGACTACCCAGGCTTTGGCAACTCCGACCGCCCTGATCCAAAAGACTATCAATACACGTTTGCCAACTTGGCCAAGACTATCGACGGGCTCACAGAGCAGATCGGCTTGGGCAAATACTTTGTGTACCTGTTCGACTTCGGTGCGCCTGTTGGACTGACGATGGCGACAAAGCATCCCGAACGCATCCTGGGCATATTCACACAATCAGGCAACGCGTACACCGAAGGACTATCGCCTGCAATCGGGAAAGACCTCCAAGCATTGTGGGCTGCTCCAGAGGACCCCGTTGCGGTCAACGGAGTCAAACACATCTTCACACCGGAGGGTATCGATTGGGCCTACAGAAATGGTATCGAACCACCTTCTCGCGTCGGTCCAGATGCTCCGGCTCTCGACACCTACTACACCTCTCGCGCAGGAGCGATCGATATCCAGCTACTGTTTCTTCGAGATTATGAAACCAACGTCAAGGCTTACCCTGTCTGGCAGGCGTACTTGGAAGAGCACAAACCAAAGGTGGTGGCGTTATGGGGAAAGCATGATCCATTCTTCATTCCGCCAGGCGCTGAAGCATTCAAGCGTGACGTGCCAGATGCTGACGTACGCATCGTGGAGGACGGTGGCCATTTTCTGAACGAGACTCATCCAGGAGAGGTTGTGCAGGCGCTGAAGAAGTTGCTGTGATCGTGAGTGAACAGGTCTCTTTTCTATCCAGTCGGAGTACACGATTGCATTTGCTCTGTTTCCTAGTACACCTTCACGTCCCTGGCCAAGTACGTTCGTTATATAGCCCGCAATATCAGAGACCATCGTGTCAGCTAGAAGACCTGAACTGAATGCAACAAATGCCTCTATGATGATCACGATTGCCGATCGAGTCTTTGCATATCCTCTCGTGCAAGAAACGGCGAATCCTGCAATTGGCCTATCAACAATGGATTGTATATACTGCTTCAAGCGTTCGAGACGAGAAGGCTGCAGCCATCCTCTGCGGCTTAATTACCATTCCCTGACAACTCTGTCTTCTTCTGTTGTATCCTTCGCCTCTGTATCGTACACCTACAAAGCAAGGACTGTATATTTCTTGTCCGCCTTCATTAGATCGTCATACCATAACAACCACCGTATCATACTAACGTGGAATAAGGTTCACTGCAAAGTAGGACACAAGCAAACAACGACCCATTGCGTTTTCCCTTCGAGATCCTTCAAAGGGGTCCAATGAGTTAAATACTTCTCGTCGCCACGAAACACGGCAGATCTCTTGGTCCGCAGATGCAACGCCACGGATATTGGACGCCCAGACTTGAGTGCCGTTTCGATCCTGTGCTTCCAGTCACTCTTGTCTCGTCTGAGCATATGCTGGCGAAGAAACTTGAAGACGTTGACCCCGACTGGGCTCACTGGGGTCGCGTTGAGGACTTCGTCTACGCCTGACGATGCGAAGTGGATGTCCAAATTAGGGCGTTTGGCGACGAGATACTGTCAACATAAGTCAGTCTAGCGTTCTACGCATGATGCTGCTCGATTCCAAACGTACCTTCGAGTAAGCGCTGTAAAACCTCTGTATGCGCTGCGAGGACTTCAGGGCTTGGTTGGTCGCTACCAGACGTCTCTCAACGCCAGGCTCTTCCTCCACTGCGGCTTTCTCTCGATATCTAAGTGTTTTGGCCTGCTCGAGTCGTCGCGCTAGGATCTTTCCCGGTGCATTATCATTCTCTTTCTCTTCTTCTATATTTGAAGTCTCGCGTTCATGGTCCGGCATCGCAGCGAGAACACGCATGATGTCCGGTCTGCTGTGGATAGAGCTTGAGCAGTTCACTTGTCCGCCAAGAAAGAAGGCTACGCGGCCTGTGCTATCTACCAAAGGCGCTGTGTTTGAACATCAGTTCGATTGTCCCACACTGGAGAAAGACAAGGCTTACCGGTGTAGAGCAGATTCCAGAACGGCTCTCCGTTCTTTCGATAGTTGAGCAAGAACTCGACACTTTCCTTCTTCTCTGCAACAGCTGAACCAATTCTCCGCGCCGCGAGGCTATCTGTCTGCTTTCCCTGCAGGAATCTACAATTGCGTGGGATGATCTCTGCACGCTGATAGCCGGTCACTGCCACGAAGCCATCGGAGGCGAACGTGATCGGGTTGTCCGCTTTACTGTGCTTGGGGTCAGTCTTTCCTTATCTGTACAGCAATGATGTACTGACCTTGGCTCTGTCAAACAGAAGCAGTCGCCGAGACCCTGGTATCGATGGCGATCATTGCTGAGGGCCTCAGAAGCACTCAAAGTGAGCTGCGTCCGGACAAATTCCTCGTACACATGATCGAAAATGGCACTCTGAACAGCGTCTTCGGCATGCCCAAACATCGAGCCCACCGTCGGATACGTTTCTTTAATGACAGTCGAGACGTTTGCACGAAGATCTTCATATGTCGGGGGAGACATTTCGATATGCGAAGGTGAGTCTGGCGACAGATACAACGAATCGATTTCAGCCATGATGCTGGTCGAATTCTCAACCATCTTTCTGTGATATGCGACCTGATCCAGGAATAGCATGTAGTCGCAACATGAGGTGGTCTGCGTGAACTTGTGGAGTCGATGTCTGACTGGTGGGTTTTGTAAAGCCTCCAAGAATGTGTCGCGGCTGAGTGCGTCCACCAGCGGCTTTGGCTTGACCTGGCTGCTAGTGCTATTGCTGGGACTGATGACCCGCTGTAAGGAGACCTTGGCAGAATAAGCCGCTGCACTGCCCGTGGAGTCAAAGTGCTTCTCTGCTTCAGAGGAGCCAGTCACTGAGGGTCCTTGCCGCGGAAAGCGCTCGGCTGGGTTGATGGGTGAGATGGGCGATTGAGTACATAGCTGTCCCGAGGCTGGTTCGAGTAGACTTGTGCTTGGAGACGTTGGAGAAGTTGAAGTTGCACTACCATTTGTCGCTTGGCCGGTGCTTGACGAGTCTACACTGTGGCCACTGTCTGTTATCGTGCCGTCATGACTTGGTCTGTCGCTCGTACTGGTCTCGCTTCCAGTGGGTAGAGCCTTTGCGGTGTTCGCAGGTAGCTCAAAAGGCCCCGTGGTGTCTTGCTGATTCGAGGGCAGCGGGTCTTGACTTCTGGACGGCTTGACTTGGTTTTTGAGCGGCACTGGTCCGAACGTCGCCCGTCGGGGAGTAGCAGGCAAGTCAAAATGAAAGCCACTCAGGGCAGTCTTGCTGTCGCTTCGAGCAGGCAATAACAGGGAGGAATCTGCCATCGCTCGGACCTCACACAGTTGGTGGTTATTGCAGCTTGCCTAGACCGAGACGCAGAGATGTCAAGCATTCGAAGTCGTCTGCTGGCATTGCAGATGAATGATGATATAAGGTGACGTGTGCAAGCTCTCACAGAAGTCGGCTCCAACGAGCCGAGCACAATGATCAGCAGGGGTTCGCACATGTCCTGGTTGACGAGATCCCTGTCTGAGAGATCCGGATTGACCAACCATATCGTGCCGTCCACGTGGAGTGCAGCTCGCGTGAACGCCACCAGGCTGAAGCGAGGCCTCGGAGCTGACCCCGGCAGAGGCCTCCACGCGATGGCTCCGACGCCTGCATGGAAGCGAGACCTCGGAAAGAGGTCCATTGGTCCTCGAGCACGTCATCAAACTGTATTCATACTATCGACGATAGCTGATTGATTAAAGACTCTCACGTCCCGCGATCGAAGTCACGACCCAATGTGCTGTTCTTGGTGCAAAGGAGCTGCCATTCGTTCTTCGAAACCGCCCCTGTTCTGGTCCTATTCTGTGGAAGGTTCACCAAGTAATGAAGCTCTTGGCTCTGTCCTCGTCTTTCTATAATACATAGATATCATGATCTTACCTTCGAGCACGACAAGACATTTGCCGACTGGCCGGGGGTAAGCTTGCTGATTGGTATCATTGTGAAGGAGCCCGGGACAAAACGGCCCACGGAAGTAAGAGATCTGCTGAGGAACATTAGAAGATAGTAGTGTGCAGCACAAATGTTGCGTTTTTTTTGGACAGCCTTAGCGCTAGATGTGAGTAACAACCTAGTGTCTACATGGCCTGCGCACTACAGTAACACTGACTGAGAAGACCGAGGAGCAGTACGACGACCTAGGTGTTGTTGCGGTCCGAAGCTGGACGCGAGCGTACAACGCTGTTCGTGCTGCAAAGTAAGGCTGAGCACGGCCCCACTGGCCTGATTTGATGTGCTCTTGGACGGCTGTGAGTCGGTTCGCAGACTATAAACACGAGAGATTCCAAGGTCCAAAGTAGCGGAAGTGTCGGATCCGACAAAACTGAAAATGGGAGCAGGGGACGAAAAAGCATGGTTTAAAGCACTGACCTGCAGCCTGCTCCATACATCAATCCTGACTTTCATCAGCTACCATCCTGGCCATGACCATCAACTTATGTCCCGCGGCAGCCATATGCCCACAAAATCGATACTCATCACTGTTCTCATACATTCCCCTTAGTGCAATCTCCACGTTTTTATCTGTCATAGCCCCCCAACTGGCACCCATTTCTCCACTGAGACGGCCAGGGGTCAAGACAAGCACGTCGCTGAAGCAAAGCCACTCCGGTAACGTGCCCAGCATATGTCGGAAAGACTGCAGCATTGGCCGCATCAGGCCGCGTTTCTGATGGGCAGTCTCTGTGTGCACGAGGCTAATAATCATGACGCCCCGGTTCTCCAACTCATCAACCAAAACTTGGACGGCCTTTTTGACCTTCCCGGTCTTGTTATGGAACAAGGCTCTCAATATCAACGCAATCTCGTACGCTGGCCCGAGCTCTTCGTACGTGTTGATGTGTGGCGTGAGATAGTCCCCTATCCAAGTGGCCTTGGCATTCGGCGCGTTAAGAGACTTCTTATCGATGCGCCAGGCATTGATCTGGCCGACTTGTTCCTTCCCAAGGTGGAACACCGCGTGGTAGCGGAGGCGAGACTCTACACCCTCTACTTCGCATGGGACCACTGTGAGGATACTTTGCAAGCGCCGATCAACGCGCGTGAGTTTGTCGGGCCCGTATTGAAAGGTCACTTTATGGGAAGTTGTGCCTAGGTATCGTGCTAGCTGCGCTGGTGTCGGGGTTCGAGCTCGTTCGGACGACGCTGCGGGAGATGCTGCAGGAGATGCTGCAGGAGACGCTGCAGGAGCCACTGCAGGGGCGTTTGCTCGCGCGGCGGCTGTAGTCGCCAATACTGCTGCCGCCCTCCTTGGGTTTATCTTGATCTTAGGGGCTGGCTTGCTCACTCCGGCAGTTGCTGCAGTCGGTGCCGCCGATGCAGCTGTTGTAGTTGAAGTAGCTGGTACAGCCGGTGTAGTGGGTGAAGTAGGAGCAGCCGTTGCAGTCGTAGCCTTATTCCTTGTGCTCCGTCGAAGACCAGCCTTCGGCGCAACATTCGTGTTCTGCCTCCTTCTAGGAGCCATGTTAAACGTCTAAAATTTGAATTATCCCTCCCAAAGCGGGCAAGGCTGCGGCGTCGATCACTTTATCGATCCACTGCAACAAAGACCGTACGATGGGAAATGAGGCGGAGTACGCTCAGCTACGACGACGCCCCTGGTGTCAACCATGTCGAATGATACTGCTGATCAAGATTATCTATGTGCTTTGTTTTCGTCAGAGGGAACAAACAATTCCCATGGTTTGTCTAAGATCGAATGTCGAATGGGCTTTGTCGTTGGCTTTGTCGACCGAGATATTCTAAGAAGAACTGCGACGATGTCAAAGGGAGGGTTGTTTGTGCTGCAAGGAACAAGGGCGTCACAGAGAGGGAGTCCAACACTAAGTAAGTTTACTCAGGTCTCAGCTCCCCTTGAGGTCTTTGCCCGCATTCAACAGCAGCCACCTCACTATAGGCTCCATATTCGACTGTTGTGATCAAAAGCTGCTGCAGGCCGACCAAGACAACAATCACAGGCAGAAGCAAGCTCAAGGCTCTAAGAAAGCCGTGCCAAAGAAGCGCGTTGCCCACGGGAATGTGAACAGACCTCACCGCGGGGACGCGCCAGAGCCTTGCCAATGATGTTGTGAGCAAGTCTCGCATCCTTATCATTCCGCTCGGCGCTCGCTCCCCCTTTCCCTCGTCATCTCGCCAGCCTTCCACCTTCACGAACAGCAGGCAGTCAAAGAGGGTCACTTGTCGACGAGGTGAAAGACAAGCACCTTAGTCGCTCTCAAAAGCATGTACATAACGAGTGGTTCTACGGTCACTGTTTCCGCCTTTCTATTAACCCTCAAGGTAGCGGTAATGATTCCAAACAGACTATGTAGGTTTGTCGAGAGGGATTTCGAGCCTCGATTTCAGCTGGAACGACTTCACCGATGTGTACTGCACAGCTGCAAACGTTATGTGCAGTGACACGTCTATGAGAGTGCCTTCGTTCATCTAGCGATACCATGTTGGCATCAATCAACAACGTGATCAATGACAATGATAATCATGATAAATTGTGAGCATATGAGCAAAGCGTATCATGTACATTCGTGCTCAAATAGCCACGGCATGAACAGAAGTCACTTCCCTTGCAACCTCACATCAAACAACCATTCTTCCTACTCGAATGCAAGTCACTGCTCCCCACCTTGACTCTCTTCCCCTTCTTCCCGTCGGCAAAGACCTCCACAAACCATTCATACCAGACCTTACGATCGTCTGTTTGGCGCCACATGCTGACTTGGATCTCGGCGTCGTCGGGGATATAGAGGGGTTTCTACAAATGTTAGCATTCTTCGTACGGGGGCGAGGATGTGCATCGATGTGAGGTGTTATACCTTCAAAGGAAAGAATATCGGAAACCAACTGATCATATCCTCGCTCTTCTTCGGCATCGTGACCGGATTCGTGCTTAGCTCCACTGTCTTCCCTCCATCGTCTGGCGCATAGAGCACAGTCTCGAAGTAGCCTGCAAGACCATGACACACACCGCGGTTCTCCGCCCTGAAGGTGACGTTACAAGATCGGGCGTTATGCTCATTCTTCCCGTCGCCGCCCGTCCAGCCACCCGCATCGGTTGCACCGCCTGCTCGGACGAAGGCCTGAGTGAGAATCGCGGGGGCGATAGGGTGGTGGAAAGACCAGGCCTCTTTGACGTCGGGCGTGCGTTCGACGGAAGCCGTGGGGGCAATGCAGAGGTCATCGTATTGATGGAGCATGACGACTGCTGGTGTCTCCCAGAGATCTTCGCTGGGCCGGGTGAGGAGGTCGCTATATAGCTTTGGGGTAGCAATGGGCGTGAGATGTGCGCTGTAGCTCTGCGGAATATTGATGCCATGGTCTGGATGGAGTACATGCTGGACACCGTCGAGGCATTCAGGCGAAAGCTCGTTATCGGCGAAGGAGCCCAGGAGTTCGGAGACGAGGACGTCGACCTGACGGACATTGCCATCGATTGTCGGACCTGGCCATGCCCGCATGTCGGATTTGTAGATGAGGACTTGGTTGTTCCACAAAGGATCTGTGGTATTGCGGCGTCGAATGAGGACGTGGGCATTCGGGTTCTTTTCGACTGCACAGCACTTGATGGGGATGCCGGTGGACTTGCTAGCACGGAGAGATCGAGTGACCAAGGGGCCCCTGCCAGCACCGACTACAGCGACCACAATTTCGTGCTTTTCGCCCAGTTTCTTGCGAAGATCTTTCAATGCTGCAGCGACAGCACGTTCGTACCACTCGTACTTGATGGGATCCTTCTCGAAGACTTCGTAGGTGATGGACTCGAGATTGTCGGTGAGAGGTTGCAGCGGTGACTGTATGTAATCTTGATAGCCCTGACCAAAACGCTCCATCGGTGGTCTTGACGGTTGCGTCTGCTGCAGATGTCTGATGTAGCGGAGATGGGCGATGGGATCTACTGGTTCTGAAGACGAGGTATTCGCTGACTCTGCTGGTGTGGGCTCCAACGATGCGCCTCCAGATGCAGCCACCTCCATAGGCTTGACTGGGTCGACGTCTACAAGTAGAATCCAGGGTGGAAATCGCAGGCGCAAGAAGCGGGTAAACATTTGCTGTCGTGCTTTTGACAGGACAGGGTAGCCTTTCGGATTTCGGAGGAAGCTAGTCCGTGGATAGAGTAGCAAGCGGACAGGCTCAGACAGCCATCTGGACTGAAGGCTTGCTGATGGAAGCTGGCGAGGAATCTCAAGTGCTGTACGGAAAGTTAGTGCTCGGACAAGGGCAGCCAATTCTCGGTGGCGTACCTGCAGATGGTGCTCATGGCTGGTATGCAACTTGAAGAGGAGAAAAGATGAAGTAAACGAAACAGAGACAACATACCTACAGTCAGCTTATTGCTGTAGTTGCAGAAGGACCGGATGGTGTCCCACGTCTCCCAACTTTCGAACAGCTCTGGCTCACTGTCGTCATCTTCATCTTGCGGACTAGCATACTGCGGGCGTGCCAGCTCAGACAGATGCTCGCCGTCGAAACCCTCCATCTCTAGCTCGCCAGTCATTGGCAGCACTATGTGAATTTGGACATATGCACCCAGAGCCAAAGCCTCGAGGATAGCTCTTGAGTACTGGGCTACATCCGCACCCTGTACAGGACCTTGGATCAAGACGCTACTGATGCCGCAGAATGCAGCATAGGCTACCTCGGTGTTCAGTACTTGACGGCTGATGTGAGCAATCAGCGGATCTCTCGAGCCTAGATCGATCCATGGACTTGCGACTGCGATCAAAGCGCTGTTGCTGTCCTCTGGGGAGAGATGTGTTTCCTTGATAGTGAGCGGCGCAAGGTTCGGTAGCGGGAGCGCATCAGGAAGTGTGCTCTCACCCATCAGCTTGACATGATTCGCCAAGATTGTCAATACCCTTGATTGGAAGTCAGTGGTAGTGATGGGGGCGGAGAGCAAGTCGTAGCCCAATGATTGCGCCTGGCCGAGCAGCTGACTGTCGACAGGAACATCTCGTTGCGACTCGTGTTGGCCAACGTATAGTATTGGCGCTGGTTCTTCGGCGTGCGGGTCCATCTTGTTGGGTCGTGTTGTTGTTATTCCGCTTTCACATGTCAATGCTGAAAATTGCTACCTCCCAAGTCAGACCCTTGCTTTTGGCGCTTGAGGCAGCACTAGGCTAGTTTCGGCTTAGTGGGTGTTCTGAGGCTTCCTTCGACTTTTTTGAAGTCCAACTCTGCGACATCATCAACGAAACACTCACACCTTGATCGCCGACCATGACTTCAGAAGAGCAGCCGCGCAAGTCGCGCTTCAAGCGGGTTAAGACCACCGACGACCGCGCGACCACTACCGACGATGCCTCCAACCCGTATCTCGCCCACTACAACACCTCCAACGGCACCTCGAACGGCGCATCCAGCTACACCGGCGGCGACCTCTCAAAATGGACCCGCCACAAGTCCACCGCGAAGATGGCCAAAATCGCAGAAGATGGCCCTGCCAACCCTTTCACCGGCCAGCCGCTGTCCGATCGCTACTTTGGAATCCTCAAGTCTCGCCGCGATCTGCCTGTCCATGCCCAGCGGCAGGAGTTCCTCGACATGTTCCATAAGACACAGATTCTGGTATTCGTTGGAGAGACGGGATCTGGTAAGACGACGCAGATACCACAATTCGTCTTATACGACGATCTACCGCACATGGAGGGTAAAATGGTCGCTTGTACGCAACCACGCCGTGTCGCCGCCATGTCTGTCGCTCAGCGTGTCGCGCAAGAATTGGATGTGAGTCTGGGAGAGGAGGTGGGATACAGCATTCGATTTGAAGATATGACAGGTTCCAAGACGATGTTGAAGTACATGACGGATGGTATGCTTCTAAGAGAAGCCATGAACGACCACGACTTGAAGAGGTATAGCACTATTATACTGGACGAAGCCCACGAAAGAACACTCGCGACCGATATTTTGATGGGACTGTTGAAGGAAGTGGTGCAGCGTAGACCTGACCTAAAGCTCATCATCATGTCTGCAACGCTCGATGCGCAAAAGTTCCAGAAATACTTCAACGATGCACCTCTGCTCGCCGTGCCCGGTCGAACACATCCCGTCGAGATCTTCTACACACCCGAACCAGAGCGAGACTACGTTGAGGCAGCGCTGCGAACAGTCCTTCAAATCCACGCCACCGAGGCTGAGGGTGACATTCTGCTCTTCTTGACTGGTGAGGAGGAGATTGAAGATGCTGCTCGCAAGATTAGTATGGAAGCCGACGAGATGGTGCGAGAGGCAGACGCAGGCCCTTTGAAGGTCTACCCGCTCTACGGCACTCTTCCACCCGCCCAACAACAACGCATCTTCGACCCGGCGCCTCCACCATTCAGACCGGGAGGCAAGCCGGGCAGGAAATGCATCATCTCCACCAACATCGCCGAAACCTCCCTCACCATCGATGGTATCGTCTACGTCGTGGACCCGGGCTTCAGCAAACAGAAAGTATACAACCCTCGCATCCGAGTCGAATCCCTCCTTGTCTCACCTATCAGCAAAGCATCTGCACAGCAACGAGCAGGTCGTGCTGGTCGTACAAGACCTGGAAAGTGCTTTCGCTTGTACACTGAAGGTGCATTTAAGAAGGAATTGATCGATCAGTCGTACCCGGAAATTCTGCGATCCAATCTCGCTAGTACCGTGCTGGAGTTGAAGAAGCTGGGCGTGGATGATCTCGTACATTTCGACCTAATGGACCCTCCCGCACCCGAGACACTCATGCGAGCGCTGGAAGAACTCAACTACCTCGCCTGTCTCGACGACGAAGGAGAACTCACCACCCTTGGCAAATTGGCCTCTGACTTCCCCCTCGACCCAGCCCTCGCAGTCATGCTCATCTCCTCGCCCGAGTTCTACTGCTCCAACGAGATCCTTTCCCTAACCGCCCTCCTCTCTGTTCCTCAACTCTTCAACCGCCCTGCCGCCGCCCGCAAACGTGCCGACGAGATGAAGAACCTCTTCGCACATGAAGATGGCGACCACCTCACCATGCTCAACGTTTACCACGCCTTCAAATCGCCCGCTGCGCAGGAGAATCCCAAACAGTGGACACACGACCACTTCCTCTCCTACCGTGCCTTACAACAAGCCGACAACGTCCGCCTCCAATTGAAGCGCATCATGGAGCGGGAAGAGATCGAGCTCGTCTCCACCCCTTTCAACGACAAGAACTACTACACCAACATTCGTCGCGCCCTCGTCGCCGGCTTCTTCATGCAAGTCGCCAAGAAAGACACATCCGGCAAGACTTACGTCACGGTCAAAGACAACCAGAGTGTCCTGTTGCACCCTTCAACAGTGCTGGGACAGGATTCGGAGTGGGTGGTGTACAATGAGTTTGTTTTGACTAGCAAGAACTACATCCGCAGTGTCACCGCCGTCAAACCGGAATGGTTGTTGGAGATTGCGCCGAATTACTACAATATCGAGGAGTTCTCGAAAGGAGAGGTCAAGACGGCGTTGACGAGGACGGCGCAGAAGATGAATCGGAGGAGCGAGATGAAGACGAGGTGAGCATGACCAAGAGAGGGGTGGGTGATGCGAGATACTGCCGGGTGAAGTGCTAGACGGTATCGAGATAAGAAAAGGATTACGACAGCGAACGTGTGAATGATCACTGGCATGGATAGATTAGTACCTCGACGGATAGAGGACCAATGCAGTCCACGTCTTCAATGGTCTACCAAAACCAGCGTAGGGTCTAATCCAAGGATTCAGCCTCAGCAATGCGGAAACAAACTGTCGCCCGCTTTCCTCGGCTCTACTCAACAGACAAATTCCACACTTAGGGACTGGATCGATCATCGATCTCGGTTGTCTTCAAGATCTTGATACCACATTTGACATTGACGGCTCTTTGGTCCGGTTCGCACAGATCCACCAGATTCCGTTCGCCGCTCTCATAGATGTCGCCCATCATCATCACTCGCTGCGAGCGCTCCAAGGCATTGGCTTTGTTGATGCGCAGAGCGCTCAAGCCACACCGTACACTTACGGTTTGGCAATCATGTGCTTTGCTCGCCCAGGAGCACCGCTCCAGCAGTACGGGACCGTTTCGTGTTGCAAGCTGTTCCCGCTTCACGGGCGTTTCTCGCTCGTGTGCACTCTGGGTGGTTTCGACTTAGAACCGATCTTGGTGCCAAGAGTAGTGTCATCAATCATGCGTCCTGCGCATTACCTTCTCGTTGACGATTGAAGTTTGACAGGTATTTTCTTCCGTAAACATGGCATGAGATCGAGCCACATCAGCGTAAGGGGCATCGCTGCACTCGTGTCTGCTTCAAACGCCACTCATAGGCGGCGAAGCGTTCAGCATACTATGCTTGATACACTCCCATCCATTCTTCGTCTGCCGCCATCGAAACCGTTGCACATTCTCCATATTCGTGCCAGCGGCCGGGGGAAGGCCTGTCCTGAGGACATTGATCCAGACCGTACCGTATTTGTCATCTTCGTTGATTTCCACGAGCGTGCTCAAGACATTGACACGGTATTCTGGATTATCGTTGGAGAGCTTTTTCATGAAGTTGACGGCATCTGCGGAGGTGTGATTGGCTGTCACTCCAGGACCCAGCGGCCGAGAGTCGACAAAGGTTGGCGAAGCGTATTTGAATAGCGTTTCGAAGTTTCGGGTGTTGACTGAGTTTATGATTTCGAGAGATCTTTGTTCGAGGAGACGTGCAGTTGGAGAGCTTTCTGGTTTGACTGCTGGGGAGGATATGTCCATGTCTCCATTGCTGGAAGTCGGTGTCATCATGATGCCTTATCGGAAGTCATGAAGTCTGCGAAAGAGAACAGTGAAGTGTTCGAGCGCCAGGCGGCTGACTGATGCCGCATTGCCGTCTAGTCTGTTTACAAATAAGCGGTGGACGGGAGGATTCGGCGAGTTTGAAAAGCAACATAGCTTGTGGATAGTGGTCCACGAGCAACTTATTACACAGGACAGGGTCGTGTTTCATATCATCAGCGTCTGACGCTTGCAATGAAGGACCAGGTGAAAAGTGCAACACATGTACCATGTTGCAGCTCAATCCGGGCGTCTAGGCTGAATCGTCAGCCCGGACCAAGGAAAACCTGACGGAGGAGCATGAGAAGTTGTTGAGGACAGTCGAATAGTCAGGCATGAGTTGCAGGTTGATGGATGTATGTCGTTGTCACAATGCCGATGAGATGAAGTGAGCAATGGCAGCACAAGTGGATCTGCTTGGCGTGGGGAGAGCGGGTCCGATGTGACAGCGTGTTGCGCGAAGTTTCGATGCCTTCTCTCGACTACTCAGTCTGTCGATATCATGCTCGGAGTGCTGAAGGTATTCGTCGAAAGATGGATGTGTTTGGAAGATGTTGCCAAAGAACCTCGCATTCCCTCGTGTGCTCAATCCGGGATAGACCAAACTCTATCACTGGCCAGCTCTTTCTTCCGATTCGCCCTCTTGCCACGCCAGCCATGACCGACACGCGCCCCGGAATGGCAGTGAGACAGCAGAGGCGCTGGTGAGTTCTGATTTGTATCTCTGTCAAGAGTTATCTACTTCAGGTCGAGAGGCAAGAGCTAGATCGATAAACAGAGCCTGAGCATTAAGCCACCCTGCTCATTCCACCAGGATGCTACGGCTGTCAGGCCACTTCGACAAACACAGCTGGGACGAGGTCGCCCCCTAAAGCATATCTGAGAACATGCTTGCGACCCTTGGACTCCTGGCAAAGCGCAATGCCCTGATCGCCTTTACGGCTATTTCCATTCTCCTTCTGTTCGTCACTCTTCGTGGCAACAGCGACAGTCACCGGAACCCTGTGGCGATAGTAGAACACCATGCCCAGGGTGGACTCCCCACGCCGCCATCAAATCTGGACCAGACAGCAGCATTATGTCGAGAACACAACTTTCAACCGTACAGGCCTGTTAGGGACCAACAGCGCAAGATCTACGACCTCTTCTTGTTCTCCCATGAACTTGACTGGCTGGAGATTCGGCTGAATACTCTAGCTCCATATGTGGACTATTTTGTCATCGTCGAGTCGCCCACCACATTTACCGGCATGGAAAAGCCTCTCTATCTGAAGGAGAACTGGGCCAACTTTACAAACTTCCACGACAAAATCATCCATAAAGTTGTGAGAGATCCGGGTCCCAGCATTGGAACAAGCACATGGATCCACGAGGACTACTTTCGAAACTCCTTGTTCCATAGCAGCTTCCCAACATTGACCTCGACAGAGAAGGAGGCTCACGAGGGCGATGTCATACTGGTCAGCGATGTCGATGAGATCCCGAAACCTAAGACACTTAACGTGCTTCGCCACTGCCACTTTCCGGATAGGTTGACTTTGCGAAGTCACTTTTACTACTACTCATTTCAATGGCTCCATGTTGGCGAACAGTGGCCGCATCCGCAAGCTACTGTCTTTCATGGACTCTCGAGCACGCTCTCACCAAACGAGCTACGCAACGGCATTGGAGGTCCAACGAGTTGGTGGCCTTTCCGTGCCTCAATTCATCGCTGGTGGCAGAAGGCAGACATGTGGAACGCTGCCTGGCATTGCTCATCGTGCTTTGCCACTCTAGCAGAAATGCGCGCCAAGATGGAAAGCTTCTCACACACGCCGCTGAACACGGCCGAGAATCGAGATGAAGCAACGATGCTCGAGCGAGTACGAAACGGGCAGGACTTGTTTGGTAGGACCGGCCAGGAATACGAGCGGGTCGACGATAATCAAGACGTTCCGCAGTATGTCTTGGAGCGAAAGGCAGAATTCGAGTATCTACTCGATCGTGATGGGGAGAATGCCGGCTTTCGAGACTGGACTGCAGGCTAACGACAGAGGATAAGAGCTAGAAAGAGCCGTGGCTAATAGCCAGAAAATGTACAAGGCATACAGGTCATGAGGCCGGATCAACACTCAGTCCCCGAAGACGTGCCGTAGCTGGCGAAGGAACATCTGTAAGTGCACGATCAATGTGCTGATCACCACGGACTTGGTGGCAGCTAAATCCCAGAGCACTCTCGTACACTTCTTGTTGGCTCATGAACATGGCTTGATACACATCTAAAGATTGTGTGGACAGCAAGATTCGAGCAATCATGGCAAATCTCCAAAAGGGACTGGACGAAGACACTTTCCTCATATATGGAACTTGACCACTATCCGTGAGCCCAATAGCTGTCTCTGCAACCACTCGACTCAGCATGTGGACGTAAAACTCAATATACATCAGACCGTTCGCCACCCACCAAATCGATTAAGTACCCGGCCGGCCTCCAAAAATCGGCAACTCTCGGACTGTCATCACCTCCTCAGCTACAACGCAACAACAAAGATCACCACCCCCGTCTTCTGACCTCCCGACATCCCAAAAGATCTACTATCCCGCCCAATAAACTCACACTCATGCCTTCGCACGGCCACTCCATTCGCCAGCCGAAGCAACAAGCACAACACAGGCTTTCCCTCATTCGGTATCCCTACATCCAATAGGAAGCTCCAGTCCGCGCACAACCACGTTCTGCGGCCCTCGTGGGGTCGACCACCTCACGTCGTCTTACCCACTCTCTCAGTACTGTATCTCACTGCCACTGTTGACCCGGCTGTGGAGGGAATGACTGCGGTTGATAGTGATATGCTCACTCATAAGTGAGGGGTAGGACGTGTATATCTCTTCTCTGTCTCTATCTGTGTTGCGTTCCACGTTTGCTCACTCTATTCACTACGAGGGCCAGTTTCGATTTGCTAAAAGCCCGCACTGACACGCATATCTCCCGCACTGCAAGTTGAGCAGCAGAAACCACGCAAAAAGGCCCATTTTCTGATCAAAGCCGACCGGAAAGAGCGCGGCCGAACTAGCAAACACAGCAAAGGAAGCCCATAGAAGCAGAAGACCGCCCGGCCGGCCAGCTCACACCACGGCCGCCCGCCAGTAGTGGGGCCATACAATAAATAGTCATGAACACCATCTCCCTCGTCCTCAACGGCCGAACCGCAGCCTCCATCCGCGACCTCCCAGAAAAGCAACGCGCCAGCATAACAACCCTTCCGCCCTCCCGACGCCAAGAACAACAACAATCCTCATTCTTCCGCTCAATGTCCTCCTCCTCTATTACCAGCATCACCACCATCTCCGCCCCGTCCTCCGGCGCCTCAACGCCCCGCCGCCCCGGTAGCTCATCTTCGCGCGCTAGTACACCGGGCACGGGCTGGTATAATCAAGAAAATAATTTGACGTTGGACGATTATGCAAGGAGGTTGAATACGGCGAGTAAGAGGATTGAGATTTGGCAGGGGAAGTGTGCGCAGAATGTGGTGATGGCTTTGATGAGGCCGACGCCGATTGTGTTGTTCGCGCTGAATCCGATTTGCTTGATTTTGTACTTTTTGGTTGGGGTTTGGTGGATGGCGAGGGGTGGGAGGGATGTTGGAGAGGTTGTGCCGTGAGAGGGACGAAGTGGAACAAGTTGCGGAATCTTGGATTCACAGTCCTACGGATGAGAACTCTGCGTCTCCATCGCGCAGTGACCGCTACCCAAGCCTCGATATCGAAGTCGTGGCGATTTCCCGACATCAGCTGGACTGTCTACGCGGCCAGATCCATCGGCCATGCCGCAGCCGGACTCTCTGCCACTCGAGGTACTTCACCCTTCGGCTTCTAAGACGGCCCCGACATTTCGCACGACTTTCACCTCGCGTAAAACATGGCGTTGCCATCCTTGTCCTTCCTCACGCCACTGGAGTAATCCCGCTCAGGATCGAAATCTTCCCAGCTCGAAGCCGGATAAATATGCTTGTTCCGTTCATACCACCGACGATCCACCACCTTGGTCAAGTTTGGATCGTCGTTGAACCCTTCGAGCTCGGAATCAGGAGGACCGGATTGCTGAACTGTCGCTTTCTGTCTACGCTGCGCGGCAGTCTGCAGACCAGATGCATCGTCTGAAGAAGCTGGTTCCGGTGTTGCTCGTGTTGAAGCTGAAGCCGAAGCGCTTGGTAGGAGACTGGGTGGTGTGGCGGAAGTTGGCTCGGCGGAGTATGGGAATAGAGGACCTGTGTAGCCAATGCTTTTATTGATGATGAAGTGGTGGAAGTCGTAATGCTTGATGTGAAGGTTAGCGACAACATACGAATAGACATGGGATCGGAAGTGCTTACTGGTGGAATGATCAAATCGCCCTTGACAACCATTAGATCGTCGACAGATATCCGCGCCCAGTCCCTGCGGTTGTTCTGCCCAGATCCTGGAAGATCCGCGCCCACTTTGCGCGCACGCTCGAGGAAGAGCCAGATGTGATCACCTTTCTTCAGCCTGACTTTACCTCCAGGCACGTTCTTGCCATGGTAGAAGACGAATGGTATGACAAACTCGGTGGCTTTGACCGCTTCCTGGATTTGCGTATACTCCTTCCGCAGCTGCTCTTTCAATTGCGCCTCTTTGAGCATAGCAGACTTGGTCATCGCTTTGGGTTGTAGACCGACGTTGGAATTGGGACGCAGGCTCTTCTTCTTGAAGACTGTGCTCGAAGAATCGGAGGGGTTCTCGGTGTCGGTAGGTGGTGCTGAGCCATCTTGTACAGCCATTGAGCTCGCTCGCGAGACTTCCGTTGTGATGCCATCTCCTTCCTCGTCGTCGCCGAATGAAAGTCCGCCTTTCTTTACGACTTTCTTCCTCTTCTTGAATGCGGGTTTGGTAGCCGGGTCACTGTACTTCGGCCGTCAGCACCCATGCCGTGTTCAAAACATGTCGCTTATCCTTACCGTCCATCAGGTGTCGTGGCACCGCTGGCTGTGGTGCTGCCTGCCTCAAGGGCTTCGGCGCGTCTTTTGCGAAAGTCGTCGAGCGTGACCAAGCCAACAGTGTCGGCTTTGAGACGGTCTTCCACGGTCGCGGCTTGGGATGTGAATCGTGAATTGTTCGGCGTCGATGCGCCAGAGTCAGGTGTGTCGGCCATGGCCTGTGAAGAATGGCGCAGCTTTTGCGCGGAATTAAAGAAGTTGTGTCTACCCGTGACGAGAAGTAGTAGAAGTGCAGTAGGTAAACGCTGAGATTAGCTCAGTCCTCATCAGAAGAAAGCTTAGGCTAGCGCAGAGGGTCTGCGACTGTGAGATGTCGACATTGGGAGAGTACAGCCACGGATGAACTTGTCGACTTTGCTCTACTCATCAATCAAAGGAATAAGAGAGACGACTTGTACACAAATGTGGACCCGGTTATAAAGTACAAAGTTCGGGCTCAAGTCTTTACGTAGCTCGTTCGTTTCGACCTCCTTCCCAGAAAGCAATAGCACACGACCGCAGTCAACGCAGACGCAATAGCGAGAACCAAATTCATGTTACCATATCCAATCGCTCCAATCAATACTGCCGCGAGCTCGGGTCCGATCGCTAGACCAGCATTGAACAGCATCCCGTTCATGCCATAGACCATAGCGTACGGACCGTTCTGCCCAAAAAAGTCGGGGTTTGCCTTATGGTAGCTGTCAAGTACCGCACCAGCTTCCACCATGGAGGGTGTTCCCGATCCTGCGAGTCCTATCCCAGCCAAGGCGAGTAGAACGGTATATAACATGATCTGTGAAAGACCACCGCTATGCACGTATCGGGTCAGCGCCAGCACTGGTACCAAGAGGCTGAATGATAGGACCGCCACAATCTTCGTCCCGTGACGATCAATGGCCCAGCCGACGATCGGGCCACAGACCAGACTTGCAACGCCCATGGGAAGAAATAGTATGCCTGCTTGGAAAGCGTCGAAACCGAATAGCTCGTGAGCAGCGAGCGCCACTGTCGAGTCGAAACTGCCCATGATAATCGCTTGCATCAAGGAACCCAGTAGTGCCGTTAGCAGCGAAGCATTTCTAAGACATGGCAGGAGAGGAATCATCCGCGCGATTCCAGGCATTTTCTCAGGCAGCTCGAAGGCTTCGATATCGATCTTTGGCTCGTCCAGAAGAGGTTGCGATTCGTTGCTCTCCTCTTGGTTGAGACTAATACGCTGCGCGGGACAGACATACCCTTCAGCATGGCTCTCCTCGACGATGAGTAGTCGACAAATGAGATCAACGCCGATTACTGCAATAGCAACAACCATTACACCTTTCAGGCCTGACTTTCGGTAGAGCATCCCTCCAACAAACGGGCCTCCCAGAGATCCAACAGCGGTAATAGAGAGTATCTGCATGCTGTGTCAGCGAACGGGATATCTACAACAGATCTGGACTGCTGCCATACCGAACCCATTGTCTTTCCCATATTCTCGATCCCGACCGTCTCAACACACATGGCAAGACCCACCGTCCAGACGACGGCAGAGCTAATGCCTTGTAGCACCCTTGCAGCGAACAGCAATGCAATACTTCTCCCCAAGAACAACATCAACGTTGCAGCCAGGAGACAGCTTAATGCGAACACGAACGGCGTCTTTCGATTCGGTAGCTTGTCCGCCAAAAGTCCGGCAATTGGACATGATATAACGTTCGCGCCGGCGTAGACTGCCAGCATTGCTGAAGTATAGCTCTGCACTTGTGAAGCCGGAAGTCCCAGATCATCTTGCAGCATGAAAGGGAGGATTGGAATGATCAGGCTGTAAAGAAAGAGATCGCCGAAGATTCCAACGCCGACCGTCAGGAGAATAAAGAGATTGTGGCTTCTCCATCTCCAACCAAAGGGCTTGTCGATATGTCCGGATTGGACTTTGGTGGCCGAGCTCGTCATTTTTAGAGGGTGGTCAAAGTTTTATGTCTTGTATCTTGTAGTCAACGCATGTCAATTTCTAGTAGCAAGATAGGTGGTAAAGTGGAGAGGATCGAGAATTTGCAAAGCTTGTAGTTGAAAATTTCCAAACCTTATGGATTGGGCTCAACACTTCATCAAATCGTGTTAGCCAACAACGCATATCGCTCAACATCTCACCGGTTCATCAGGCGGTCAAGAACAATCCCCGTTTTTGCATGGCTTTTATGTTACACTCGATAGAGAATTGGCGCGTCCATGCTGCATGTTGTAATCCAGATCCAATGCAGCATGATGAAACTGAAATGAAGCCAAAGAGCTGCATGTAGCCGTTGTCTCCAGCAGTGTAACCAGTCCCCGAGCCTTCCGATACGCTGTCATTCAGACCGCGAAGTGGTGTTACAGTGGTTTGGTTCCGGCAACGCGGGCCCTGAGCTGCAGTCGTCTGGGTCTGTGGAAGAGAGCGGTTTCGGCAGCATCAGACTGTCTGTCAACGTGACTAGAGGCCCTTTGTGTCACCTTTATGACGATGATGGGATGTGTTGGTAATAGCAAGAGGATGATGTGAGGTGACTCTCAAGGTTGGAGTGGCGTATTCTACGTGGACCGGAGGGGAGTCCGGCGGGGATCGTCACGTCTCTCTCTCAAACAGCCACCAGGTAAGGTACATGTACTTCGAAGCAACAACTCGATAACTCAGACCATCATGCCTCCCAAAGCAAGTCACCGTAGCAGCAATATACACAACATCGACTCAGACTCAGACGAATCCTTTCACTCTTTCAAGGACGACGAACCAACAGACACAAACCCAACTCCCACTACACCCAAACCGCAACCGAAATACAGCCCAAGCAAACCGCTCTCGAACAAGATAGAGCGGTTTCCACCCGAGGAAGAAGCCACCCTCCTCGCAGAATCCAACTCGATCAAAGGCGAAGGCAACCAACTCTTCGGCAAAGGCTCCTTCGATACCGCGATCCAAACCTACGACCGTGCTCTAGCGTCCTGTCCGAACTACCTCGATTACGAACTCGCAGTTCTGCGGAGCAACATTGCAGCATGTCACATCAAGTTACAAGAATGGAAAGAGGCTGTAGATAGCGCGGAGAAGGGCGTGGACTCTTTGGAGAGGTTGGAGCCTTTACCCGATGTGAGGAGCAAGAAAGAGCAGGCAAAGGATGGGAAAGCTGGTGACGATGGTGTGGAGGAAGTCGATGAGGAGTTAGAAGAGCGGATCAAGAATCTGCAGGCGTCCGGGCACAGTCTGGCAGAGATCCGGAACCTGCAGGTCAAACTGCTCATGCGGCGAGCGAAAGCTAAGACTTCACTGGGAGGGTGGTCATCACTGCAGGGTGCGGATGAGGATTATCGAATCCTGTTATCGCCTACGATGTTGCCGTGTCTATCGCAAACGGATCGAAGGACAGTCACGGATGAGTCGAGGAAGCTTACGCCGAGATTGAATGAAGCAAAAGAGCAAGAAATGGCTGAGATGATGGGCAAGTTGAAAGGACTGGGTAATTCCATCCTCAAGCCGTTTGGACTTAGCACGGAGAATTTCCAGTTCATCAAGGATGAAAAGAGTGGAGGGTATAGTATGAATTTCGATCAGAATGCTGGTAAGAAGTAACACAAGTTTCTAGACTTTCGATGAAGGAAGTTCTGGTTCTGGTCTGTTTGTTCTTCATTCAATGTCTTTTCTTTTTCAAGCCATTACACGTTAACGTAGCATTTCCTCGAAGACTAATCATCTCCGAGGAATCAAGGGCTCCGGACTCGCTTGCTAATGCCAGACAAAGCCCACGCTGGCCAGCGGTAAAGCAGAAGTATGGAGCCACACCATCTACAAGCTCAGTCGCTTGCCCAACGCCTCACTCCTCTGGCGTGTAGAGACGAAGGCAGGGATCAACGCAGTGGAAGGCTCTACTCCACTTCCTCGATCTTCTTGCCAGCTTCCTTTGATGCGCCAGCTTGCGCCTCATCTCCTTCCTCCAACTCAGGCATGTCCTCGTCGTCCTCTTCATCGCCTTCCTCATCTTCCTCGCCGCCGCCCATGCCTGCTGCGCCGCCGAGCTTGCTGAAGTCGATGCCGCCAAAGCCACCATCGCCTCCCATGCCGCCCATACCACCCATGCGGCTCATGTAGTCATCGTCATCTGGGATGGCATCTTGCTCGTCCTCGTCAACCCACTGGAGTAATGTCAGCTATATGCCTATCTTGTCATCGAGAGTGTATGCCGACCTTGTCAAAGTCGGTCTTCAAGAAGTGAACCTTCTTGTTCTCCTTGAGCAGCCGCGGCCAGTACTCCTCGCCTAGCTCCTTCTTCTGCAGCACCATCTCGACGGCGCGAGGCGAGTGGTTGATCTTCGAGGCGGATGGATCGATCTCGGCAAAGAAGTGGAGCTGGACGTGGTATTCGGCTTTCTTGGACTCGCTGTAGCCGGTGAAGGTCAATTTCGTTGGCTGTACGTCGAGCTTGATCTTCTTTGGGTCGACATCGGGGACGTTGATGGCGAGGAAGATGTGGTTCTTTTCAGCATCGCTTGCACTAGAGCGTTGTGCCCAGGTCACTGGATCCAAAGGTCAGTGAAGTCTGAAATGGTAGGATCGAGCCGAAACCCACCCTCGGGAGTGATCTGGTTGCTGTGGAACTCCTTCACATCGGTGGTGTTCTTGGGGACTTCCATGGTTGTGTATGGGTAGACTTAGTCGTGGGAGGTAGAGAGTCGGTCTAGGGTGGTTTGTCTAAAGCTGCAGGTACACAGAGAAGTGGTGCAGCAAGAGGATGACAAGGCTTGTTAATGAAGACTAGGCTGGAATCAGTCCGAATGCTCCAGAAAAGCTGAAAAGCTGCGGCTGGGAAGTGATGTTCGTCGCATGCACCCGAAATGGATGGCTTTCCCGCCACGTGACTAGCTGACACGGACGATGAGATGGTGAGTGAATGACTTACCGCGGATGTGTCTGCGATGTCCTGGTCGTGGTGAGTTCCAGAGTGTTGTCGTCGCCTGGTGCGGTCGGTGCTGGCTCCAGCCCCACGATTCAGCAGTGTGGAAAGCTTCCCGCGCAAACGTCACTCGGGCCAGCCCGCCGCTCTGGACATTCAAGGTTGCCTGGCTGTCACATGCTCTTGAACTATCACAACACATGCTCCTGGACTGCGATTGAGACACCTACGCCACACGTAATCACATCGGATATGATCTTGCGATCCTAGTCCACCACCTACACAATCACCACCATGGACGGCGTTAGGAAATTCTTCTACGGCCCGACGCCAGAGGAGCAAGTACGCCTACATGGCAGGCACCTATTTCATATGTTATTCTAACGTTGGCTACTCAGAAACGGAAATGCAAGTCGCTCGTCCGCCAGAATACCCGCAAGATCGACCGCGACATCCAAAACCTCAAAGCCGTCGAGGCCAAAACCCGCAACCTCATAATCCAAGCCTCGAAACGTGCCCAAAAGAATCCCTCACAGTCCAAACAAGCCGCTCAGGAAACGCGACTTTTCGCAAGAGAGCTTATCCGTGCGAGAAAACAGAGCCAACGACTAGCGACGAGTCGAGCGACACTACAGAGCGTAGGCATGCAAGTGGATGAGGCGTTTGCGATGCGCAAGATCGGGGAGAGCATCAAGAACAGTACGAGCATAATGAAGGACGTGAATACTCTAGTGCGACTACCAGAGCTTACGGGAACAATGAGAGAATTGAGTCAAGAGCTCGTGAAGTCAGGCATCATCGAGGAGATGATGGAGGACTCAATGCCTAACAACGAATTGTTCGAGAATGAGGACGAGGAAGCCGAAACTGAAGTGGACAAGGTTCTCAGCGAAGTACTGAAGGATAAGGTGCAGACTCCTGGAACACAACTGCCGACAGAACCCGTTGGGCCAGTGGAAGCGCAACCAGCCGAAGAGGAAGAAGAGCTGGATTCAGAGGAGATGCTCGCTCAGATGAGAGGAAGACTAGAAGCTCTCAAGAGTTAAGGACTCTCTGCATTTGTACAGGATCTCATGTTTTGATGAATGTGTTTGTGGAAAGGCGCGGCGTTTGGTGTTCGGGGTAGGTAGAACGTTCTACATTGGTGTTATATTGACGATCAAGACAGGCTGTGCTTCTTTCCATCTGCCGTCGTCTGGCAGGGAATGTCACGCAAGTGTGATGAGCCTTGATCTCAATGAGGAACACATAGCGTCAGAACAGTCGGACGCCCAGAGCGCGAACACATCCACGGACCTCGATCACACTGCTCGAACTCATCAATATGCCGCGCAGCTAAGCAAAGACAAAATGCGACACCTATATCAGCCTCAAGGGATTATGGCCAATCATGATTGTGAGTACCCCTGGTCCTGTTGTGCTTCCCAAATGTGCAGCCACAGCCATCCTCTGTGCAACCATTCAGGTGAGGCTGAAAAGAATGATCAACACACGTTGACCGCAGCCAGTTGGCTGTGCCGTCTTCGAGAGAACTACATTGGCGATTGAAGACTGGTAATTTAGACTTATGCCATCAGGCTCGTCGTCCTTTCCCTCTGCTACACACACACTATGGCCTTGCAAAGAATTGGGACCGCGACGATTCTGGTCACATGGCTCGCCGCCGTTGCCGCTCATGCACAACACACTCTCCAACTCACGTATCCGCAACCCCCACCAGCTTCGCAAATCAAGGACATCTACCCGAAGGAGTACATCAAGTTCACCTGGTCTTCGACCTGGCCGAACACGTCGTTATGGATCCGTACGTGGACAGAAATTTGCATGTGTCCAGACTCATACCTTAATATACTGACTATTTTACGCGGGGTTCTAGTTCAAGGGCCTAACGCTGCAGGCCACATTGCGTCGAGTACACTGAAGGGTAGGCTAAGGATTGGTGCGACGCTGTGTATTATACTCATGCTGACGAAACATCACGAAAGATGGTGTCGGTCCAGATGTCACCGAGTGTCCTTGGTCGGCAGGCAGACTTGGCTACAAACAGACACGCGAGGATCCTTTCTGGCTATATCTTTTCAATACACACAACCAGAGCTGTCCGACCTGCACCAGCAACAGCACGAAATTCTTCCTCCGAGAGAAACGGGATGATAATACGCTCAAGCTTGGTCTTGGTGTCGGGCTGGGTGTTGGGATCCCCATACTTGTGGCCGTAGCCGGCATTGCAGTCTGGCTCTGGATGCGAAAGAGGCAGAAGCAGCAGCGCGGATCCCAGACAATGTTGCTTCGAGATACACCGGCGGCCGTCGATTCTGCGCTGCCGCCAACTTCTGCTGGAGGCGTAGCCACCGTGCCGATGAGTGGGTACGCTGGCAGCATAGAAAAGGATAGTCCACTTGAGTCTGGCGGTGGAGATGTAGTGGAGCTACCACCGAACTTTGTGGACGCTCCTGTTGAGGCACCTACGACAAGGCAAAGGGTTGAGTTAGAGGGGGATCATGCGTTGTGAAGAAGAGTTCATTGTGCAGTGCTGTGTCAGGAACAGAGTAATGATTCGTGCCCGGGCGACTTGCTTCAGACATTCATCTTCTGCATGATGTACAGTTGCCAAATACCAATGATTAATCTTGTGTTTGGTATTTCAGCTGATCCCTCCAGCCTTGCTCCCCCTGATCCTGCGCGAGGCCGAAAGTTTCGGCTCGTCGGCCCGATCTTGCACAAGCCAATCTCGAATCCATCCCGTCACGACCTTTAGATCTGGCATTGCACGGGCAAACCTCATCCACCGCTACCTCGATGATGGACAGATAATGCTTGCCCTCTGGTCTCGCGCTGCGCAGATCCGAGGCTCATGTCGATGCCCTCAATGCCTCTCAGCGGCACATGGAATCGCGAGGAGCACAACCACCTCCGCGGCGAGACGGCCCCAGTACTGGACTTCTTCCACCCTTTGGTATTCCGGCATATTCGCGGCGGCTGCGAGCTGGGATGCGGCAATCAAGGTTCAGAGGAGGGAGAAATGGGATCAGGCGATTGCGGAAATCAAAGAAGAGCTGGGAGAGTATGATGGCTTGGAGGATGTGCTGAGTCGGCAGGCGTTGGAGGAGAGGAACGTGCAGAAGGGCAAGGCGAAATATGGGTATACGCTGCATGAGTTGGCAGATTCTGGCATGCGACGTAGCGTGCGTGAGGGATATGGTGTACAAGATTTTGGCAGGCTGCAAATCGTGGAAACACAATCCCAGGATATGGACTTGCAACACTTGGCAGCTGTGGTCGAGACCCACGGCGAGCTACAGGAAGAGAGCCATGTCTCGGCGCCGTCTGAGCAACACAAGCAGTATATGCCGATGCCCGCCCAAGATGAAGGCTTGCAAGAGCACAAGATGCCCGAAGAGAGCCATTTTCCGCCATCGTCTGAGCAACACGAGCAACCTACTGTGACGCCTGCCCAAGATCAGGGCTTGCAGGAGAATATCAGCAACGTTTCAAGTAGCGTGGCCGTCTTTGAAGGCGATGAGGCACTGCAGGAGCTGGCAGCAAATACTGACAGCAGCCTTCACAGGAGGAGGAAACCGCAGTGGCCAATGAATACAGCATTGGACACAAATCCCAGGCACCTACCACCTCAGTCCATATACGCGCCTGACTACGTCAAAAGGAAGCATGAGGCGCAAGGATGGACCGCATACAAGGTGGAACGCTGCATGATCTCCACCGACCTTTTCCTGCTGCGCACCTGGAACGAACTACGTAGGAGAGGCTTAAGTCAGGAGGCTGCAGATGCTGTCCCTAGCGAATATGCGACTTACCTGCTAATGTCTGAGCAAGACCTACAGAGAAGCATTGCACTGAAGGAGGCTGATCTCGATCGCCTTGAGCGTTTAGGCACGAAGCGCTTCAACCTTGGCTGGTTCAGACGACGACAACGTGACGTACCACTCTGCAAATACCGTATGGACGAGGATGGGGAATCCCACGACACTACAAGAGCAATGAACGAGACCATCCGAGATCTCTTCGAGCAAGCCAAAAGCGGGACCCTCACTATACCCACTCTCATGGCCCAGGTCTGCTACAATCTATCTCGATCGGCCGCGCCCCCGAACATCGACACCTACAACAGCCTCTTGGTCGGTCTATTTGATTTGCGGCAGGTCAAGCATACCGAGCACGTCATACACTCGATGTTGCGAACGAGAGCTCGTCCTAACGAAGTGACACTTGCCACGGTCCTCAACTTTCACAGTGCTACAGGCGATGCCAGCAACTTCAGGTGGTGGGTCCAACGCATGCGCGGCCGCTTCGATGGTCTCATGAATGCGTCACCTCATACCAAGATTTCTGCCATGACTGGCAATCGCTTGATACATCGCGATGACGGAAAGAATGACGGTCTGGGAACCATCATCCAGCTGCCATACCCCACACCTATGGTATTCGGTGCCCTGATACATGGCGTCTTGAACTTCAGCGGCTTCGAAGCTGCACTCCGAATATGCGAGCATATGGCCGAGGAAGGCTGGGGTTTGTGCATCACTGGTCTGGGCATAATTCTCAGGAACTGCGCAGAACGAAAGGATTGGACTTCCGGCCTCACGATTTGGAAGCAAATCCAATCGTTGAAATGGAAGAGCACACGCTACGTTAATAGCACTTGGACTTCCGAGAAGATCGGCATACAGACGTTCGTCACCATGCTCCAGCTTTGCGCTCGCTGCGGCCAGCGGAACGTATTTGAGGATATCATCGATCAAGCAGCCCAGGCGCATCCCCAGGCGGTGACCAAGGTCATGGAGCACGTGCGAAACGATCAGCCATATGCACCTCCTTTGCGTTTGGAAATCGAAGATGATGACCCTGTTGCGTTCACAAGCCTCGATGCGATTGCTCCTGCCCAGAAATGGCCCGTCGATGAGACCATGCTGGCTATGGAGCTTGCCCGACGACACTCCTCCAGTGTTGAAGGGGAGGATGCTGTGCCTGCGCGGGAGACAGGCATGCGTCATTCACCATCTGAGCATGGCTGGCAGGAGGGGCCATATGCCACGTTGCACCTGGACCTCCCCAGTTGAAGGTACCGAGGACGATACAAGATTGAACCCCAAACTACTGGACATGCCGCGCAGGCACGAGCTGGTCTCCAGGATGTCCTCCAGTTCATCGTGCCTAAGCCAGTCGCCCGACGAATGCCATTAAACGCCGAAGTTTAGCATGGACGACACGCCCAGCGTAGGAACACGCACGGGAGACAACGTGAATGCAAGGCTCATCCGACAAGAGCCAATTCGACGCTCAGGCTCGTCATATGCAGGGGCACATGGGGATTTTCCTCCTTGAAGGTGCATAATGGCCGGTCAGATGCGCGCCATGCGCCGTTTTCACATCAGCCGAAGTTGAAGACACGACTGCTGCCCAGATTCTGGTGCGAAGTTGGTACGGCTGCGGAAAGAGGCTTCAGGGAGCAAAACGACGACTGCTGCTCCCTCACAACATCTTCGTCTTCTCTTCCATCACTGTTACAACCATGCATCTATTGGCAGACGTGGAGACTGAGCGGAGAGGACCGGCGGGAGAAAACACATGTACATGTACGCCCAGGTCTGGGATTACATCAGCGCGGGATCGCCCTATCTGGACGGCCACGAGAGCTTTACCTCGCTTCCCACGGACTATGCCTCACCCAGACCGCGGTCGTCGTTTCAAGTCCAATATCGGTTGTCTTTCAGCGCTCTATCAACTCTTTGCGGCTGGTCGACGCTGATCGCCACATGTTTCTGGAACAACGCAGGCAGTGCGATCGACGGCGCTCGCTGTGGTGGGCTTGTATGAGAGAGAAAGATGACGGTGTGACTGCTCCACGATGGATCTTATCTGGAAGAGCTTTGAATACATCGGGCCGTCCACGTGCAGTGTTACAGAGGCTCGCGGCCCTTCGATGCCTACCATTCATGATCACACCAGTGACATCCCAGGTCCGCGCAAGAGAAGACTCACGTTCGTCGACGGCCGGCTCAAGGTAAAACGAAGGCCTAATCAGCGTCGCAGCAGACCAGCCACTTTCTCGGTCGCGAATCGCCTTCACACTAACAGCGAAGTCCCTTTGGCTGAGGCTGCCTTCTCCAGAGATGAGGGACCTGGCCGCAAAGATATTGTGCTCAGACCACATACCTTGGCTTCAGCAGAAGTAGCAGTGGAGCCCTCTTACCGAGATTACCTCAGCTCCCTTCCGACACCCACTGATATACCCTGGTCCGATGAAATTGATGTGTGCTCAACAAGCATAAGTCCCGACTGTCCGACCGCATCATCTCCCTCTCTTGCCAACGTACTGGATGGCAGACTGGTGTCTGGAAACGAAGAATGGGTCGGAGAGATCGTTGTCGATAACGACTGTCATGAAAATGAATCGCAATCTTTGCAATTGTGGCATGGAAGCACGGTCCGGTTCGAGAACGTTGCTCAGAAGTTCAATGATGTCCTCGCCCTATGTCTGCCTCTCCCGGATGTATAATGTAGTCTTCGCTGACAAGATGCTCAGACAACGACGACTTCTGCGTCCTGCCTCTGAGCATGGATTGTGACAGTAATCCATTCAGAGTATCTACAAGGCAGTGTGAAGGCAACCCATCCCTTCTGTATTCTGCACTCGCACTATCTTTTCAACACCTGGCCAAACAACGAAACAGCCCTGCGCTTGTAGAGGAGAGTAGTCGTCATCGGTCAATGGCCTTCCAATGCTATAGCGAAGCTCTCAGTAATTCCACGGCCAATATACTACTAGACACTCTACTCCTGCTATTCAACTTCGAGGTGCGTGGTACTCACGTCGTCAAAAAGCTACAAAAGCTGAAGCTGCCTGCAGGTCACCCAGTCAGCCTTTAGCGGATGGAAAGTCCATATCCGAGGAGCCAAGAAGATTCTCGATGGGATCGATATCACGCATGCGCTACGAAAGAACTCACGTCTTCGTGCCCAAGTCGCAACTTTACTTTGGTGAGAGCCATGTTGCGGAAGTCTTCTGCGGTTGACTAACGCAAGCCAACATGATGTAGGTGGGACATAACTCTCGCTTTCATCTCAAGAGAAGAACCTGCAATGCCCTTACAGTACCTGGACCTGCTGATCGAGAACAACTATCAAGACGAATGGACGTTCTTTATGCTGAATGGATGTCCGGCTGAGCTCATCAGAGCGATGGGAAAACTGGCGAGATTGGCCTGGATATCGCGGCAAGCAGCGAAGCTGGAATGGACGACGTTCAATACCCACCCAGTGGATGTCATATTTGATGAGGTGCTTCACTTCAACAACGAGGACAACATGTCCCTGGACGAGATCAACGAAAACGGCGAAGATCCATTCGCTCGGCAAGACCGCTTCCACTGCGTCGAGGCATGGAGGAACGCAATCCTACTGTACACCCGCCGAGTGTTCCAAGCGGAGCAGAACGTCGACCAGCTGCGTGCCATCGACCACTTATCGCGAGTCACTCTCGACCACATTCGATGTATCCGACAAACAGCCAAAGTGCAGAAGCAAGTGTTGCTACCACTATTCCTCGCAGCTGCAGAGCTTGGAGGTGAACATCCAGACCGAGACTTTGTCAGGATCTACTGCAAGCATTGGAGCGCCACCACAAGGTACTCTCAATTCGAGAGTGCACTTTCTTGGCTGGAGACCATTTGGTCGGAGTGGAAGAGCACGACACGAAGCACGTACTGGTGGGGCTGCATGATCGGGGCTGAAGCATGGGGCATGGAAGACGGCACTCATGTGTCAATCGGATCAGAGCTACTCTTGGGTTGATATCGAGCTCTTGCGTCTAGCGAGCAAAGATATTCCGAGGATATACACATGTTGGCCTTCGGCTCGCTGCCTCAGCGACGTTATCCTACCTCCTGCGTCTGCTTCTGTCCTCCTCCCAGTCAGACATTCAGCCTTTGTCCTCCATGCGGCCTCTTGCGTATTCTTTGAGTCGTCTACAACACTGTTATCGCTCGGTTTCTTCCCCTTCAGAGCCTCGCCGTGTTCACTGCGCTACTGCTCCGGACAGGGGCAGCAGGTCTTTGGTAGTCAATCGCGAATGTGTAGACTGGATCGTAGTGCATGGCCCAGTAACCATCCCAGATCTTTTGCGTGACTGGTCCAATCTTGCCGTCCTTCACTGGGTGTCCGTCGAGTGTCGTGATGGGCATGATACCACCAGCGGTCGTGCACATCAGAATTTCATCGCACTGGTAGGCGAGTTCGACCGGCACAACCTGCAAGCGAATCTCAATGTTGTTGGCTCGAGCGACGTCGAAGACGCTCTTGCGTGTAACGCCTTCAAGGACTCCTCGATCAGCCGTGTATAGAACGTTGTCTTTGATGAAGCAAACGTTGAAGCCGGATCCTTCGGTCAGATTTGCATCGCCGTCAGTCAAGAATGGATATGTGGCGCCTCGATCCCCAGCCTCGAACATGGCTCGAGTCAAGTCGCCCCATTGCAGGTTCTTGATAGTTGGATCGAACGATCCAGGTGGAGTGCGCCGTACAGTCCTGGCCACCACTGCAGAGCCACCGGTGAGCTGCATCTTGGGATCCATAACCCACACATAAGGCATGATGAACATATATAGGTTCGGCCTCAGAGTGTGCTGAGTCCCGTTTGCGATTGCCTCTCGAACGCCTTTCAAGCCGCGAGTGACAATGAGCTCGACAAATGCGTCTTTGATCCCGCTTCGTGCCACCATGTCGACCAAGATGCTCTTGATTTCGGCTCTTGGAAGTGGAAGTCTTAGCCGCATTTTGTCACAGCTTGCCGATAGTCGGGCAAGGTGGTCGTCCAAGCGGAAGAATCGTCCATCCCATACAGAAGGAACATCGTAAGTCAAATCGCCATGCATGAAGCCTTGGTCGACCAGTGGAATTCGCGCTTCGGCTAGGGGCGTAAGTTGTCCCTCGACCCAGGCTACGCCCTGTGCGAAGACGTTCGTGCTTCTTTCGAGCTCAGCTTGTCGTCTGGCATAGCCGGCAAAGACTTCGTTCATAGTGGCCATGTCTCGCTGAAAGGAGCACGAAGCTGTTCGTCGTGCTGTGTATGAAGGGAATTGGTTATCCGCGGTCGAGTATTGCTCGTCTGTCTCCAAGGCACAAGAGTTGGACAAGAGACGGTTAAGTATCGCCATGTGTAGGTCACTGGCAGAGCTCGCAGGAGCTACAGGGTGTCGACGCATCCTTTCGAGCTGGCCGAAACAGGAATTGCCTCTTTGAACAGATCTGCCGATCTTATGCGAAGCATAAGCTGTGCGTGAGTATCTCATTCACATGGAAATGGATGTCGCTACCATACTGCTCGAATTGCCGCAGCCTCTCTTGGAAGCAGAAGGAGCCCCTGACTAGTCCCGTTGGGCAATTCCTATTCCAGAGGAGTTCTGCAGAGCAATCCAGGCCAGCAGCTCTGTAGATTGGACCTCATTCCTGCCTTGTGGCGCACTGTCTCGAGCACACTCGTGCCCAGCGAGGTCAAATCATCGTCGGCGGCTGCTCTTTATCTGACCATTTTGGTGGCAACATGTACGAACGCCCACATGGGCGATCCGTGAACGAGGCTGCAGGGGCTCTGGGCAGCTGATAAGACACAAGCACCACCGACGGCCCTGGCGACCGTCGAACAGGATACAAAAGTCTCAAGTCCCTTGTGACCACACCCTCATCACCTCTGGTCCGCAATCTACACCCACGGCCTCGTGTGCCTGCCCTGCAAAGAGGTCCACGATCCGCATTCTGCCTCAACAGCATGGCTACACCCAAACGAAACTCTATGACTACCCACGATGACGCCGAACTCGAAGCAGCTGGCTACCAAAGCCAGATGCCCCGTCGGTTTTCCGTTTGGTCACTGGCTGCTTTGTCGTTCACCCTGACGTGCACTTGGCTAGGGACTGGCTCGTCGATAGGCATTGCCCTCACTGAATCTTCAGCTGCTGGCGTACTCTGGTCCTTGGTCATCGCAGGCTTTATGACTACAATCGTCGCTGCTGGTATGGCGGAATTGGCTTCAGCGTACCCAGTGGCTGGCGCACAGTACTACTGGTCCTTCATGGTCGCAAGAGAGGACTATAAGCCCTTCGCCTCGTTTGTGTGAGTGTATCAATAAGGACGAGATGATGCTTCCTCTGACACATACCTTTTCTAGCAACGGTTGGCTTAGCATTATCGGCTGGTGGCTCGGTTGCGCTTCGGTGGCCAACTTCGTCGCATCGATGATTCTCGACATCGTGATCGCTTGGTATCCTGGCTTCGTCCCGCACCAGTGGCATCAGTACTTGATCTATGTTGCTCTCATCTGGCTGGCGACAGTCATCAATATCCTCATGGCGAACTACATCCCGCTGTATAACAAAGCGATGTTCATTCTGGCCGTTCTCGTCTTGTCGTCGACGACGATCACGCTGTTCGTGGTGAGCCGGCATCATCACGCTTCGGCTCCTTTCATCTTTGGCGACACGACGAATCGCACGGGATGGTCCAGCGATGGTTTTGCCTTTCTTCTCTCGGTCAGCAACGCCGTCTATGCTTTTCTTGGTGCCGACTGGGGCGCCCATCTCTGCGAAGAGATCCCAAACCCTTCGAAGAACGTACCGCGTGTTATGGTCTACCCTCTGATAGTGGGCCTGGTCACTGCGTTCCCGTTCGCTGTTGCGTTGCTATACTCGATCACAGATCTGTCGGCAGTGCTGCATACTGTCACCGGTCTTCCCCTGTTCGAGATCTACTACCAGGGAACTGGCAATTCGAGAGTCGCAGCCTCAGTCTTGATGGCATTCTTCGCGTTCCTGTTCTTCAGCAATCTCGTTGCCAACGGTGAGTATTCATACGAGATAGACCCCCCCTTGTCTTGCTAACACAGCCAATAGCCACGACATCATCGAGGACTCTTTGGGCAGTCTCCCGAGATGGGGCCCTGCCATATTCCAGGATTTGGGCCCACGTTCATTCAGGCTGGCAGGTACCAGTCAATGCTCTTGTACTCTCGGCGGTGCTCATAACGGTAAGACACTTTCGGTCTGCTCTCGTCGTAGTTGAAACACTGACTGGTCTCAAACTTGTAGTTGTACGGTTTGATCTTCCTCGGTTCAAGCACCGCATTCTCAGCCATGGTCAACGCCTGCATCATCTTCCAGCAGACAACATGCATCGTCCCACAAGCGGTTCTTCTCTATCGTGGCAGAGAAAAGGTGTTGCCTCCACGATATTTCAGCCTTGGACGGCTTGGTATTCCGATCAACATTGTGGCCGTCGTTTGGGTCATCTACCTAAACGTCATATATTGTCTCCCCACCGCTTTGCCAGTCACGGCCTCGAACATGAGCTATGTGTCTGTGGTCTGCACAGGCTTGTTCATGTTTGTGCTTGTTCTGTGGTTCACAACGAAGAGAGGGGTTTTCGAAGGTCCGAGGATCGACTTCGATCTGTTGCAAGCAAGGAGATTGGATGCCATCCAGGGCATTGATGTTACAGAGCACGCAGTGGAACCTGTATCTCAGAAGGCGCAACTCAGTGATAGTCTTGCTGAGATCTAGGTATAACGAAGTGATTTGATCGAGTTCGTCGTCTCGTTCTAAGGTCTTGTTCGAAAGCCATGTCTTCCGTCAAGCTGGCCTCGTCAGAGTTGTAGATAGTCCAGCAGAAAGGCTCCATAGCTTCGTGAAAAAGGTGATGAAGTGAAGATCATCCTTCAACGTAGATACGGCTTGGTCGTCCCTGACGTCGGCCCGGAAACAAGGGAGCTTGTTTGGCAAGCTCTCCCCAGCTTCGTCATCGCCATTGAACGCTGCGTTGCATATACATGTATGATTAGAAGGTTTACGATCCACCTCACCTCGGTCTTCCTTCTTTATCTTACCCTGAACAAGAACGTGCACAAAGGACTCAGCCTTGTTATATACACACCAGGGAATAGACAGCGACTGGATCACCATACTGACACTCAGCCATCGAACAACCAGCTCATTTCGATAACAATCAAAGACCAAAACAAATACCACCTCCAAAATGCCTCTCTACGAGATCCAGCACATCTGCCCCCTAACAGATGCCCAAATGGACGAACTCGCCACCGCCATAACCACAATCCACTCCACAAAATTCACCACCCCACGCATGTTCGTCAACGTCAAATTCACCGACGCCACCACCCACATCACCTACATCGGAGGCAAGCGCCGCAAAGGCAACCACATCATCGCCAACGTGCGCGTGGGACCCTCGCGCACGCAAAAGGACTGGAATGCCCTGTGCGTGGAAATTTTGAACTCTTGGAATCAGATCGTGCCGATGCCGAAGGTGAAGAGGAGTGATCCGGATGTGGATTACTCTTTGAGGAGCTGTATTTTGCTGGGGGGCATGATTGGCGGGTATGAAGCCGGGTTTATGATTCCTCAGGCGGGCGATGACATGCAGTGGATGAGGGATCATTGGGAGGAGTTTGAGATGAAAGCTCAAGGTGGGGATGAGGAGTTCAAGGAGGCGAGTCTGAACATTGTGCCGACGATGATATGTCCAGTATGAAGCTGACGTTGGGATTTGTAGATGATCGAGGAGGTGAAGGAGAGAGGATTGCTGGATGGTGCTAATGGAAAGAGTAGCAAGCAGAAGTTGGAGGAGATGCTCGGCTGGGGAGATTCTGCTTGAAAAGGATATGATGCATTGATACGAGTACACGCCACTTGATGATCTGATATCCCTTTGACGCCGTTGCCGACGCGTGCTGTACGCCTCGACGAAGTGCAAGCCAGTCTTATGAATACACGCTTCCATGAACACTGTCGTAACGCATCAATATGCAACCTTCATCTACCCTCTTCCAACACACTTTCCCCAAGCCGGCAGCCCACAGCCAAAGCCCACGAAAAGATATATCAAGAACACCACCACCACAACCAAGAGCACCATCAATCTCACATTCTTCCACCACATCTGCCTCCGTAGCCCGCGACTCCTGACCCTGAAGTCCGCAGCACTGCCTCCCAGCCGATCCGTCTTATCCACCAACAAATCAATCCTCTCTCCTCGCTCCAGTACCCTCTCAATGTTCTCCGTCATGATCCCCCTCACGTTCTCAATCTCTCCTTGGACATTCCTAACCGCATCATCTTGTCCAGCCTTCGTCGTACCATACTCCACCATCAAGCTCTTCAGCTGCGCATTAAAAGCCGCTGCGCCGTATGCTGGTAACGAGGAGAATGTCGTGCGTTCGGGGTCGTAAGAGGCGAGGAAGCGCTTCTTGATCTCTACCAGGAAGCCGAAGGGTATGCGGCGGCCAAGGTCGGATTTGGCGACAACCAGATACGTTAGGCCAGCGGCGGAAAGGGAGGATGGGTCAGAAGAGGAGGGACCGCTGTCGGCGACATAGTGGATGAAGTTGTCGTTGTGGGTGTATGTTTTCTTGTCGGCGGTGGTGTGGCTGACTTTGGGGAGGACGAGGGAGGCGAGATTTGATGCGCCCGAGGCGGCGGAGGTAGTGTGTTCTGTGAGGATGGTGCTGCCATGGGCGATGCAAGAGTAGAGGAGACTGTCTAGATGTGAGTAGATGGTTTGATCGCGGGATGGAGATGGTACTTACGGTGTGGCGGGAGTCGAGCTGGTGGCCATGTTGGAGGGACCTTGTAATACCGAGAAGGTCTCGAGGGGCGATGTTGTCCTATACGCAGTGCAATTTCGTAAGACTGATGTACTTGTCGTTGCCTTCGCCTGTGCCCAACGCCGCTGGCGCAAACAATCCTTGGCGACTCGCGGCGGGCTCGTGATGTCAGTAGCCGCACCTTCCCTTCCCTGTCCAAGCGTGACAGCACGTGCGGGCCGAGCTCCGAGCGGTCGAGCCCGCCCCCACGCAACCTCGATCGCACTGCGGGGAAGGGTCCACCCAGGTGACTTCAGCAGTCTATGGCCGAGCCATCCAGATGTAACCAGCAGCACTCGCCGCAAAAGCAACACATTGCAATACACTCGCCAAACCTCAGCGAACAGTACCAAATACTTGATTGAAGTCACGACTTACCAAAACTTCCAAACTCTACACCATACCCTGACCACGACCACGACCAAACAAACATGGGCTGGGAACGCTACATCACGTACGTCTTCCAATCGCAGACTTGCCACCTTTCCGTGTTACGATAAAGAATGTACTAACTGTCTTGGAAAGACGAACCAATACCATCCTCTTCAGTACAGCTGCCCTCGCGAGCTCGTGGGCCGTCGTGCGTTACAGGCAAGAACAGGACCGGCGTCGAAATGTGAACACTTACCATGTCGAAACACATCGATCAGGTCAGTACTTCGGGCATCAGCAATACTGTTTCTTGGCTTAGACTGGTTGCAGGTGGCGGCATATAACCAAAGGGTTTTCCATTAGCATGGGTGGTGTTGTATGGGAGGAAGATGAAAAGACGGCGGCAAGTGTTCATTTGACGAGACAGCTACAGCACGAACCTTTCGCAAAGCAACATGTACAAGATGTTCAATGCAGAAATTCGACATTTAACCCAATACCGAAAAACTTCGTATACTTGAACGACTACAATGCAACCCGCACGAAACCAATGCTCGCTCGCTCGCTCGAAAATGTTGCCCGCCCAACCATTAATCGCTCAAAACAACGCCATCATCTCGCTGTCGTATTACAATGCCTCGCTCGCTCGCTCGCAAACACCAACAATCCGCCCGCCAGGTCTCTAGTAATACATTCTAATCCATTGTCGTGTTGGAAGAACCGAAGAATCCAGACGCTCACACCCAATGCAATGCCACCTCCCTCCCAGACCTCTCCTCTGTCGTGTAAATCATTCCGTCTACTCATCATGCTCTTCCACCTCATCCCTAACCGCCGTATTAGACCTCACCGCAGTCTGCGGTCGCCGTGGAGCACTTCCATCATCACTCACTCTCCCCTTCTCCTCCTCCTTCCCAACCTCAATGACCGACTTGACAGACTCAGGACTTGCCCCCTCCGCCGGATCCTCACTCGACCCAACCTTGATCGCCGCCTCTCCGCCACTGCCCATAGCTGTCAGAGGCCTCTCATTCTCCTTTCCCTTCCTGCCCGCACCACGGGGAAACTGCGAAACCTGCACCTTCCTCGGACTCCTCCTCGACCGATCCTTCTCATTCCCTCCAATCCTCCCAATAGGCGTCTTGGGCGTCTGCCACCCCGATGCTCCTCCCGACCCACTACCAACACCATAGCCCTCCTGTGTATCAATCTTCGGCCTAATGGGCTTGGCACGTGCAGCACCAACAGGCGGGATCGCCGCTCCACTAGAATCAACCTCACTATCCCTCCGACTCGAATTCGTAGCATTCTGACTCAAATCCTTAATCTCCTTCAAAACCTCCCGGAACCCTTCCTCGAGCGTATGCATCCTCGCCAGCATAATACGATTCACCATCCCCTTTTCCTCTTCCTCGGAGCGACGACGTTCTTCTTCGGCGCGACGTTGGAGGTCCCGCTCGCGCATCATCTGCTCGCTGAAGGACGCGGGCATGCCGGAGATGCCGCCTGCATCGATGCCACCGGGCCCGAACTTGTTATCTCCTAAGTCGCTGGCGAGGTCGAGCGCGCGGGCGTTGAAGGAGGGGTCGCGGCGGGATCGGGGCATGTCGAGGAAAGTTAGGCCGGCGGTTGTGGCGTGGGGTGCTGTCTTTTGGCGAGGTGGCATGATGGGACGGGCCTTTGTTGGGGCTGGCTTTCTATGAGGAGTACGTGTGCCGCTGGGGCCGCCGTTGGCTGGGGTTGTTGTGCCGCCGCTGTTGTTCTTCGAGCTGTATTGTGGTATGGGTTGAAGATGGTTGGAGTTGGACGAGTCGTAGTTGACCTGAGGCGCGAACAGGATCGTGCCACTCGAAGTCTGTCGATTGTGGTTGCGAGGTGCGTGTGAAGCGGACTGTCCATGCTGAGGTGCTCCAGGTCTACGGTGCAGCTCTGGCGAGTATGCCAGTCGTTGTCGCGCAGCATGCGAGAGCTGCATCGAAGGAGAAATAGGTGCGGCAGGCGTGAAGAACTCAGCTTCACTGTCGTCCACGGGAGTCCGCTCTTGGATGGATATCGCACTTTCGCCCAGAATCGGGGTTGCATGGTCGCCATCTGAATCATCGTTAATCTCATCATCACCGTCTGCTTCAGTATCTTGTGGCAGTGTCTCAGTACTCATCTCCATCTCATTCTCCTCATCAATCTTGTAGGGTCGTCGCGATGCAGTATGCGACAACAAATCCGGATCACTAGCCACGCTTCTGGTCGCGGTCGAGAAGTCTCGCGATCTCTTCATCATCTTCAATCTATCGGCAGTGCTCGCGCGCTTAAATCGAGGCCGCCGATTCTCGAGACGCTCAAGCACACTTCTAGGTTGCTCCATTGGAGGACTAGCACCGCCTTCCATATCAGCAGCCTGCATCCACTGATCGACAGCATTGGAGTCTTCTCGATCTCGATCGACATCCATCTCTTTGGTGGTCGTCCGGACTGTATCTCCTTGAAACGGTCTTCGAAAGACCTCGTCCAGTGCTCGATCTTTGCGGAAGCTGATGACCGATGGCTCTCGAAGGCGGTGGGCGGATGGATAGTCGACTGGCTTATTGATGCTGAACGCTATCGGCTGAGACTGGTGGATATGCTGCTTTTCGATGAGGTCTGTCGGTGCGTAAGAGCTCCGCGCCATTACGAGTCGTTCATATGCGAAGATGGTGAACAGTATTGGGAAGTGTGAGATCTTGATGATGGTCCTGTTAATCTTGACGTACGTCCGCAGTGGGATCAAAAAGCGAATCGGACTGAGCATCCATCCAACGATGTTCGTGGGCGCGACGTAGCTGAAGAGTGCGTCCGATTTGACCATGGAAATGGTGTTGACGGCGAACAAGAACTGGTGCTCTTCCTCTGCATTCTTTACGATAGCCATGAAGCTGTTGGTCAAAACCGTGATGAGGATCGTCACGATGAGAAAGTGACAAATTGTCAAGAAGACGGCCATGATGCCTTTGCCAAGAACATTGTAGCCATTCCAGTGATCCCACACAGCTGGGGTGAAGCCCATCAAGATCTGGAACAGTGAATACGCCACTCCGTTGGCGTCTCTGGTGTCGGAGAAAGATAGAGACAAGGCCACCCAGAAGCCCGAGCAACTGATGACAATCAAGACCAGGATAGCCATGAGATCCACAGTCATCATGCGGAACGCAATGAGCAGCTGCGAGAAGTACCGATAGTGGTCCAGAACGCTGAAAAGTCGCGGGAAGAGCAGGATGGCAGTAGCCGCAAGTACATCGTAAGCGATCCCTGCAATGCGATGTTTGCCTTCTTCCGCCAATACGATACCGTATAGTCGTAGACAGTAGTAGACGCCAAACAGGAATAGGATCCCAAGATCGAAAGCGTTCCAAAAGCTGAGGATATACAGGCCAAAGCCTTGTTCGGTGAAGCCCACTACCTCATCCAACATGTAGCCAATGCTCCAAAACCAGAACAGGACTTCCAGTGGTGTGATGGGCAGACTTCGTTCTGCGAGGACTGCGACGAACAAAGCGAGCATCGTTGCGAAACTCAGCGTACTGAATACTTGTCTGTATCGGGGCACACGAAGGCGACTGAGTTTGAAAAGTGATGCATCTCGTGGGTTGTACAGTGTCACCGTTCGTCGAGCTATGACTGGTTCCGGTGCTTTCTTTGCGAGTCGTGGTTTTCGTGCTTTTCTCGATACAACAGCATCGGCTGGAAGAGCACTGGGCGAGTGTGCGTCTTGTGTTCCATAGCCCACTGCAGCATCTTTACGATGTCTTCGGTGCAGGTTGTCTGCCTCGGAATGAAAGACGATATTCCCGGCCCAGATAGCCTCCAGATGCTGAACGACAAGCGGGTGTGCAAGAAAGCGCTTCGCTTCTGCCCGGATAGCAATCTCGATAGTGCTAACTCTCGCAACTCGTCCTTGGGCCCGTCGTATTTGTACATCCGAGTTGACGGCAGGAGTAGCTCTTCCTGAGGGACCTCCACTGGGCGGTGTAGAGATGCCTTGCAGGGGGTCGAAGTCATAGGACAATGAATCGATCAACTCTCGAGTCGAGAATTCCCTCAACAACCGCATAGCCAGCAGCTCACTAATCAATGCTCTTGTCCTCGAAACACCCACATTGCCAGGATTCATCTGACCCTCTTTCTGGAACTGCAAGCAGTTCGCAATCAACGCACATAGTGTGGCACGATTGAAATGGTCCGCTCTGATCTGGCTCTGGACGGGCTTCACCAGGAATTGACTGATCTGTGGACTTCGCAACTGATCCCAAGACAGTGTAGTCTCACACCTCGCGACAATGAGCTGGCGTATGGCATGAGTGACGTTGTACAGTGGCAGTCTGTCAAGATGCGCCGCCGAGAAGATGGGTAACAGTGGCGTATCAACTGCATCTTCATCCTCATCTTCTGCTATATCCTCCTCTTGGTCCTCGTCGAATTCCTCCTCATTCTGATCCATGTCGCCGAAGTAGTCGTTCTGCCCAAGTAGTCGGTGTCTTGGCGAATACTCGTCCTCGTCTTCATCGTCGTCGTTCGCATCGTAATCGTCGGTGGGATATCTTCGTGCTATAGCTCTCGTCCGCTCCGGGGAGCGTGTAAAAGGCGACCATGGCTGGCGGGAGGAGTCGTCGTTCTTCTTTCGCCCTCTGCTGATGGAGCGAAACAAGCGCAACATTTGAATGATGCCCAACCGTGGTTGTGTGGTGACACGTCGCTCCACTCGAATCCACTCCGACGATTCTAACTTCTTCGACGCGGGTCTGTCAACAAACGGTAAACAAATCTGCCAACGCCTCGACGCAGCGGATAGGAAGCAGAACAGACGCAAGGACGAACAATGCCGCGCCGTATGCTGTCCGGTAGCTCGTGGCACGGCTTATCAGGCTACCTTACCTGCTTGCACCCTCTCACAACCCGCCCACGCACGTGAAGGTGTACTACGCGCACGAGACAAGACCAAGTGCATCAAACCTACCGGTCATCCAATGAGCTTGGACCATCACGCCACGGACACCCCCACTCTGCGACTTGCTTGTCACGAGCACGGCTTCCGATGCGGCGGTGAAATGGGTGAGATAGGTGAGATTTGGCTAGATGTAGCAGATGATGTACTGCTCGGGTATGTACATGTACTTGGAGATAGGGTCGTGTCATGGGTGACGGAGAGCGAATAAGAAGCACGAGCTGCATCACCGACCTCCGCCAGCTGCACCCCAAGGTTTAGCCTCAACTTAAGCGACCTCCCGCTACTGCATCCCATCTCCAATTCCAGCATCCCATTCCTGAGGGAAAAGAGAAAATTTTGGGTGGACCATCACCATCACAGTCCTGTCTGGATCCTGGACACACCGGATACGACACCCGGAAACACGACCACCGGCACGACCGATTGCGTGACATTCACAACATCCTTCACCGCCGCCAACTCGAGCTCTGCACCACGCCGACCTCTGAGCGACATCTGCATCCCTCGAAGAAGCTATCGCAGCTCATAGCTCCCACACCAAGCAACCCAGCCACAGCAGCAGCAACATCACCAAGCTAGCCCACCATGCCCAAGCCCAAGCGCAACATCCAATCCCTCCAGCTCGAAACCCTCACACCCCCTCCAACCCTGGCTCCTTCCCAAAAAATCGCTCGCATAAAGTCCGCCGCCGGGAAAAACCTCTACAATCTCGAAACCGCCTCTGGTGAGGCACTTCTATGCGAGCTACCTTCCAAATTCCGCTCCACAATCTGGATGAAGCGGGGTTCCTTCGTGCTGGTCGATACGGCTTCTCTCGCGGGCAGGGAGAATAAGTTGAGTGGCGAGATTGTGAACATTGTGGGCGATGTCAAGGCTTGGATGAAGGCGAGCTGGTGGCCGGAGGAGTTTGTGGCGAAGTCTTCGAGTTATCAGCAGGATTCCGAGGAGGAGAGTGATGAGGGCCCGCAGATGCCGCCGTCGGATGATGATGAGGATTGAAAATGGCTCATGGGTGAGACTTTTACTTTGAAGGGGTCTAATCTGTGTGGTCGTGTGGCTGCTTCTGACTTGTCTCGCCTTTCTTGGCAGCCAGGTACGGACTTGTGCCTATCCACACACTGCCGACTGTGATGGCCAAACAGCCCACCACCACCAACGAACTCGCATTGGTGCTTGGGTACACATTCCATGCCCACTCCTGCGCTACGCAGATTGCATACATCATCACTGGATGCATGCCGCTCTTCCAAAGCAGGAAGGGAGTCGACCAAGCGATGTACACGAAGAATTGGTAGTGTAAGCTCCTCGCACACAGACACCCAATGATCATCGACGACAGTACCGCTGTCAGGATAAAGTTTGGCGTCACTCGGCGAGCTATGCGTGCTTGCTCTTCCTTTGATGGAGGTGTCAAGAGCTTGTTGAACGCCTCTGGGACGCTCCAGCCTGAAGGCGCAAGCCATCTGCCTGCCCCAAAGGTGTAGAGCAAGGAGAGATGAACGACAATTAGCAGGAGCGAAAATGGTCGACTCAAAAACCGCCCCTCTCCCACAAAGCGCCAATTGACCGTCCACTTGAACATGAACGTTCGCGTCAGCTCAAAAGCCCTCGTAACATAGCTCTTCAACCCGCCCAGAATGAACGGATAAGCAAGCAAAGTCTGTCTCCACATTAGCCATCACCTGACCAACTCCTTCACACAAAATCGACCACTCACCTGCACCTGCCCAATACTCTGCGCCTGGTAAAAGGCTCGATCCCTCCCCATCCCCAACCAAAGCACAACCCCGACAGCCGGCAAACCCAGCAACAAACTCATCTTAACACCCACCCCAACCGCATAAACCAACGTCCCCACCGTCCACCACCGTCTCTGCCAAAACGCAATCGCAGCAAACAGAAACCCCACCGCAAAACAATCATTAAACAACCTCAGTACGAAAATCGAATGCACACGTTTGCTGAGACTGAGTAGCGGAAAGACATAGGGTGGGACGCCGGCTAGACGGTATGTCTGCATCACGGCGAAGAGGGAAGCGACGTAGAGGCCTGCAAAGATGTACTGTGCGGTGGCGATGTCGGTTCCAAATGAGGTAAGGTAGTATAGCACGCGGTAGATGTAGACGTGGGCGGCCGGGTAGACGAGGGGGCCTGTGTCGCCGGTGATTTTGGCGTAGTCGCGTTCGCCGGCGAGGTAGGTATGGATTTGTTGCATGTACGCTTTCCAGTCTATTTCTGTATCTGTAGGACGATTCGTTAGTATACCTTTGTTTTGGCTTGAGGTTTAAAAGGGGTTCAAAATACATGGGATTGTCCAGATTATGAGAGTGCAGAGGGCTGCGTCGCCGAGGACTTGGAGGGGTATTAGCCATTTTGTTTGGCGCGGGTCGGTTGCTAGGCGCCTGGCTTGGGTGATGAGATTCATCTTTGGAGATGTAATGTTGGAAGAGTGAAGTCGAATGTGAGATCGAGAAGACACATTTAGAGTTAGAGTTTAGAGTTTCGTCGGCCCGACTTACCGAGTACTGGCCCCTGCCTCAGGCCGCCGTCGACATCACTTGCGCCTTCTGACTCGAGCAATGATTGTTCAGTATCTGAATCGAAAGACGGGAGAAAAGACAGCCAAAAGCATTGCACAATTACTTTTCAGCTTCGCTGGTTGCGTCTATAGCCGAAAAAATCATCAAGGACCCGGCTGACGGCGCATTCTGTGTATGGTGACTCGAGCGGATGAAGAAGACAACTGGACATCGAACTACATGGAACGACATCGAGATGCGCCCTTTCCGTGAATAGCACAAGTCATTCGACCACAGCTTGACAAAATCGTCCAATGCGGCCTCTGGACTGGACCTATCTAGGTTGTTTTGCTTATTACTCGGCTGGCTGAGACCTCTTTTGACGCCAATGCTGGCTGTGGGTCCAATGCAAAAAGATGCCAAAGTCTTACTTCCGACGGCCTGATGAAAGTGGAAGCGAGTCGTCGTCAGATGGGGAGGAGGAAGAGGAGTCGAGTAAGTGATTCCGAATGTCTTTGAAAAGACCAAACCTACAATTGCTTATGGGCAATGTGGCCTCATCGCGAGCGTTTAGGCTCTATGCTACAGCACTGTCATGCGGCATGATGGAGAACGTGTACACCTGATCGATACTGACACTATCATAGCCTCTATCTCCCGAGATCTTTCTGGAGTTTCCTTCTCCGACGGTTCAGGCGGCTCCCACGAATCGATCGCCGTCGATCGGACTCGCGGCGCCGGACTAGAGGCTCTGGGTCGGGACCTCCTCATACACGCGCTATTGGAAGAACGATGCCTGAATCAAGTACGCAGCGAATGGTCCGACCATCGAGACGAGGCTGCCATGCGACAGGAAGCAAAGCGAAGGTATCAATTGATGTGCCAACATCTTGCGCCTTTGAACCTTTTCTCGGCTGGGCTTGAGGGTAGCGAGCATGATGGTAATCGCCAGGTATGACTTGCGGATTGGTGCTATGAGCTCACGCGCTTACGATGGTTCGTAGTGGGTACGCGATGGCCTGGACAGTCTTCCTCTCACGGGCATCTCGTCGACTTCACGGGCGTTGCAACGTAGGGACGGGACGCCGAGACCAGGACCCTTGCGGCGATACTTGACAGAAGGCGATGCATCATCAGCCACTGCAGATGCTTTCTCATCCCCGGCATCAATCTTCAGTCCAGCAACGCAACTGTATTCCCCTGGTAGCACAAGGTATCACGGAGACTTTGAGCAACTAGGGCTTCTTGGTAAAGGTGGCTACGGCGAAGTTTACCGAGCGCGGCATCTTGTCGATGGGCAAGTCTATGCCGTGAAGAGAGTGCCCATACATGCAGCCATGATCAAGCGTGCGCAAGTGGAAGGACCCGAAGGAGAGGCTGCGATGGAGGAGATTCTCAAAGAAGTGCGTTCGCTGTCTCGGCTCTCACATCCCAACATTGTGCGCTATAACAACAGCTGGATCGAGAAGTCTCCGATGAGCGACTTCAATGTGTCGAGCAATTCCGATGTTACTCCGGACGCCGCCCTGGGAGCTGCACCAACATTGTCATTTGACACACCTTCTCTGCACCGCATACGGACAGAGACCGATACGATCGAGGACATTGGGTTCAGCTTTGAGAGTCAATCTCGTCAGGCGGAGGGAGTCGATGATGCCGTCTCAAACAAGCACCTTCTTGCAAACGTCAACGGCCACGCCAGCGACAGCTATATCAGCATCACCGACAGCCACAGTCGCAGTGAGAGACAGCTGTCAATACCGGGCCCAACAGTAGCTCTATACGTCCAAATGGCCGTCTACCCCATGACACTTGCAGACTTCATCTCGCCCAAGAAGACCTCAACAGAGATCCAGCCACTGGCACACTGCTTTCACCTCGAGCCATCGATTCGAATCCTGTTGGCCATCCTGGACGGCGTGGAGTACATGCATTCAAACAGCGTCGTGCATCGAGACTTGAAACCCGCCAACGTCTTCCTCAAACATGAAGATAACCCCAGAGCGAATCCAAGCTGTATCGACCTTTCCTCGTGCTCGGACTGCCAAGCGCAGAAGATAGCAGCACCTGCGAACCTGGGAGTCTGTATCGGCGACTTTGGACTCGTCACGACCGCCACACAGCCAGATGACATGGAAATGCCATCCTCTACAAAGGCCGTAGGAACAGAAATTTACCGCCCAGCGACCAGCAAAGACAACCTCAGCCCTCGACTCGACATCTTCGCCGTCGGCATCATCGCATGCGAACTTCTCTGCAAATTCGACACGCAGATGGAACGACGGCAGACTCTGCACGAGCTGAGAGACGGCAAGTTCCCCAAACATTTCGGCAGCTGTGTCGGAAAACATGCAAATCGTCTGAAGGAATGCATCAAAGGCATGTTGGACGACGAAGGAGAGGGCGTAAGCATTGCGGAGGTGAAGAGGATACTAGAAAGCATGCTCGTTAAGGAAGAGATGGTTTTGAGGCGGCTAAGTACCTAACTGACAACCTTCTCCCTTTCTCTCAGCCTAATCTCCACCCCACTCTGCATAACGAACCACCAACACGTCATCTCCCACTCCCTCTCGTCCTCAATGGGTCAATCGAGATGAGTGATCAATGAGAGGTATGGGCGACATGCAGCGAATGCCGACGAGTCAAAATCAGGATGAGGAGTACGTGTATGCCTGACGTAGAAGTCGATATGAATCTAAAGAGATGCATCATAGTCCTCCACAGATCTAGCACCCGCAATGTCTCCGTCCGGAGTACTCATCGTGGTCGTCCAAAGCTGGAGGGTTTTGATGGAAATACGATGGTCTTTGACACATCAGGACGATGTTCCTCACTTTGTGTGCTGCGGTTTTGTCTGGCAGATGACACGGCAAAGCAGAGCTAGCTAGAGGTGAGGTCTGTCGGCCTGGAACTGAAGGCTATCTGGTGTCGAGCCGAAGGAACCGGTTTGTCCTACAAGTAATATTTGCTTGACATTTCTCATCGCAGACCAGAAGACTGCCTGCTGTCATCAGGGCTGATCTTCAACCCAAGCCTTCCATTGAATTAATCATTGATCATTGAACGAAAGGTTGGTGAAAGGACGTATCTCGGGATCTGTCGCCCAAGATAAGATGACCCCCACATAATCCGAATCACGTGCGAGCCCTTCTCGACTGCCGGTCGAGTCTCCGTGAGGCCTGGGCAGTTCGGAATTGGATGACGGGACACACCTGCGGGGCTGCTGCATCACGACTGACTGACCTCTGCGCTCGGTACGGCGACATGGGAATTGTCCTTGGGCTGATGCCAGCCTCCCGATCTATTAGCCGTGTACAAGCGCGCACCGTCGTCGTCGTTGTACGGAGACGACGGAGACTACTTAAAGGTAAGTGGTATACTTTCTTTTTGGCTCTGGTCTTTTGGTTGCTTCGACTATTGGTTCTGTTGTATACCCTTTTCTTGCCTATTGCTCTCCTGTCTGTCTTGGTTGGTTGCATAGGAGAAGAAGGAAGAAGAGTTGTCTATCTGCGAGCAACTTGGATACACAGACGAGAGCGACATTCACATACCACCCTCCACCATGCCGTCAATAGACAAGTACGACATCGTCATCATCGGCGCCGGTCCAGTCGGCCTCCTCCTCTCGACATGCCTCGCACGCTGGGGCTACAAGATCAAGCACATCGACATGCGACCCGAGCCCACCCTTACCGGCCGCGCCGACGGCATCCAACCACGATCCCTCGACCTCCTCCGAAACATGGACCTCAAGCGACCCATCATGGCCAACGAGCCCGCAAAAGTCTACGAGGTGGCATTCTGGGACCCGTCAGGAAGTGGCATACAACGCACAGGAACCTGGGCTTCGTGTCCGAAGTTCATTGATGCGAGATATCCGTTCACGACGTTGTTGCATCAGGGATTGATCGAGAGGGTGTTTATTAATGATTTGGAGAAGCATGATACGCGGATACAGAGGCCTTGGAGGATTACGGGGTTTAAGAATGATGGGGTGGATGAGGAGTATCCTGTTGAGGTCAGCATTGCGCATGTGGATGGGGAAGAGCAGGGAAAAGAGACGGTCAGGGCGAAGTATTTGTTCAGTGGGGAGGGTGCGAGGAGTTTTGTGAGGGAGCAGTTGGGGGTGAAGATTGTGCATAAGGATCCTATTGCGTATGTGTGGGGTGTGATGGATGGTGTGGTGCGGACCGACTTTCCTGATATCAAGGTAAAGATATATCGTGTTGGAGGACAGGATCTTGCTGACATTCGCAGATGAAATGCACCATCCACTCGGACGCCGGCTCGATCATGGTCATCCCCCGCGAGAACAACATGGTTCGACTGTACATCCAAATAGCATCCTCCACGGACGAAGACTGGAACCCTCGAAAATCTGCTACGATCGAGGAAGTCCAAGCAGCCGCGAAGAAGATCATGAAGCCATACTACGTCGAGTGGGATCGCGTGGAATGGTACTCCGTCTACCCTATCGGCCAAGGCATCGCAGAAAAGTACACTCTCGACGAGCGAGTATTCATGGGCGGCGACTGCTGCCACACGCACTCCCCCAAAGCCGGCCAAGGAATGAACACCGCCTTCCTCGACGCTCAAAACCTCGCCTGGAAGATCCACCACGTAGAATCCGGCTTCGCCTCGCGCTCCATCCTCAAATCCTACGAAAGCGAACGCAAATTCGTCGCCGAGAACCTCCTCAACTTCGACGCCGAATACGCCAAACTGTTCTCCCAGAAACAGCCTTCCGCCGACGACATCAAACATGCCAGCAAGCAAAGCAGCGGCGACAGTCACGGTGAGGAGAACCCCTTCATCAAGAAGTTCAAGGAGTCCTGCGAATTCACCTCCGGGTATGGAGTAGCCTACCTCGAAAACGTCTTCAACTGGTCAGCGAACCACCCAGCCCAACACCCGCTCTTCCTCTCCGCCGAAAAGGGCACCACCGCCCTTCGGACCGGCAGGATCCTCAAACCCGCCACGGTGACCCGCGTCACAGATGCCAACGTCGTGCACCTCGAGCAAGAAATCCCCCTGAACGGCTCCTACCGCATCTTCCTCTTCGGCGGCAAACCCTCCCGCACGAAACGCGCCATCGTAGATTTCGCCCGCAACCTTCAGAAGAAGAACTCCTTCTACAGTCTCTACGCCCGCTCGGACATCGACACGGTCTCCTATCACGAACGCCACAACCCGCACTCGCATTTCTTCACCATCAATACGATCTTCAACGCCCATCGACCTGACATCGAGATCCGCGAACTGCTGCCAGAAGTCCTGGCCCGGTATCATGACCATGTGTATGCGGACGATGTGTGGGATGCGAGGGTGCCGGAGGCGGAGGCGGCGGCGCATGCGAAGATGGGGTTGAGTCAGGAGGAGGGAGGCGTGGTGGTTGTGAGGCCTGATGGGTATGTGGGGTGTGTGGTGGGACTTGTGGAGGGGAGTGGGACGGTTGATGCGCTGAATGGGTATTTTGGGAGTTTTTGTGCGAAGTCGATAGGTGGGGAGAGGGCGGTTTTGTGAGGAGGGAGGGAAGGTAGACGATCTGAGGGATAGTTCATATGTGAGGCTTATGCATTGGAGCGAGGAATTTTTGTTTGATTTGGGAGTAGATACCAATGATATCAGATGGGCAGTCTCGAATAACATAATGATTTAGAAGTCTTGAAGCATTGCTACTTCAATCTGTCCTGACAGGAAACCTCGCAAATAGCGATTCTTACCTTTCGACATTGCATACGCTCGTAACTCCTTTCCCTTCTGTCGAAATCACTCATTCGACCTCCTGCAACTCGCCGGTCTCCAAATCCCACATAAAAGCTCGAATACCTCCAGCCAACTCCTTCCGAATCAGAGGATGTTCCTTCAACCACTTCGCATCCTCTGCAAGGTCCTTCTCAAGCCTACAGCCAGACGTCAGCAATCATCATCAACAAGATGGATCACCAAAACTAACCCATCCCCAACAGCCCCGAAGACCAACCCCTCAACATCCGCCTCACATCCGCTACACCTCTCCCTCAAAGGCCCCCTAACCCCCTCTTCGGTGAAGTACGTCGACCCACAATCCGTATGATGCAGCAAGATGATCTCATCGATTCTCAGGACATGATCCAGGGCTAGGATTCCAGATAAGACGGGCTGCGGGTGGCCGGCGATCGTGCGGAAGACTGCCACGCCGTCGGATGGTTGCAGAGAGAAGATGTGCTCGGGGTGGACGCGTGGGTCGGCGCAGGAGACGATGAGGGCGTGGGTGGAAGTTGGGACAAGGGTTGGGAGCAGGGGGATTGGGGTGTGGGATTTGACGGTTTGGGAGGCGCGTTGGAGGAGGGTTGCTGTGAAGGAGGTTGAAGACATGTTCTTTTTCTCTGGGGATGGGCTGTTTGTTTGTTGGGTGTGGTTATGGTGCTAAAGAGCTGATGGTGTTTCTTGTGTGATGTTCTTTCTGTGACGATTCTGGAGCTTCTACGATGATGTTCCACTCTCTTATACCTCCTCGACCACCTGTCTACCCAGACGTCTGATCAGTATACAAGTCCCCAATACCATCTTTTCCACTCGGTATGATTTGAAGATGTTCAAGCCTTCGCCTCTGCCCTGACAAGGGAGATGCTCCTATGAAGGGCATAGTGAGTCACTGCAGCAAAGCATAGTAAGCGCGGTGATACATGAAATGGAATTGTCGTCGAGTACATGTCGAGTACATGCGGTGTTGTCATCATCAGGCTGTTCAGCCCCCAAACTTTCCGTTGCCATATGCTTGCTCATCTTGGCTTGCTCTGCGCGGAACTCCTCCGCGAGCAACTGACGTTGTCAACCATCGACCATGGAATCATCTTCGTTGTTGTATGCACTCCGTGTCGTGCAAGCCGACGAGTCTTCCAGCAGTGTCAAATCGCTTCAATAAGTGAAGGTCCGGCAGCCGCGACGTCAACATGGTAGGCCAAGTTTAGCAGTCGCATGTACGCGTACGGAGTCGAATCCACCTTCCCACCCTGAACTTCTCCTCCTTGCAACAATCACTGCCCTCAAAGGGCATCCACTCGCTACCATGCCCGTCTACATCGCCGCTCAAGCCCTCTTCGATGGCATCAACTCCGTTCCCTACCTGTGGACCATCCTCAAAACGCTACCATGGCTCGGCCTGCTATGGCTCGTCAAGACGTACTTCCAAGGAGCCAGCAACTTGAGCGAGCGGAACATGCACGGCAAGGTCGTGATGGTGACAGTATGAACACATGAACCGCTATTCAAGAACAAGACCTGACAGCATCCAGGGCGGCACCAGCGGCATAGGCGAAGCAACCGTCCGCGTCCTCGCAACCCGCGGCGCCCAAATCGTCCTCCTCACCCAACACGCCCTCAACGACCCCTTCATCGTCGACTACATCGAAGACATCCGTGCAGACACCGATAACCACCTCATCACCGCCGAGCAAGTCGATCTCGCCTCCCTGCACAGCGTCCGAACCTTCGCAACGAAATGGATCGACAATGCCCCGCCACGAAGGTTAGACATGATTATACTATGCGCGAACACGCTTACACCTGGCGGTGCGAAGATTGAGAGTACAGCGGAGGGTGTGGAGGTCAATTGGCAGATCAACTATCTCTCCAACTTCCACTTGCTGTCGATTCTATCGCCGGCACTGAGGGCGCAGCCCCCGGATCGAGATGTGAGGATTCTGTTTGGGAATTGCAGTAGCTATATGGGTGGGGATCTGCTACATATCACGCAGCTTGCGACGTCGAAGAGCAAAGGATCGAAAGAGAAAAAGGCGGTGGACAAGACACATGAGCCCACGAAGTTCTCACCTGGAAATGCCTACGCGACGTCTAAACTGGCGCTTACGACGTTTGCGCTGGCGTTTCAGAAGCATCTGAGTTCGTATAAGAGGCCGGATAGCATGCCCATGAACACGAAGGTGTTGCTTGTAGATCCCGGTTTGTGCAGGACACCCGGGACGAGGCGGTGGTTGACGTCCGGGTCGCTGATTGGATTACTCCTATATCTCATCACATACCCGCTATGGCTGCTCGTGCTGAAAGCGCCCGAGATGGGAGCGCAGAGTTTTCTGTACGCGTCCATGGAGGAGAAGTTCTCCAGGAGCGAGGGTGGCATTCTGATCAAGGAGTGTAAAGAGCGGGAGTTTCTGAGGAAGGAGGTGGAGGATGAGGAGGCGCAGAGGAAGTTGTGGGAGTATAGTGAGCAGATGGTTCAGGAGGCGGAGAAGAGGGGGGCGCAGGAGAGAGCGGTGAGGAAGAAGGCTGCTGAGGAGAGGAAGGAGGAAGAGGAGGCTGTGGAGCAGATGAGGGAGTATAAGGAGAAGGATGGGCAGAAGGATGGGCAGAAGAAGGAGGGGAGTCAGAGGAGTAAGAAGGGGTGAAGTTGAGGAGGGTATGATGATGGACTTTGGTCAGAATTAGGATTTTGCAGTAGGCGAAGCATGCCGAATGGCAGACAGTTGCGCTGAAGCCGATTGTGACTTCGAGAGCCATACCGGCGCACAATACTGGTTGGAGAGGTAGACCAACTCTGGAAGCCTGCGACCCAGGACAAGGGCCCGGAAGAAGCCAGGAAATGGCAAGCAGCCGGTGATTGAGCGTTCGATGAGGCAAGTGGTATGGAGTAGCCAGCCAGCAAGCAGCCCACGAGAGGAAGCAATTCAGCTTCTCGCCGAATAATGCTGAAATTAGGACGACTCAACACGAGTACGCAATGCATATAGACGTGTAGAGTACGCAATCTACCGACGAGCATCATGCCGTCCATGTCTTCTATTCAGTCTCCTCGTTCCAGGGTCTTCAACCTCTCAAGCAGAAAAATTTCGTGAAAGCCCGTGCGCGCACTGAGAAATTCGCATTTCTAGGTGATATGGATTTGCGTCCGGCGAAGGTGGCGAAGTGCGGTGTCCAGAACGCGTGCGAGAGGTGTATACTGCTCGTCTGAACTTACTGATCTCCATGAGGGTTTTCGAGGTCTGGTAATGTCTGACGAGTGCGATCGTAGCAGGCCGAGGCAGCCCAGTTTGTATGGCAAAACTCGGGTGCTGTTCATGAGACCACCCGCTTTTGCTCTGGTATGTACACGAACCATGCCAGCGACAGCAGTATCTTGAGCGCCGTATATCGATACGATACCAGCATCCCGAGTATTCCCAATCCGCCAGCTTTACCCATCTCCATGCCTCGAAACCAACCCACTACCAATTTCGTGCCCTCTTCTCCAAGCCTTGGTATGTACCGAGCTCTTGATGAAAAGTAAAGACCTGTCAGACGTCCGACAGTACCCACCTGCAAGAGCCGGCACGAAGCCAGACGCTCGAGCAGGGCGAGATCATCACCACCGGTCAAAAGACCAGCACAACGGCATCACTCTTGGGCGCCGCGGATCGACTCATCAGCCAGGTTGGAGTCTGTAGCTTGTTTAGAGCAAACAGTTCGTGGACGTCAACTTTAGCTTGGGGGTCGTCAGTGGAGTTTGCAAAGTGTCGAGGTGGTTGGTACTCACAAATGATTCTGTCGAAAGTCAGTAAAAGCTTGCAATGTGTAGGAGTCGTCGTAGACTTGCCTATGAAGTACTGCGATGCTGTTAGCTGAGGTGTCCAAAGTGTAGGGGGGGCCCGGGGAGACTTGCTCGTCGATGAAGAAAGGAATCAGAATTGCGCGAGGAGCAGCGCAAAGGTATATTGCAGTGGTGCACCGTGCACGCTAGTGCGGGCAGCGGCGGAAGTGCTGAAAGATGCCCCTTTCGGCGTACACGTGAGCATGCTAAGGAAAATTCAAATCGAGACACCACGTGCCGTAGTTGCGCCGTGCGCGAGATTCTTTGGCAGGAGCGAGTTTCGGCCGGAACAACAACATCTCCTCAAGCTGACTTCACGTTACTACTGTACGACAATCGAAGGCAAAGTATCGGCTGGCGTTACCTTGAAGGGCGTTTTTGGAGCGTTCGTAGTTCATACAGGCCAGCTACAGTACATGGTCAACTTCCATAGCACCATTGCTTGTACTAGTCCTCCTCAACACTTCTGCGCTTCCCAGGGCCCCAGTGGCAGGCTCAGTCCAGCTTCACTCCTCCCCACTCCGTAGCAATGCTAATACGTGGCAGCCAGCCATAGAGACGAGGGGTACGCAAGGAGTGAAGGAAAGTAGACATCCAGAACAAGCTCAAGATGTGGAAAGATAAGCACTGCGAGAGATCAGGCCACACCTCTTGGCCAGGACCAGCTCACGCCTCGCCTGTCTCAGGAACGCCACACTGCCATGTCATCTAAGCACTGCGAAAGATCAGACCACATCTTTCAGCCAGCCGTGTTATTGAAGCATTGCGAAAGCTCACACCACATCTCTCAGCCAGCCTTGACATCGACAGGTGTAAGGCTTCAGCACGAGCTCGTCTTGGTGGCGTACGTCTGGACTCTAGCTTCGCCAAAGTCACCAGATCCTCGTTTGCAGACAGGTGATAAATACAGTCCCTTCACACCCCTCTCGTTGCACCTGCTCTTCGCTATTTGTGACAACAATCGACAGCATCAGGAACACTCGACTACAAACCATCAGGATCATTAGCTTTCACCGCGAACTTATTGAGATCAATTGAACCCAACCTTCCTTCGATACACGCTCGCGCCAGAAGCCGTGAGCATCCAAGCCATGGCCGACCCAGTAGGCATCGCCGAAGCCTCATCTTTGCAGAGCAACACCTTGACTGGTGCCGACCTCCCAGGTGGTCTTTACGACCTCAAGACCATTACTAAGAACAATGCCAAGGCCGCCCAGTCCATCAACAAAGCCATTCCATTTGGCAGCACCGTCACCGTGAAGCAACTCCTTTCTGTTTTCAAGAAAGACACCCTGGACTCGGACTTACCTGCACCCAGACCAGGACCGATCAACGTAGCCAAATTCTCAAATGGATTTATGCTGCAGGATGCGCAGGTCAACGAGGACGGTCAGGTGCAGTTCACATTCTTGAACACAGGAATCAAGGGCACAGCTGGACAGGTTGCGGTTATACAGTTAGCGGGGAGGTTTGGAACTGGGGAGCCAAGACCAGGAGGTACGACTTCTGGTGGGACTGTGACATTTTTGTTTGCATTGAAGTGATGTGGGCTGGACATTGTGCACAAGTGAATCAGATGAGCGACATTCACCTCGCTTAGACCGTCACGAGATGAGACCACACTAAGTGAACGGAGGGGCCTGTGCTCACGAATGACGCATGACACCACACAATCGAGACATTACTTCTTAAATGCATTTTAACTAAGCACACTTCGACCACTGGCTTTACTGAGAGTATCACTCACTAGCACACCGAGGCCATACCTCTACATTTCACTCGTCGTTTGCCTTCAGCTTATCGATCTGTATTCCCGTCGCCATGAGTCTCAAGGTACCACCGCTCGAAATCGCTGAGCATGGGTCGAGTTTCAAGGCCTGGCAACAGGAATGCTTGGCCTTCGACCCAATCCGAGACTTGAGCAAATTGACACTAGCCTTCAGGAGACTCTCGATCACGGAGAAGGCTAATCTTTTCACTCTACCACAAGAGCTTCGAGACATGATCTACGAGTTCGCATGCGAAAGCGTCGAAGTTACCATCCAGGCCGGCCTCGAGGCCAGGTTTGGCGGACATGGCACGGTCCCGTGCTGGCCCGAAGAAGAGGCCAGACCAATTGCAGAAGATTCCAACACCAACATCGGCATCCTACAAGTGTGCAAGCAAATTCGAAACGAGAGTCAGCCGATCTACTATCACCGCACTATTTTCAGCTTCTCGGATCCCATCACCTGCGTCGCCTGGGTCAAGAGATATGTCCCGAAGCGCCTAAAATGCAAGCTCGCGAATCTACGTGTCTCAGACCACACCGTCCTCCCTAGCTTGTGTCTGCGACCAGCGGAGGAAATGCGTCTGCAAGCAAATCGCACACTCTTCTACGCAAAGTGCTGTATGGGCAAGAGGATCATGAGGAAACTCAGCAAGACTGCTCTACAGACTGTGGTAGCCGATAAGGATTGGAACATGGTGTGGACTTCGACACCATCTCAAGTTGAGTTACCCTCAGACGACTCAACTATGGGGGCGGACCTAGTATCGATGGGAATCAGATGGCCAACGGACATTCGGATCGGAGGAAGCACTCAGCAAGTGGCGATTGCACATTAGGTGACGGATTCATTTAGCCATCGTTATGTTTTGATGCTACACTTCTTTGACTACGAGATTTGTGTTAACGGGACTGATTGAGATTGAGAAGTGGCTACTATAGAGCAGCTTTTGCGGCGAGGACAGTGACCACGGACAATATTGAGGTATGGAACAAGGTTCGCAAAGCATCAGCATCTTCACATGCAAACGACGCTAGCCTCCACTAGCGTGGCACCTCACGCGCTTGCAGACCCCTCAACAATTCGTGTTACTTCTAAGCTTTCTACACATCGTTCATCACTTCTCAACTTCCACCATCGCAGATCTTCTCGCTCTGAATGCATGCGCGCCGCGACTAATGACTGGTGCTATACCCGCTGCGCACTCACATCCTCGACACATCTGTATGACGCCATCTTGCCTGTTGCTCAACCACCCGCCTATCCGAAGCCATGGGCCTCAAGCATCGCTATTCGGAGATCGACAAGGTCCCACTGGTTAGAAGCACTGGGCTAGAGTCGGAGATCAAAGACCGGCCCAGGCTCTGCGAATGCCTGTCCGTCAAGGCACTCCAACAGTTGGGAAGACTGGCGGTAGTCGACCCAGTCCAAGAGTTGACACTGGCCTTGCAAGAGCTGTCCATCACAGACTCCAACCGCGGACAGTCTACACTCGGCGAAGATTGTGGCAAGACGCATGACATACTCGACCCGCCTACCACGTCCGTCAAAACCCATGATCGCGCTGAGGCGCCCACGCTGATGAAGCTGCCTCGCGAACTGCGCGACATCAAATACGAGTACGCGCTCACGCACCGGGTCCATGTTTGGAACGAGCCGCTCCAGAGACAGACCCTACGACACGCGGAGCTGCACTACTGTGTACCTGCAAGCAAGTCTACCACGAAGCGCGCCAGCTCTACTACGATAACACGACATTCGTCTCGGATGATATCCTGGTCGCTTTGGATTGGGGTGGGCAGCGGCGCCTTGGCGTTCCCAAGTGGGTGAAGAATGTGCAATGGGAGCACAACGCTCGGGATGCCGAATCATCAAAGGAGGAGTGTCGCTATTTCTTGGACATGAAGTCATGGTTTTGGAAGCCCGACAAGCTTTGTGCTGACTACAATGGGTTGAAGACTTTCTACTACACTCCGGCTGGCAGAATAGTCCATTACTGGGGTGGAGAGCTTCCTGAACATTGAGGCCGGAGAGTGCAGTCATGAAGTCATCGGGGTCGGTTTGCGTGTGCATTCTACGCTTGCTTGGCCACGGCTGCTCCAGGCATTGTAAGTTTGAGTTTCGCAGGAAGAAGTCATTGAACAGTCGATGAGTAATGAGATCGGGTTTGATGAACTGCTGCCATTGCATATTGGCTTGCTTTGTAATGTGGTGTACCATGATGAGTCAAGTTTTCCTTTCTACTCGATCTCAATACAGACCTTTGCGAAATGCTTCTGATCCCACATATACTACACACGACGTTAGTGAGCGTTATCAGAATCGTGTCAAAGTGACTTACCTGATATGCCTCCTTCACTTGATCAAGCTTCCAGATCTTCTCATCAATCACAGGCTTGATGTTGTTCGCCTCAATGGCCTTGTTCATATCTTCGAACTGGTGTCTCGAGCCGACAAGAAGACCACGGACGGTGCAAATGTTTGAAAGGCAGTCCAGGAATGTTGGCTGCGTCTCGGCTTTTCCGCCGCCAATGAATCCGATTATGCTGATGACACCGTCGAAAGCAATGGCCTTGAGGGATTGGGCCATCGTATTTGGGCCACCGACTTCGACTACGTGCTCCACGCCTTTGCCGCCAGTCAGCTTCTTAGCCGTCTCACCCCAGTTGGCGTCTTCTTTGTAGTTGAGGACGTGATCGGCGCCGAGCTGCTTCAGCTTCTCGCCCTTGGAGGCAGACGAGGTTGTGGCAATCACTCTGGCGCCTGCAGCTTTCGCAAATTGGACCGCGAAGATCGAGACACCGCCAGTGCCCTGTGTGAGTACCCAGTCACCTGGCATAAGTCCCTTCAAGCCGTATAGAGCATTCCAAGCGGTCAGACCAGCACATGTCAACGTGGAAGCTTCCAAGAAGTTGAGGTTCGATGGCATGTGCACAAGTCCCTGCTCGTCGTATGCTCCGTATTGTCTCAAGCAGCCGTCGACGACGCCTCCAACGCCACCCATTACCGACAACTCGTCGAGGCTACCAGCAATGTGTCCCTGGTTGAACAGTGTGATGACTTTATCTCCCTCTTTGAATCTTTTTACGTTCTTGCCAACCTTCTCCACTACGCCAGCGCCGTCTGAGGCAGGGACAACGCCGTCTACCTGCGGGAAGGGGTACTGGCCCTTTGGGATGATGAGGTCGCGGTAGTTGAGGGAGGAGCCGTGGACTGCAATAGTCAGTTGAAGATCGTGCACTATCATGAAGTGGACTCACACTTGACGAGGACATCTTTGTCGCCAATCTCTGGTACTGGATCGTCCTTGAGCTTCAAAGCATCGAAGCCAGTCTTGCCCTCAACGTGCCATGCCTTGTTTCCCATCGTGATTGGTTCTTGCTGTGATTGTCCAACAGGTAAATGATAGTAATCAGTTCTCAGAGAGAAAAGATAGAGAGTGTTATAAGATGTTCAGAGTGCGAGAAAGATGAAGGGTATTTCTAAGCGTTCCAGCATTGACCTTACCTTGCTGGCCGGGTTCTCCACACATTTTAGAAGAATCTGGAGTGCGTAGGGTATGCATTGGATGGTGGATAGGATGATGTCAGGGTCGAAAGGTCGGCAGGGAGAGCTCTGGAGCAAAAGGTCGATGGTATCATAGGAGGCGACTCCGGTCCGAGCGAGTTTTGTCCGAGCTTATTTTACGGCACTTATCTTACCTCACTTCACTTCTGCCCGCTGTCACATGTCAATACAGTAGAGACCTAACGGGTATTGCTTGGTCATGACTGGCTTTGCTTGCTCGCTTACGTGGTTGGGAACGTGAGGAAGAGTACGCTGGAAGATTTGCGAGGTTTTCCTGCCTCAAGCAACAGCAACCGACCCTAGCAAACCCTAATCGTTCTCATCAAACTCTCGTCCTGCTTCTCTACAGCAAGATAGACATCACCTCGAGACATGCTCAGCAAATTTCAAGCAGAGCTCGATGTGGCCTGCACAGCAGTGCAACACTGCGCCGTACTCACGAAGCGCCTACAGCGAGAAACAATCAGTCACGACAATCAGATCAAGAAGAGCGATTTCTCTCCAGTCACAGTTGGCGACTATGCGGCTCAGGCACTTTTGACGTCTGCAACGCACAAGGCTTTCAAGGATGACAAATTTCTCGCAGAAGAATCGGCCGACGAGCTCCGGAAGAATGACGCCTTGCTGGAAAGCGTGTGGCAGCTTACCGAGCAAACGAAGCCGGCGTTCTCGAAGAGCACTCCAGCCTTAGCGACGCCGGCGAATAAGGAAGAAGTCTGCGATCTGATCGACCTGGGCGGGAAGAACCAAGTCAGCAACGATGGGAGGATGTGGGTGTTTGACCCCATTGATGGCACGGCGACCTTCCTGCGAGGTCAGCAGTACGCCATCAACTGTGCATTCCTCATCGATGGCGTGGAGCAGATCGGCATCATTGGCTGTCCCAATGTCATCTTGGAATCTGACTCCGTCCACGAAGACCAAGTAGACGACGATCTAGGCTGCATGGTGTTTGCAGTGCGTGGTGAAGGAACTTGGGTGAGGCCTATGCGAACCGATGGTGTCCTCGCAGAGGCAAAGAAGGTTGAACGACACGGGGACAGAGTCAAGTTTGACGACCTGATCTGGTCAGATTGCTCGACGTACACGAGCACCATTCAACACTTGCACCAGCAAGTAGCTAGCAAGCTATATACGCCATTTCCAGGCGTTGACTTGTTCAGCTCGTTGATGAAGTACGCTGCGCTTGGTCTCGGTCGATGTCACATCGTTATGAGGATCTTCAAGTATTCGAGCTGGCGAAGTAATATGTAGGTCGAGGTGAGTCGGATTAGGGTTGAGGCTTGCTGACCACTATCGTAGGTGGGACCATGCAGGCGGAGTCTTGATATTCGAAGAGGCCGGTGGCAAAGTGACCGATCTTCATGGGAAGCCCATTGACTTTACCCAGGGCCGCAAAATGGCTTCGAGTAAGTCAAAGCTAGCTCACCCCCAGTTCCGTCGTCGCTGACCGTGTTTAGACTACGGCCTCTGTTGTGCTCCGTCGAGCGTTCATGCTGAGGTTTTGAATACGATACAGCAAACGCTCAAGGCTTACGAAGACACCAACGGGCCCATACCATACAGTAAGTAGCTGGAATCTCTACCATGTGGGAGGCCCCTTTTCAATTGGTGGTATTCCTGCAAGTGGTTGATTGCCAGAAGCCTGGACACACGTAAAGCGCGTGAGTTTAGTCTTTCTCCTTACATGGCTGGCATCTGATGCTCAGTCAACAGCATAGATCGTATTATCACGCGGCCTTACTCCCTTGCTCCCTCTCCTTCATCCTTCTTACATAGTCAGGATCCGTCATCACCACATCCAGCTTTCCGTCTCCCCTTGAATAACCCCTCAACTTCCACGCCTCCTCAGCAATATTCCTTGGATTGGTGACTTTCGACTCGTCCGCCACAATACCTTCCACCACAATCAGCGAGCAATGCACGCCCTTTGCCTCGAACTCTTTGTGAAGCGAGTGGGTCAGGTTGTACTGAGCAGCTTTGCACGAAGCGAGCGAGAAGAAAGACGGGTAGGGGTTCCTGTAAAGGCCACCGCTCGTCACCAGGAATGCTGCACTTCCAGAGTTGTTGGTTTCTGCGAAGCTCACGAGTTTCGGCATGGCCCATTGCGCGACGATGTACAAGCTGACCACTGAGATCTGTAACGGAATCAGCATTCGTCTAAGACCATGAATTAGATTTCTCCATACCCGCAAATCCGTTTCGAGGTTCTGAGCTGAAAACTCCAATATCTTGCTCTGTCCAACCCTCGCAGCATTGAACAACACTGCCTCCAGTGGCGCCCCTTCAAGCTCCTTTTCAACATTGTCAAGGGCGGATCGCACATTCTCGGTATCTGCGAGATCGATCGTGATGGTCGTCACACTGACGCCTGGTCTGGCAGACTTCACAAAGTTGGCGTCTTCTTTCAGGCGATTGCCATCTCTCGACAGAAGGACGACTTTCGAGAAACCCCGCTCGGCAAAGAGTGCTGCTACATTTCTGCCGATGCCTGGGCCAGAGCCGAAGACCACAAGAGCGTTGTGTTGGGATGTCATTGTCGTGGTTAGGGAAGGAACGATGTGCTTGTCAACCTCGGATATCAATGGAAAAGGTGAGGTCAGTGTCCAAGTCGAGAAGCTAAATGCAAATGTATAGCATGACGTTGACGCAATATAGCAGTAGCTACAGGTAGCAGGTGGAGCTGTACAGAGGCGAGCTTTGGCAGCTGTCTTTTATCCGCATTAACTACACGCAGCATTACCGCCGAGAAATGTTTGGTACGTTGAAGGCTTTTCATCTCCTGGACAGATTCTGACCGAGAACACATTTGACTGATCTTGACGACGCTAGAGATGTTATCATGCACAGCCTAAGCCGCAGCATGATCCTAGATCAAGATGACGAGATCAATGGAAGATAAGTTCAGGGGTTAAAAGGTCAGTCGTTTCTGGTACTAGTACTATCGCGTGCTGTGTTCCACTTTGAGATCTATGTGCCTTTCGCCGTATCGTTAACGGGTACATGTAGACGTGGCTGGACAAGACAGCACTCTATCTGTCGTAATCATTAAGATAGTCTTGGTGCCTTTTGGACATGTCGCCGGGAACTGAGTGACTGTGACCACATTTGTGGTTGCTCGGTTCCATGATGTCGCGTTAAAATAGACAGACGGTGTAGTTAATCCCCCGATGGTCTCACTTGTGGGCAGAGATAAGGATGCTAGTGTGCCAATCGTGGTCGAGGGGAACTCTGATAAAATGGTCGAGTCCACGGAGCTCGTTGGTGGACTAAAGGTCTCGCTTGTTGTCGTCGAGACTGCGCCAGACCTAGTGATAGTACTGAAAGTGGCTGACGAAGTTGATGTGCTGGCAGTCACCAATGCCGTCGTGGTCATGAAACTTGAAGTGGAAATCGATATTCCTGTTATTTGGTCGATCGAAGAGAGGCTAGCACCGAGTGCGGTCGTAGTAGAGACTACGTCGGGCCCTGGCGGAGGGTTGGGAACTTGCTCTGCTGTGATGACATTTTGCGAGTACGTATAACCAGTAACATCGCTCAGCAACGTACAATTTCCATTGGTGTAGTCGAAGTTGACGACCTGGCAAGGCGGCGAAGCATCACAAGTGTCCTGGCAGTATTGAAAGTCGCCGGCGTCAAAGGTGAAACGCTTGCGCCCAGAAGATGTCGATGGCCTTGGTGGATAGTTGACATCGCTTGCATTGACCTCTGTGCCGACGTATGCAACACCGCAATTAACGGAGTATGCCTGGTCGTTGCTAGATGCGCAAGTGTCTGTGCCAAACTCGGCCTGGTTGGGCGCGCAGAGATCAGTCGGCGCAGGACAAGCTGGCGGAGGAGGGTACGAGGTAGGCGGTTGAGTCGGTGTCTCAGTGTTAGAGTCAGTGCCGGTCGTAGTGGCTGTCGTCTTGGTAAACTGGAAGACAACCGTTGTTGGATAAGTCCAAGTATACACGACGCTGCTCTGAGACGACGACATCCTGGGTGGAACAGAGGTGGTCATCGCTGCAGAAGTTGTTGACGGTGTTGCGGGTGATGAAGATTGGGCACTGGAATACATACTTGTTGTACTCGAAGGCGTTGACGAGACGGTCAGAGTGGAAGACGCGCTGCTAAGTAGTCCTAAGCTGGTGCTGCTTGTGCTCGTTGTATCGGTAGACACTGGCCCAGATGTGTCCAATAGTGCGCTGGACGAGCTGGGAGGCACTTCTAACGTGGAGGATGCCGCAAAATTCGACGACGTTGGCCCTGTTGTCCCGATCAAGCTGCTTGGTTCATTCGTTGCCGTTGCCGAACTCGAGCTGCTGCTGCTGTTGGGTACGGTCGTCGTAGTGGATGTGAAGCTTTGCGAGACGCTCAGGCTGTCCAAGACTGTGGAGGTCGGGGTACTGCTGAGATTCGAAGTCGAAATTGACGATGTGCTCGGGCTGGACAGGACAATGATTGATGAACTGCTAATGCTAAGCACGCTCAAGGAGTTGAACGAGGTGGACGAAGGCTCTGAGTCACTCGTTGATGCTGTATTGACAGGGCTCAATCCAGTCGAATGGGACGAGATCGTGTTCCTGCTTGAGTATATGAACAAGTCGGACGAGCTTGCCACAATGCTCAATGAGACGCTGGCAATGCTGGCAGAGCTTGTTCCTGTAATTGAGGAGGTACTTCTTGTCGAAGATACTCCACCCGCACTTGGCGAGGCGCCTCCTATACTCGATGATGTTGCGCTCGAACTGGATAGCATTGATGCCAAGCTCGATGATGGCGTTCCAATGCTTGAGGATACTGGTCTCGTGGTCGACGACGTGAGTGCACTGCTCGAGAAAGTGAGTGCCGTGCTCGACGAAGTCAATTCCATGGTTGACGACGTGAGGCTAGTACTCGACGACGTAAGTCTAGTACTCGTGGACGTAAGTCCAATTGTCGACGATGTAAGTCCAATACCTGACGACGTTGCTTGCACACTTGACGAGATTGCTGATGCCGTGGAGGTGCCAAACGTTGTGCTCGAGGAGAGTGTTTCCGATGTGCTGACTATGCTGGATTGTGTCGCCGTTGATGGTCCTGAGGTACTTGTCAAAGTTGTCGCTGAGCTGGACGAGCCTGTCGAAGTGGCCGATCCGCTCGACGAAGCGCTCGTCGGAAAGGTCGAAGCAGGGACCAAGTTAGAAGAAGGTGTTCTTGTGTTTAAAGCACTTGTCTTAGAGGTTGCGGCCAGACTCGACAGATCTGAGGAAGCAGTCCCTAGACTGGAGGAGGTGGTAAATACGCTCGAAGTAGAGGTTCCTGCCCCAGAAGAAGTGGCGCTCGAAGAAGGGGTCACGAAGCTCGAGGATGTCCCGATAGAAGTTGCTGAGCCTAAAGTGCTGGAGTAACTGCTAGCAACCGCTGATGATGTCTGCACGGGGCTTGACGAGGCTAGCACAGTCCGTGATGAGGACGTGCCTGCACTTGAGCTAGACGTTCCAGTTGTTCCAGGCGAAGAGCTGGAACCCCTTGATGAAGGTGATGAAGTGGATGACACTGCAATTGACGAGTCGGTAGCAGTGGCTGATGAGACTGTGACAGCACTTGATCTAGAGGTCGTACTTGATCCAGGCAAAGGACTGGAGGTTACTAAGATCGTCGAAGAGGTTGCTAATACGATGCTGCGAGTGGACGTAGAAGCAGAGCTCGACGTATAAAGCGATGAGTCCGAGCTGCTGATGGATGAAATTACAGGAGATAGGCTTGACGTCAATTGCGTAGATGTCGACGACCCAGACATTTGCGGGCTCGATACGGTTGAGCTGGAAGATGAGCTGGTCGATAGAGTCGATGCTGAAGGTGACCGGGAAGTAGTCGTCGATGCTACCAGCGACAGGGAGGTCTGCGAGGTTGTCTGCTGCCCGGCAAGCGAACTTGTCGATCTCGTGGTCGACTGTGGAGGGAGGGAGCTTGAAGATGAGCTGGTCGGCATTGAAAGGGTCTGGAGACTAGTTGTCGATGCGAATGTCTGAGAGGAAGACAGCGAAGTAGTTGATCTTGTGGTCGACTCTGATAAGAGAGAGTTGGAAGTTGAGCTGGTCAACGTTGAAAGGGACCAGGAACTAGTCGTCAATCCTAGTGACTGTGAGGAAGACTGCGAAGTCATCTGCTGCCCGGCAAGCGAGTTTGTCGATCTAGTGGTCGACTGTGACGACAGAGAGGCTGTAACAGTCGCTGTCGGCAGAGTTGACGTCTGAGTATTGCCAGTGGTCGTTTGTGTGGATCCAGTTGTGAATGCTATCGACTCGTTTGATTGCGTAGATAGCAGGGTGAGCACATTGTCCTGGCTGCTTGTGATCGAGCTGGTCAGGGTATTTACGACTTCGCTTGTGCTGACAGCATTGGACGTGGTCGTGGTTCTAAGCAGTGTCAGTTCCTTCCCCTCGAAGTGCGCGGCAGTCAAACGCGTTTACTCACCTAGCAGTACTCGTGATAGTGCTCAGGCTGGTATAAACTATTGAGGTTTGCACCGTACGACCAGAGACAGTCGTGAAGTAGCTTGTGGTTGTGTACAGCAGGGTTGTACTGGTCTGATCAGAAGTTGACACCAGAGTTGAAATTGTGAAGGGGAAGCTCGAGATTGCGGTCGATGTGGATGATAGAGTCCGCGTTTCGACGCTCAGTGTTTTCGTTGCGGTGGGCAGTGTGGACGTCAGAGCCGGCAGCGTGGTCTGGATGGTCGATCCTTGTGTGTTCGTCGTTTCAGTGAGATATGTGCTCTGAACAGCTGTCGACGTCTGCTCTGCAGTTGAGATAATCGTCGAAAGCAGAGATGTGCGAGTAGTCACCTGCTGAGTTGTTGTGCTGCTGTATGTAGAGGTCGCTGTAGAAGTCGCATAGCTCGTTGCCGTTGTGAGCTGTTGTTGTGTGGCAGTCCCCCGACTCGCGGTTGATGTAAGTGAGGTTGTGATTAAGAAGCTCGTAGTAAAAGTCAGATCCGATGTCGTAACCTGCGTTGTCGTAAAATACGAGGTCACTACTAAGGAGGTCGTAGAAGTCAGGCTACGGACAGGCAAAGTGTAATAGACCGGTGGTGCTGTCGAAGTCGCTGCAACAGACGCTGTGACATAGCTAGTTGCTCCGGTGGCGGTCGTTGTCGTTGTTCCCGAGGCATATTGGGTGGCGGTACCATCCACTGTACTTGTTACCACGCTAGACTGCGTGTTGACTTGAGTGGTAGTCTGCACAAGCGTGGAAGAATACGTGGTTGTAGCCGTGTTGGAGACCGTGGAAGTAACAGACGAAATCGATGTTGCTGTAAGTGTATTGCCTGCAAGAACTTCGTTAGCTAGACATTGCACAGTCGATTTGTCCGAAGTCTCCTCGGCTGCCCAAAGTATTTATATTCGATACTCACCAGGTCGTGTGCTTGTTTGAGTAGTGGATAACACATTGCTTGTCTGAGTAGACACAATGCTTGTTTGAACCAGGGTAGTCGTCACCGGTACACTGGAAGTGGTCACGACGTTACTTGTGGAAGTCGATGTGCCGGTCGTCGTCGAAGTGACTGTAATCGTTTGCTGATATGTAGCCGCCTGCCGGCGGTGAAGTCCATCGTCGTAAATGCTCGGCGTGCCATCTTGAAGAAGCGAAACATCTGCATCATAGCCCTCAAGGTCGTTCAAGTCTCCTGTCGCTGCGACCAGGTGGAAAAAGAAGAGGAGGGCAGCTGTGATAACGTTCAAGCTGTGCATCGCGGCCGTGAAACTTACTCGCCTCCCAGCCAGCGCTGAGGCGGCGCCGAGCAGAGGGTGTTGAAGATACAGACGAAACATGAAAACAACGGGACGATTTGTGTTGCTAGCGGACCATACGTTCGGATCCAATACACGAACACGCGCGGCTTGTTGCGGCTCGTCCATACTGCTGGAAGCTGGGGATCGAGGTCGTGTAACATCAGCAGGCCGTCTTCCTCACTCACGATCGTTGTACCTAGATCAAGCCCAGATATGTGCCGTGCATGCTGGTCAGTAATGCCGACACACCAGAGTTCCAACAGAAGCCAACTCACGGGCAATGATTTGAGGCCAATTCAGGTTGAACAGTCCAGTGTGTTTACACCATCGTCTCCATGATCCCGTGCCTCATTCCCGGTGCCGCGCATGTGCCGTGCTTCCGTCAAAGAAGAATGTAGCCGGGAGGATGGGGCCGTCACGCAATGCTCCGAGTTGGCTTCGGTCACGCAATCACCTACTCGGGATCCGTTGGCATCTTAGCAGTATAGAAGTGAGCGAGGAAGACCCCGTAGGAACACGATCGAACGTTCTTTCAAGTGCTTCTGCATGTTCGTTCAGAGTATGTTAGGCCGGTTATATCGAGCTGAGCAGTGATTGATACACTGCAGCATATCCTTAACCTTGCAGAGCAGCCATAGCTCCTCCGTTAGCAGGAATCAAACTGCCTGGCTGACCGTCAGTGCCTTCCTGTACGCCGAGTTCTCAACATTACACTTACCAATGACCCACGAAGCATCTGGGCTGGCGATGAATGCCACAATGCTCGCTACCTCACTCGCTTCAGCATGCCTCTTCAACATACTTATTTCCTTGGTCATGGTTTCATATTGTGGGCCAAATGTGTCAATTGTCTTCTGCAGCGCGTCCGTCTTGGTCGCTCCCACCGAAATAGAGTTGACGGTAACTCCATATTGCGTTCCCCAGGCCATGGCCAGGTTCTTGCTGACTGATTCCAGAGCGGCCTTTGCAGCCGCATAGGGAATCATGAATTCGCCCGTCGGCATTCTGGACGCCGCAGACGAGATCATGATGATACGGCCGCCGGGAGGCATCTTCACAACGGCCGAACGAGCAAGGTCAAGCGACGACCAGGCATTTCCGGTTAGGTGCTCGTCCCACGTTTGGCGGGTCAGCTGCGATACAGGGATCAACCCAACATCGGAGGACGAGTTCGTGGCGTTGGCAACGACAATGTCGAGGTGGTCGACTCCCAGGCCAGATAATGCCCCGTCGACGATATGATCGCCGAACTTTTCTTCGAGGACGCTAGCAGCGAAGGAGTGGGTTTTGATCTTGGGCGAGAGTTTGTGAATGGTCGCAAGCGTCTCTTCAGCTTTGGCCTTGTTCGTGCTGTAGCTTATGGCGATGTGTGAGCAGCCTTGCTCGGCGAGCTTGATTGCAATGCTGGACCCTAAGCCTCGACCGCCGCCAGTCACGACGGCGACTTTGCCCTTGAGAGGTGCTGGAATCTGGTCCATGGTAATTGTGGCAGGTGGTTGCCAAGAGTGCGTTGCCGTTCGAAGTTGGGTCTGATCCTGTCAGCTTGAGTGCACGAAGCCAGCTTTATGACTACGAACCAAGGTTGTGCCCAGCTTCCTTCGAGGATTCCTATCAGCGTTCGCGAGTCGGACCCGATGTCCCTCAGGCTGCCAGGGTACCTTATGCCCTACTTGAATCGAACTCATCTGATGTTCCGGCTGAATCCTACATGTACCTTTTGCACCACACTAGCGCACAGCATAAACTTCAGTCTTGTAAGCTGTTCGCTTACACATCCTTTCGTGGCACTTCAAACGCAGGCGGTGATGCGGTTGCGTCATTTCACGTCCCTTTCACAGTTCCGTGGAAGTCGCTGCTCTTGGCGTTTGCAATCGCAGTACTTGAGCGGTAGGTGGTGTCGCTCATGGCGCATAGACGCCTCGAGGCATGACCCACCCCTTCCTCACTTGCCCGACGGAGTGCGCTCGATCTGACTCCGTGTCCGCGTATACGTGATCGGTACGAGGCGCGAGGTGCTGTGTGGGGCTGGAGTGCGTGTATTTGTGTAGCCTAGTTTATTTAGTCCGCAGGAGCATCTCCGTAGCCTTCCTCGCATAGCTTGCAATAGACGTGAGCCAAGCAGACACTTCTTTGCAATCAGTGCCCTTTCACCAGTCGCTGAAATCCACAACCTTCGGCGAGCCATCACACAAGATTCCCGAGTCGTAGCATTGCCACATGTCTTCGACACTCAGACACCTGAAGCCAGGATCCTCGCAGTCATCTGCAAAGATGTAGACGCGAAGGCGCAAAGTTGCGGAATGCAATCCCCTGTTCATCTCTGAACCCATCTCCCTGACCATTGTCTCGAGGGATTCTATGCCGGAGCGAAGGCCTGAGCTCGAGCAGAGATGCACGTTCTGCATCGAACTGACAGTCTCGCGATCAAGGCTTCTCAGGAACCTGAATATATCGCCGGCCGAAGTGCTTTCAAAAGTCGCTCGAGCGTAGAACATAGGCATACTTTCGGCGCGAAGTTGTCGGTCGACCTGGCAGATGGGATGTGGGCGGACGCGGGGCTGCTTGCGCCAAATCGTTCGGTCGATCTGGCAGATGGGATGATGTTCGCAGAAGGGATAATCTTTGCAGATGGGTGGATGCTTGCGCCGAATCGTGACCGGGTCACTCACATCGAATACGATCTCGAAGATGCGATTTCGCAATTCGGGTGGAAGTCGCAGAAGACAGGAAGTCTTGCTGGGAGCACAGTGGGTCGTCTCTGCGCCCGGAGTAGCCATCACTGCGGCGTATGCGGGCATACCGTGCGTCTTGGCGTGAGCCTTCCTGGTTGCGCACCGAGTTCTGGGCTGCGGAGGCTCTAGCGGTGTGGCTCCAGCTGTTGGTGATGTGGCCGCGAGCGGAATATAAAAGCTCCAGTCGCACGGGCCACCAGTAACACGGTCGAGTGAATGGGTCGGTCGTCAAGTGTCCGCCGGACGGTGTGCGCTCCTCTTCATTCACCTGCCCGCCCAAAACTCCTCAAACCCCTGCCTGTTCACCCAAACCCACTGCTGCCTCTCGCACGCGTACACCTCCATCTTCAGAGCTGCTTCTGGCAACCCCGTTTCTCCTGCACATAACCAATGACGGTTCCAGCTCCAGAATCCTCTATCCAAGCGCAAGTCGTTCAACCAAGCTGCTCTCTGAGGCCCAAGCCGACTCAAAAAGTCCCAGAGCAGCGGGAGGGACTCAACGTGGAACGTCGATTGGCGATAGTACAGCGGCAGCACCTCGGCGCGGAGGGAACGGCAGACTTGGGCGAGAGGTGGTTCGGGATTGGAATTAGGGCGTGAGATCCGTACACTGCTCCAATCTCCAAGTGCGAGTTCTTCGATGTGGACGCGGAGCTCAGGAGGGAGACGGGCGATCAGTGTTGACATGATGCATAGACGGTGGCCGTTCAGTTATGAAATGTTGTCTTCTTTTTGGAGGTCAGAAGCGTGTCGACGGCGCGGCTGAATCTTTCCCTGCTTCCAACCCACGTCGTTGGCGAAATGTCACATTAGAGGTGAGTGGGGCGCGGCTGATACTTGCACGGATATCCTTGGTCGAGGCACGAAACGCCAATCTCGGATTCTCAACTCCAGACACCTTCGCTAGCCGGGTATCAATCATGTTAGGTCATTACTCATGTCGCGAAGCTTCACGTAACCAGCTTACGCTTCCCGCTTCAAACCACTCACTCTCGCTCGATACCAATCATCCCAAAGTCTTCATTTTCTTCTTCTTGCCCTTGTCGCCACCTTTCTGTTTCGTCTGGAAATCTCTCCAGCTTCCTATTCGTTGGTCTCTCGTCTTCTCCCAATCCTGCTCGTGCTCTCGCTTCCTCTTGCGCTCAGCAATCTCTTCCTCTTCCTTCTGTTGCTGGCGACCTTCCTCTCGCATCTGGGCTTTGAGCTGTCTTTGCCGGCGGGCTTCGTTGTCTGCGAGCACCCATTTGACCTTGTCCTTCCAAGCTTTCATGAACTCGACGTCGGGATTCTTGACCTCTTCACTGTCCGTGGTCAGCTTCCTCTCGCGAATGAGGAGCATGCGTGCGTCTGCGATGGCTTCGTCTAGAGTCGCTCGTGCCTTCTCGTCGAGGAGTGATTGGTAGGCTTTCGCAAGGCGATCGAAGGCTTCCTGGGCGTAGGGATTTGTCGATTTGTCCGGATGGATGAGGAGCGACTTTTTGCGATAAGCCTTCTTGATGTCCTCGTCGGGCACACCTGGCTGAAGATCGAGGACGTCGTATGCATTTGCGCGAAACGCTTTTCTGATGCGATCAATCTCGCTGTCCTATATTAGTGTTAGAATGGGTTGCTCGCGATGTTTGAGGGACTTACCTTGTCGAATTCTTTGCTCTCCTTCTCCAAATTCTCCAGGAAGGCAGCATCTTCTTTCTCTTGCTCTTTGGTGAGCTTAGCAAGGTCCTTCTCGGGCTCTGCCATCTTGAAATATGGGGATGGATGTTGTTGTTGCAGGAGAGAAGAAGAGGGAATCCAAAGCTCGAAAGTGATCGATAGCGCGCGAGTCATGCGGCACACTAGCGCCAACTTTAAATTGTGCCGCGAACTTTTAGATCTTCGACCTCGAACTTTCGCATGCGAATTCTCTAGGTACATTAACATACAATGAATCGATGATCCGCTTTGGCCACGATGGCTCCTCAAATTACTGGTCGCGTAAAACCGACGAAGCCCAAAAAGCAGATTCGAGGCCAGAAGAGAAAGCGCGACGATGTCGACGTCGAAAAACTGCAAGAAGCAGTTGACCAGCTCGATACCAAGTCCAAATACGAATCTTTCAACGATCTCCCTCTTTCCGAACCGACCAAGGCTGGCTTGAAGTCTGCAGCCTATAGTGCGCTCACGGACATCCAGTCCAAAGCTATACCTCTCGCCCTCAAAGGCCACGACATCCTAGGCGCTGCGAAGACTGGCAGTGGGAAGACGCTGGCCTTCCTGGTTCCTGTGCTAGAAAACTTATACCGCGCACAATGCATTGGTCCGGATGCTGGTCTCGGGGCCATGATAATCACTCCCACACGCGAGCTCGCCATCCAAATTTTCGAGGTCATGAGGAGGGTAGGTGGGAAGGGACATTTGTTTGCGGCGGGGCTAGTAATTGGGGGCAAGAGCTTGCGTGAAGAGCAGGATGCTTTGACGAGGATGAACATTGTGGTTTGCACACCTGGAAGGATTTTACAACATCTGTCGCAAACGGCCTTATTCAACGTGGACAACCTGCGGATGCTGGTATTGGATGAAGCAGATCGCATTCTGGATATGGGCTTCCAGAGAGATGTGGATGCGATCGTCGACTACTTGCCAAGAGAAAGACAGACGATGCTATTCAGTGCGACCCAGACGAAGCGTGTGTCTGACCTAGCAAGACTGTCCCTACACGAGCCCGAATACGTATCGGTACACGAAGGCGCACAAAGTGCCACACCAAAGACACTGCAGCAGAACTATGTCATAACACCTCTGCCTGAGAAGCTCGACGCGCTTTGGTCCTTTCTACAAACAGCGAAGAAGTCCAAAGTACTCGTATTCCTTTCATCAGGCAAGCAGGTTAGATTTGTCTACGAAGCATTCCGTCAGATGCAACCAGGCATTCCCCTATTACACCTTACAGGGAGACAAAAGCAGACTGCACGACTGGAGATTACTCAGAAGTTCTCAAATGCAAAGCACAGCTGCCTGTTCGCCACGGACGTGGTGGCTCGTGGATTGGATTTCCCGGCCGTAGACTGGGTTGTGCAGGTAGACTGCCCGGAAGATGCAGACACATACATCCACAGAGTAGGGCGGACTGCCCGTTACGAACGAGATGGCCGCGCGGTCATCTTTCTGGACCCGAGCGAGGAAGAAGGTATGCTTACCCGTTTCGAGCAGAAGAAGGTTCCAGTAGAGAAGATCAATATTCGGACGAACAAGAAGCAAAGCATCAAGGATCAACTGCAGAACATGTGCTTTCAAGATCCCAAACTGAAGTACCTTGGCCAGAAAGCATTCGCAAGTTACGTCAGGAGTCTGCACGTTCAAAAGGATAAAGAGGTCTTCAAGCTGGAGAAGTATCCATTGGAGGAGTTTGCAGCAAGTCTTGGCTTGCCTGGTGCACCACGAATCAAGTTCTTGAAAGCCGACCCAGAGGAGATCAAACGGAGGAAGAACGCTTCGCGCCAAGCGGCTGTGTCAGGGTCTGAAGAAGATGAGGACGAAGACGATGAGGCCGGCGATACAAAGAGCAAAAAGAATGGGGTGCGGACCAAGTACGATAGGATGTTCGAGAGAAAGAATCAAGACATTCTCGCCGACCATTATGCCAAGATGGTTCGGGATGATGACGAGAAAGACGACGTGGACATCAACCGCTTGGATGGAGAACAAGAAGCTGACGACGACCTCTTTGATATCAAACGACGAATACCTGCAGACGGCGGAGCACCAAACTTTGATAATGTCTCCACCAACGAAGCTGCCATTGCGCAAGCCGCAGGCCTGAAAACCGTGGCCATTCCTGGTGCGAAGGACCCCGTCATATTGGACTCAAAGCGGCGCGAGAAGTTACTCAAATCGAAGAAGAAGCTCCTCAAGCTCAAGGACAAGGGTTCGAAGATTGTATACGATGATGACGGCAATGCGCACGAGATTTATGAGCTTGAAGATGAGGCAGACTTCCGTGCGAAAGGCGAAGCGGAAGCTCAGAGGAGGAAGTTCCTTGAGGAAGAGGCTGAGCGTGTCAAGACGGCGGATATCTCGGACAAGGCTCTGGCGAAGGAGAAGAGAAAGGCGAAGAAGGAGAAAAGGAAAGAACGAGAGAAGGCAGAAGCTGCAGATGAAGATGAGGTGCAGTTGGAGGGCGAGGAGGATGGCTTCGAGAACTTCAAGAGGGATGCTGCTGGACTGGGCTACAGCGATGAAGAAGAGAGTGACTCGGAGGAGAAGCCTGCGAAGAAACAGAAGAAGTGGTTCCAGGAGGAAGGCAAGAGGAAGGACTTGCGTGAGGAGAAGGAGATCGAGACGCTTGGTGACTTGGAGGCTGAAGCAGCGAAATTGCTGGGTTCGTAGTGCATGTCACCCATGGACACAAGTTGCTCTGTTATACAAGTTCCGTCTCCTTGCATCTTGATTGTCCTGGCGCATAATAAAGACCCAATAGCTTTGCTAGGATCCAACAGCCCCGAAGATAGCGCCAGGCTCCCGCGTTTTCCTCGAGGATCGACTAGGCTGAATAATCGTAATCTGACATAGGTCTCTGATCCCAAGCATCGATGCCTACGATTCTAGCATCTTTGCTGTTGTAATTAACCGAATGTTTTCCAGTGAACCGGGCACTAAGGGAGTATATGTCGCCCTCTCCGTCAAAAAAGTGGTACTGTTTGTCTCTTTCGTCGGTCTCAATCCAGATAGTGTATTTGTAGACGAAGCCGTTGGCATCTTCGACGCAATATCGCGTGATAGCTGTCTTCTTGCGGAATTCGTCGTCTGTATTTATCCAATCTCCGTTCCCGCTGACCGGCCAGTCGACCTTGAACATCCATTTCTCTTCACCCATGCCGCCAAAGTAAACGTCGTTATAGAATTCGGTAATGATCGGTCAATTGATCGAGTTTCACATTGATGTCGAGCGAATCGCCCAACTTATATCGGTGTAGTGAAGCTAGCAAGACCGGGAACGCCGATGGGGAACCATACGGTTTGACCGAGTGGCACAGGGCTACTATAAAATCTAGATGCGACAGCCGTTGGCCAGACGAAGACGTCCCTGTGAAGTATACACCGACAAAAGTATCTTGTGAGTGGGAATTCCGCAGGATAGGCTAGTTAGAACGATCTAGATCGCCACATGGCCGAGGGCGTGGTTCCAGGTGATGAGTTGCTCTGTCATTCAAGTCCTGTCTCGTTGCATCTTGAGGCGCGTATTAAAGAGTCGCGTGGTTCTCTCGTCCTCCGTACAAGCTCGACCTCACTTCAGCTTGCACGCCGAACGATTAACATCAAGACAATGCCCTGAGCACAATACTGCACAACGACGGTGACTTCGCCATGGCATCGCCTCAGATTGTCCAATCGTCCATCTTCCTCGCACCCGCTGCATCCCTCTTCCTAGCCGGCTATTCCTTCGCCGCCTCCCAGAACACCATTCCCCACCTCTACGCCTCGCGCCCACAAACCAGCGTCCCGATCTTCACGCGCATCTTCTACACCGGCGCCAAAGTCGGCATACCTCTATCCTTCATATCGGGCGCCATGTCGCTTTTCCTGGCGTGGTTGTGCACATCTTCGAGACAGCGAGGCCTGTTTGTGGTTGCTGGGTTGGCAGCGCTTGTCACAGGGCCTTGGACGAGTCTGGTGATGGGACCGGGAATTAAGAGGTTGATTGAGATGGAGGGGGATGAGAAGGTTCTGGAGAAGAGCGAGCAGACGTTGGAGCATGAGCAGTTGTTGAGGGGGTGGGTGAGGGGGAATTTTGTGAGGACGGTATTGTATACGGTTAGTGGAGGTGTGGGGCTTTGGGCGGCGATTTGGGGATAGGTGTGCCCTCTCCCTCGGACTCGAGATAGGACTCAGAAGCACTTGTTATCAGGGTGAGCGTGTTTCGATCCTACACTGGTGAGTATGGCTGCTTCAAGGGCACATTCGAAAGGCTTTTTGACGAGGCGAGTGCATTGACGAAACACCAGGCTTGAGTTCGGATGTGGCTGTCTCTGTCTGTCCCATTGCTCATGATGTATCTCACTCGCCGCGCGTCTCTTATTGCGACTTTGGCCTGCGATCTGAGTCCTTTGATCTCCACAGCCCATATGCCAAAGCATTCGATGTCGACGAGTGCTTCACTCATCGAACCCATTACGCAGATGCCATATTGTCATGATTGACCATTGAGCAGATGGATGTTGTTTCGCACCTATTCTTCTCGAAATGGTCCGTAGTCTGTAGCCCAACGCTCTTCGACATCGTGGGCAAAGCATTCGGAGTCGCCACACGGGCACGGGTTGAAGACGAAGTAGATGACCTTGTAGACTCCGCTTCCTAGTTTCAGGCTCTCTTGCTCTTCAAGGTACCCGCGCATGCCCGCTGCCCTCGATGTTGCTTCCGAGCATTCGGATGCTTTGGACCGGAGGAAGTCAGGATGCGGTACGGGCAGTGACGAGTCGTCGATTTGCAGAAGATGCTGATACGCTTGCCGGTCGTCGGCACGGATATCGGCTACTTGGGCCAGGTGGTCTGCAGTGAGCGACCGGAGCCACGAAACGACGACATCAGTGTCGTTTTCCTCTAGGAATATGTTCATGAACGTGGTGTTCTTGTAATAGTGCTTGGCGACTGTCGCACGAGTTGCTCGGCTGATCTGAAGCTGCCATGGAGGCTTGTAGTGGGTGGCGTCGATGAAAACTCTGCCTGGCTTGATGAACAGGACGTGGTCGAGGATCTCGTCTTGAAGCTCCTGTGATGTGTCAGCTTCAGCTATCGTTGTCCGCTGGGAAGCTTGTGGAGTTGACTTACCTGTGGCAATGCTTGAATGCGACGGTCAATGTCGTCTTCGGTCGCCATCTTTGTAGCTCACCGTAACGTGTTTGTGGTTGAAGCCGGAGTTGTTGACGGGGAGACAACTTGCGACAGCGGGCGGGACTTGTTGTGTGACGCCAAGACGCTAGTGATCTTTCACATGCGTTTTTCCATTTGAGTGGGAAGAAACATTGCTAGTCGTCGACAACAAGTCCTACCACTTTACTGCTCATAGATATTGACGCCAGATACTGCTCTTGCTTGAACCACTGATGATGCAATGAGAACGGCCGACGAAGCGAGTATTCCACCTTGAACGACAGACGCATGACTTGTTAACAACATCTGTATTGGAGCAATGAGAAAGCAATATTCAGATCTTGACGTTATAGGTGCTGCTTTCAGCATGCTTTGAAAGTTTGAAACTCGGGACGAAGTGTCTTATCGTGTTCTGCTCGGCTCTCCATTCGTGCGGACGATGGAAAGTTCAGCTGTCACGCTTGCGCCTGACTAGAACTCTATGTGATATCTGAGTAAGTCGCGCGCGATGGTATACATTGCGTATCTCGATATCCCGCAAAGCCCGTCGATCTTGTACGTCAGATTCTTGTGGTATTGGGACTCGTCCGTCGGTCGCATAAAAGGATCCCGCCAGTACTCGAGCCACAATTCTTTAATCATGCCCGCATCGTTCACAGACAGTGTGGCAAGCCATTTCACCATGAGCTCTTGCGACTCGTCTCCCTGTAGTCCAAGCCTGAATGTGGTGCTGGCGTAGTAGTCTACGGAGAATCTCTTTCGGACGGCATGGCTGATCTGTAGCTGTGCTGGTGGCCGATAGCTCAGGTCGACGATCACCGTACTCTTCTAGCCTCGAGGAGGCAATCCAGAATTACGTCCTGTAGCTCCTAGCACGACGTATTAGTCCGCATTTGAAGACACTCGGAGCACGACGTACTCACCTGTGGCAGACACTGCACGCGGTGTTGGAGGTTCGATGTCGAGGCCATGGTCGACTGTGGCTCCTCGACTGACGACAAGCACAAGAGTGGAGGTACACAGATTTGGAGGTAGGGAAGCTTGAGTGGGCTACCTAAGTGGCGGAAGGTGCCAAGACGCTAGCTGCGTTTTCACATGTGCGGGGAATCACTGGGAAGGAAGGAAGGTTTCATTCGTGGACATCTTCTCGGCCGGGCTCACCGATCTAAACCACTTCGAAGGTCATGAAGCATTGGCAAATATATGAGCCGCTACAGTCTCCCGCGGCCATCAACACAGAAAGTCTCCCATGTTTCACGCTGTATTTCCCTATCCACGACTAAAGTCCAAGCGCATACGCCCGCCGAGATTGCCTGGAGCTCGTGTATACAGACTCCTTCCAAACACCGTCATTGCCAAGATATCTGCAATGCGCATGAGCGAGGCTCTCGATACCGTCCACGCCAGACAGGTACATTTCCCACAGCCACGAAGAAGCGGTCTCGAGGATATACTGTCGCCTCTCCATGCGGTCGGATTCGAGGTCCTTGCAGTATACAGCTTGATCGAAATAGCAATGGAATGCTTTGATGAGCGTGCGATGGCTTGGACAAAGCGACGAAAGCCACCATCTGGACACTTTTACAAGTTCGAGCTCGAATGCGTCGGATTTCCGGCTCACACCGCTTTGCTCGTTTGAGATGACGAAGGTGTTGCTGCCGTAGTATGCTTTAGCCGCAGCTGCTCGAGTGCGGCGATCAACAGAGAGGTACGGTGGCGGCTTGTAATTGCGGTCGATGTTGATGGTGCGAGCAGGAGCGATGATCGTGAAGTCGAGGATGAGGTCTTGTAACTCCTAAGATGTGTCAGCCGGTCCATCAACACGCGCCCGACAGTGAGTATACCTGTGGCAGGCTCTGAACCCGACGATCGATGTCGTCCGCCATCGCTTGTGAGGTTGCGCTGCTGCGATGAGTGTGGTGTGCAGAAAGTCGAGAAGTTGAGAAAAGATCAAAAGTGGAAGTCGCAAGCTTGGCAGCAATCACATGCAAGCAAACGGAACCCGACGTCACTTGCCAGTCAAGCCAGGCGACTCAAGCTCGACACCAACGATACTGCTACAGTCAATAGCGCTTCCATGCGTGCGACTGTGTGCACTAAACTCGCCAACCATATTACCCGCACCGACGACGTACCAGTTGTCCATCCACCGGTGCCACTACAGCAACTACATATTGCCTGCGCCTCTCCGAATCCTCAACTTTCTGTCCTTCGACAACTCCAAAATGAGCAGCAAGAACTGCTGGAATCTCTGTGGTCCATCGAACAGAACGCCCGCAGATTCCTCCCTGGAACCCATCGCAAGGCCGATCGAGCATCAACAGGCGACCGCGAAACAGGACTCCGCCCAGAAGGGAAAGAGCAGCTATAGCAATACGGTCGAGTTGACTGCCAAAGCAAGACAGCGGAAGATGACGCCGAGCGCGGCTCAACGCGAGGCTCAGAGGTATGTCGTAAGAGTCAAGTGTTGGAAGCCAAGTAGCTGACCAGAGCAGCGAGATAACACCCTGGGAATTGGGTACTTGAGCGTACGAAGCGTCTGTCATTCAAGTAGCTTGTGCATTATACCAATACTTTACTACGACGAACCTTGCTCAAGTACCTGATCAAACCTCTTAGCACCACTAGTAGGATCCCCCTTATCATCCGTCGGCAGCGCCTGGTCCGCAAAAGCCAAAAACACAGCCTCCCAATGCCCGTCCTCGAACTTGATGAGGAAGCTGCCGTCACTGTAAGTTGAGTTCTCGAACCCTTTGGCGTTCCCCTGGTTCATGTGGATGTCGTGAATGCCCGATTGCCCATCGGAGTCGTGATAGCTCTGACCGTAAAGATACATGGTGGCTTTTTCTTTGATGGCTTGGTTCAAGATGGGCTCCAGCTTGTCGAGGATGTCGTTGTTGGCACCCTTGGCGTAGGATGGCAGGATCTCGCCTTGTTCGACGTTTAAGAGGGCGGGTTGGGTCCGCTGGAAGTCGAGGGCGAGATCTGATTGGGAGCCCTTGGTGATGTTGCGGAGACCTAGGTCGAGATTGTTGAGGTCGGAGGTGATGGGGTGGGTGAAGTTGCGGTTGACCCAGTAGACTAGTCGCTTGTCTTGACTTATGGATTTGACGTTGATCTCTGCTGAGCCGCCGCTGCCATTGTCGGTGAACTTCAGGGTGATGTGTGGTGACTTGCTGTCTTGTCGTGGCGTTTGAGCATCGAAGCTTTCGGGCTTGACGGCCCAGACACCGTATTCCTTGAGAGACATTGTGGTGGGTTGTTTGGCTTGCGTATTCGGCTAGCTGGCGAAGCGCGAAAGGATCGATAGATACATTGCCCACTGTTGCACCAATGTGTTGGCTATATATGTGAAGCGGCTAGCCACTCCAGAACAACGTCATTGATCGTTTGAATCAAGTATGCTGGCCCCAGTCCTGTTGTCGTCTAAAAGGCCCTGTAGTCGCAATAAGCATTTGATACTAGTCCTCGCACGAGCTTGAACGATTGGGTGAGGCCTCGTGCTCTTGGCGAGAGCTTGTTTAGGGTGGATACTGCCACGCAATGCCTCCGCATCGTTCGCCTATACAGGACCCGCCGGCTTCTAGTGCGATATGCATTCTCGTCAGTCGCAAAGCGTGTATGGGGCTGACCTCGATGTTGAATGTTCTTACTTCCGAGTCGCAGAGAGTGACGAATTGAGGACGTTCCATCTGAGTCGCAACTCCTAGAGTACGCAAGGTAAGCTCACGAGATGGCGCATTTGTTCGCGAACTGATCAGCAAGTTGACGATACAGAGCAGCAGACTGGGGTTCGCGTTCTCAAGTTGCACTTCCAGGATGACGACACACGAAGCATCAGCCTCGCCGATCTAGTGGTCCAGTCGCCCACTCATGCCGACATCTGTGACTCACTTTCGACTCTACAATCGTATTGCAAGTTAACTCAGAAATAGTCAATGCTGTGTATTTCGGCGAGAGGTTCTGAGCAAATGCGAGTTCAGGATCCGCCGGGCACAGCGCACCGCGCCTTCCGCTTTGGGTCGCCGCAGTGTCGTCTTCGTTCAGCCTCAGCAATGGCGGGCTTGGCAGGCACAAGCCGTGATATATGAAAGGCAAGTTCGAACAACCAAACAACTTCATCAACATTCCATCGAGCGACGTTGCATTCTGAGTAAGACGACAAACATGGCTGCGACTTCGAAGACCGACGAGAACAATGCCTTTTGCGCATCTGGCTCAGACCTTATGCGCAATGCAATGCAGTCAAGAACAGTGAGCGCGGACATGCCTCATCTGATACCAATCTTGGACGCTCTGCCATCTGGTGCGACTGTCTTGGAGGTTGGCTGCGGACCGGGAGGAATCACCCTCAGCATCGCGCAAAAATACCCGCAGCTCCTCGTCCTCGGCATGGATGTCGACAAGCAGTCTATCAAGGTCAGTGCATGGCTCAATCGATGGAAGTGACCAGTCGACTGACAGGCATGCCAGCAAGCGAACGAAGCTGCCACAGCAGCGGGCATCGCCAACATTCGCTACTCAGTCGGCGATGCAGTCGAGCTCGCATCGCTCGCATCGGAGGCTGGTTTCGAAGCGGTCAAGGACGGATGTGACCTGGTGTACACTCATGCTGTATGTACCACCGGCCGGGCGCATGGTGCATCCTCAACACATTTGACAATCAGCTCACCGTTGGTCTAGGCACTGATGCACACTGGAGATCCCCTCAAAGCAGTGAAACAATGCAGCATGGCCACCAAGCCTGGAGGCGTTATCTCGATGAAAGAAGGTGACATGGATCTCTTCTTCTCGTATCCGGACATCCCAGGGATGAAGAAGCTCTTCGAAGTCTTTCCCAAGCTCGGCGCGGCCAAAGGCGCAGACCCGCGTCTCGGGCGGAAGCTGATCTCTCACTTGCTCGCCGCGGGTCACACAAGGGACGACATCACGGTAGTGCAGATGGCTACACAGATCCTGTCACGGCCAGAGCAGCGGATGGGCATGGCTGCCGGTTTTGATCAGATCTTCGCCGATGTCGCGAGCAAGCCAGAGTGGATGAAGTCGTGTGGGATCACTGAGGAAGACGTCAAGCTCATTCGTGATGCCGTACCGCAGTGGGCGAAGGCGGAGGATGGCATGTTGGCCTTCCCGTCAATCTATGTCGTGTGCAACAAGGCGAAATGAAGTGCGACGTGAGAAGGTTGGGAAACGGGGGTGTTATGACATTTCATTGCATATAGGCCACCGTCGGCTCAACGAGAGTTTGGCTGGCCTGAGCGCCCGCGTCGCTGTTAAATTGACCTCTCCACACCGCGTCTCTCCCCTCTCCTCACCATCATCTCTTCACTCACTTCCCCTTCTCTGCTGCCTTTCAAGCACTTCCTCCTCCTCCACCACTTTCAACTGCACAGCTTCACTCATTGTCCTTGTGTCACACCACCCCTCCATCCGCCGCTCTGGAAACAGGTATCGTATGTCCCGTTTGTTGTCTGCTGACGCGACCTAGATTCCTGCTCCACCACGCGCACGCGTCGACAACAGCAATCGCCCCAGCACGTCCCGCCCGTCAGGGCTCACTTGCAGCTACCAGCGCTCGTGAACGTCAGACAATTGACTGTTTAGACGCGATGCGTACAGTGTCAGCTTTCTCCCTTGCCGCTACTTGAGGACCGTCTTTGAGGGAAGGGACGCCTTCAGGCCTCATCGGCTGTCGCTCAAGAGTTGGGCACAGTGGACAGCCTGTTTGAGGCAAGTTGGGTTGCTGCGTCTGCTGCAATACCATGTTCCTCGAGGGCAGACTGGACGTCGCCTCGATGGGCTGCGATGGACAATGTCCCCAGCTATTGCATTGTGATGGCTGTCAGGCCCCACAAATGTGTTTCAGCAAAGACTGCCGGTCACTAGGTCATCATACCTTTTGATGTCGAGGCGTTTGCACCCAATTTTGTGTGGACGGCTGTCAGGCCTCACAAGAATTAGCAAAGACTGCCGGTCACTAGGTCAAGATACCTTCTGACGTCGAGGCGTTTGCACCCAGTCTCTTGTGGACGGCTGTCAGGCCTCACAAGCGTTCAGCAAGGACTTGCCGGTCATCAGGTCATGATACCTGTTGGATAAGAAAGGCGCTTGCACCCAGTTGTCCGGAGAAATGATCCATCTCCGGCTGCTGTATCAATTCACCGTTGTACGGTTGATGTTTCCCGTTGTTGGTGCGACTATGGCGCTGGTCCGACACCTACCGGTGTTCGAAGCTGTCACGTCCACCACAGACTACTGCTCTGCGGGACCTTGTTCACCCCAGGACGAGTCATCGTCTTGTGGGTTATGGTATCGCCTTCGTGCGATGAATTCCGTCTTCGGACGTAATGCTGATCCAAGGGCGATGTCTGTCGTCCGCGGATCGAAAGATTGAAAGATGTGTCAATGATTCAATCGCAGCATTGCTGTTATGAGCGTCAGCTTCAACTGCGGCAGTGAGATTCGATCCATTCGGCTGGACCAGCTTCAAGGTTCTCATTCACGGCCCACTTTCGTGGACAACCCTGATGAGCTTCGGTGGCCCAAGAACGCATCACGGTTTATGCCCCTTCGGGGGAGGAGTGACTGCGCCGGCAAACTGAGAAGTTGGGTCGAGAAACCATGACTGTGGCACGCCTCGTTCATCTGCCGATCGATCCCATCTTGCAGTACCAGACTTGCAAGACACGAGCCTCGACAGTCGGACGTCAATGCCTTAGCCACTGCTCAGAGTCGATGCGTGGGCGACTCTTCGACGCACAAGGCCGAGGCAGAAGATCGAAGACAGATTCAACAGCTTGATGTCAATGATCTTACCCAGAGCGTGGACTGGGTTTGCGACAGCAAATCCTCTCCTCGTTCGATGATTCTTGCACGTGAGAGATGGGGCTTTGCATCCGCCGCTTGCAGTCTAGCGCCGCCAGGTCTTGTGTCAGACTGCGAGAGCCACGGCCGTTTCAATGCCCTTCTCAAAGCGCCATGGTCAAAGTCCAGATGTTGTGAGGTCACTCGCACGCTGGCAATCTTGTCTCTGCTCGACTTGGCCTCAGCTTGCTCCGCTCTGCTGTCGACTCTTCTTTGGCTTCGCTCCAGACATGGCTTACGGCCGTGCCTCTGGACCGCGTACCGTCACACAAGTAGAATCGGCTGTATTGAGGATGTCAAGCTGTAGTGCGGACTTGCAGTGGCTTGAGGCTTGCTGTTCGGACAGGTGTCGGGACGATTGTTCTTCGTGGCTGCAGACGCGATTGACAATCTGAAGGGCTCATGTTTGGATGGTAGTCTCGCTGGTTTCGCTTCGCCATGAAGAAGCGAGGGGGCGCTGGCGCAACCCAGTGCTCTTGGTTTTGGGAAATGGATCTTCGGGATCGCAAGAGGGGGGCATCAGATGTTCGGATCATCATTTTATGGTCTGGACACTGGAGCTCGCCTGTTGTTTGAATACCTCATCTGCGCCGCGCTACTGACACTCACATCTAGATGATTGTTTCATGTCGTACCCTGCTCAACGTATCAAAAGTCAAGTCTTTCCAGCCACATTCTGCTCCACTTCCGTCGACGAGACGGGCTGGATACCACCTTGATCATCCTGGCGAAGCTCCCCATCCTTGCCGGTGTATATGGGTTGATACTCCTCCCAAAACTTGTTCAGCACCATACCCTTCCCGCTGAGGATTCCATACAGATTGAACGGGTCAAGAATGGTAATAAACAACGGCCGCTTGTCAGCTTTCGAAAACCCAGGCCCCATCCTCTCAGTCTTCCCATCGATGGGGTCCAGGAAGATCTTGCTGCTTCTCGGGAGATACCTTCCCGGGTGGAAGATGCACAGCAGGATCACGAAGAGCGTGATGTTGGCGACTTCGAACGTCCAGAGGAACCATTCATTGCGGGAGACCGGGCCACAGTACGGATCCTCTCGATCTGGATCGCAAGCTCCTGCCTCGAAGCCTTCGACTGTACGCACAATGCAGCGCAACAGCATCATCAAGCTGGTAGCGTATAGGACGTAGCAGACGATACGGATCTTTCTCGGGAAGACTCTCGCCTGTCGACAGCGGTACTCCAATAGGGCAACGAGCGAGAAGAAGAAGGCCTCGATGAAGCATTGCAAGATGAGCGCCGCCTTGAGCAGATCTAGTCCAATCTCGCGCGTCTTTGGATCGCGATCTGAGCCCGCACTGTTTGCAGCGCCCGTTCCAGTGAGAGCTTCCACGACGACACTCAGCATCACAAATGTGCTGAAGACTCTGCCCGGGTGGATCGGCGTGTGATATGGCAAGTACGCCAACAGTCGTCCCAAAATGAAATATTCCGCTGCAGCGTAGAGAGGCGGGCCCATGAGGATCATGACATATTGCGTGATGAAGATACCGACGCTGCGGACTTCATGAACAGAGATGCTGCGGGAGATGAAGCCGACGATCCAGACGAGGGTTGCCCAGGTCATCATGGCGCCGAATTTCTTCCAGTGGTAGCGGAAGAAGCATTGGTAGATGAGGGTGCTGCCGAGCAAGGTCATGATGACGGCGAAGACGATTGGAGCGACTTTGTTGGGATCGTAAGGGTAGAGCGACCAGTTGTCGTCCGAGGAGCTCGTGGCGGACATGTTTGTAGTGGTGTTGGTGTTTGGAGAACTCAATCTTGTGGAAGTTGGAAAATAGTTGTGGTGAGTGTCTTGTGTAACGATGTCAGGAATGTGAAGGATGTTGTTGATTTTGTTCAGCCTTCTCAACACATCTATATACTCCATCCCTCAAACCGGCCAGGGGCGGTGCTAATGGTTGTCAGGCAGTGCCTCATAGCGACAAAGATACATTCTGTTCGAGAAAAATCACGCTATCGACTTGCATGGGCGTTTCAATTAGTGGTTGTCTCGTCGATTGAAGCCCGAAAGGGGAAAGCGAGGCCAAGGCCAAGCGAAACGCGAGGATCGCATTCGCATCTTGCGCGCGGAACGTCTTTGCGCGCTGGAGGTCTGCTTCCGCTGGATGATCACCTGTCACATTTCTGTGGCTCGCAGTGGGGCTATGTTTGTACTTTTGACGTCTTCAGGCATCATGTTGCTGGAGACGAAGTTCTGCCTGATGATGGCGTCTGTCAAATGCTTCCTAAACGGGCTAGTGTACGTTGGAGGTGAGTGAATGTTGATGCGAGTCCGAAACGTGTGCCTGATGACTTCGCTCAGCTACTTACCATCGGATACAGCTTGAGCTGGCGGTAACTGATCGATGGTAGCTTTTTACATTATGCGAGACCGCCTCCACGACATATTTGACGAACTCTTGATCCTATCAATTTACCGCTGAGTCTGTGCGAAGCTTCTCCGAAGAGCAAGCGTATTGACGCATGCCAAATTGCAGTCTAGCCCTTGTTAACATACAACGGGCCGACATATACTTTGATACCACCTCCGAACGTTTGCAACGACTAATTGCTTGTCAGACCCTTGGCCGCTTCTTTCCCTTCAGCCTCGGTATAGAAGTCTGGTAGATCTGCCTCGCAAACAGTGCCGGGCTTTAGCAGCGTTCCGTTAACAAAGTAAGCGTTGATGTGCAAAGTGGTGCATTTTGATACCATCGACGTGGTTGTGTGCTACGAGCCTAGTATTAGCATTGCTTCAGTACGAAGGCATAGAGCCCGTAAACTTACGCCGTTTGCGTTTTGCACCAGCAGTCCGCTGCCGTGAAACGTGGCGGTTGCGTTCAGAGCAGCATCGAGTGAGGTGATCGGATCGTAGATGTTGCTTACTACCAGAATCGGGTTTTTGGTCTTGACGTCGAAGTTGCCAGTGTATTGTTCCTTCGCCTTAAAAGGCCACTGCATGCAGGGAACGTGCGTATCCGCGACTACAAAACCTCCTGCGAGTTGACTTTGTGGGAAGAAAGGCTTTGCAAGTTCCATGTCGGCTTCTGGATTATCGACACGGGTCACTACATCTGAGCAGCGAATGGCCGATGTGATCTCTGGGAAACTGTTGAGTGAGACGCCGGGAAAAAGCATCGGACCACCAGCTGGAAGCGACTGGATGCTCTGGGCGTACATGGCTTTGTCGTCGCGAAGTAGCGCGGAAAGAAGATTGGCGTACAATGGCCAGTTCAGATGGGACGTCAGGGCTTCGTATAGGATGTTGACCAATGTTGCATAGTCGAGGGGAGGGGTGAACGACCTGTCCGGACCATGTTCTTGTAGCTCTTCCAGCTTGGTGTCGAACTGTTGCCGCAGACTTCGCTCCGAAGTGTCGACCATGGTGAGATTGCAGAGAAATGGTCGAGCTTCGCAGGAGCTGAAGAAGTTATCGAGGACGTTATCAGTGGTGGCGAGTTCTTGATAATCGCTATGAGGCGGAGCGACCAGCCCGCGTTAGTCATATGGTTAGACTCGCGGCATACGAGGATTGCAGACTTACGTTCCTGTGATGTACTGGTGAGGGTTTAGCACACCATTGATAAGGAGCCTGCCGACTCGGTCTGGGAACATGGCTGCGAAGATTTGTCCCAGTGCAGTACCGTACGACTCTCCTGCAGATCAATGATTAGCTGTTGACCCGAATGTGAGATATTATCCATTAAACGTACCATAATAACGCAGCAGTCCATCCTCACCAAGCGCATCGACTATCTGCAGCATGTCTCTTGCGGTGTATGCGCTTCCAATCAGCGTCCCATTGACACCCAGACTCTGTTTGCATGCTGATGTGATGTTCGCTACGGCATCCCAGGTCTTGGATAGCTCAGCGATTGAGGCGTTCTTGGGAAACGGAACAGCTGAAGTTGCTGCCGACGAAGCATTCTGGTCTGGATAGCAGTTGGCGGGAAGAGTAGTTCCCGTGCCCCTAAGGATTCTGTTAGAGTCTCGTCGATGTTTAAGCGCAACTGCCTGGCGTATCTCACCTTGGATCCCACGCCACGATGTCGAAATCGGTCAACCTGGAAATGAATCAGCGACACACCAAAGTCTTTGATTCATAACATTCGCCCATACCCTGGCAAGCCACTATTGGCGACAAAAGTGTTTCTGCCGTCGAGACCGGGTCCACCAAAGTTGACAAGGATAGTCCCTTTGGAGAGACCCGTAGCAGGGTACTTTGCCAGATTCAGATCGAGCACTTGGTCGCATTGTTCATCTTGGTAGTCGAGAGGCACCGCCAGCGTCGCGCATTGTAAGATCGCAGTGGCCGTCATGTTTGTCGATTGACATGGGCCCCATTGCAGCTTGCTCTCTGACCCACCGCTGCTCGCCGGTGCGGCAGATGTGGACCAAATGTTACTGGCCAGGCCAGCAATGATGAAGACTGGGGGAAATGCAGCTTTCATGGTGATATCGAATGTTCGAATAGTTGAAGTCGTGATCAGTAGAACGAGAAGGCTTAGTCCTTACTGAACCAGATGGCACGTCGACGACGAACTTATATGAGGACATATTCTCTAGGGATAGCATCGTCAGTCTGCGTACAGTTTCGTAATCGTATAGACGTAGCAACTCCGTGGGCATTATAGTGGATCATTTCTACATGTGGTAATTGCGGCGAAACGTGCACATGGCAAGGTTTGTACAATATTGTCTACATTCAGCTACAAGGACTGAATGAATGACATGGGATCTACAGCCTCTCACAAGTGGCTGAGCTCTCGGCAGGGCAGCGGTAGATGGAATGGAGTCTATCGATCCTGTACTATCAATGCTCATCGGCCAGTTTTGTTGGACGATATAGTAGCTGAGAGCTCGAACCGGCTGGGCAGCGTAGCTGAGATATAAGACGGCTCCAGCCGCTGAAAGCGTCTGCGACCTACGTGCCGCACCATTCGCCCATCACTTTGGGCCTCTGAGCGAAGTCAAGCAAACGAAAGAGATCCGAGCGCATTGTAGACCGCAAAAGATATCAAGCGACTTTGACTGCACATCATGCTCCTAACGTGCAGAAGAAACCGAACGCCCTGTTGAAATTGCCAAATCCTTCAGCTCGCAGTGTTCGTCAGGTTCGGCGTCTGCGGAGCTGGGCGCAATACGTTCTGTCTTGAGAGATGATCTCCTGTCGAGATATCTGACTGTCATGAACGGCTAGGAAGAGACTGCGAGTCACGCACAGAGACCAACATGCACTTTGTACGGATACGACAGACACTCCAATTGAGGCAATGTGTCCTCCTTGTATGGCTGCCTGTCCCATTCCACTACCGATCGTGGAGAATGATCGTGGCATGGCTATGCCGCTTGGCCGGATGCAGTAATTTCTCGCAGCAGCTTGTCCTTCACAGCCTTGTGAGGCAGTGATCGCTGACGAATTAGAATCTTATCTGAATTCGCTCGTTATATGTCAGCCAGTGATGTATCTGCTCACTGAAGTTGATGGTACGGCCCGTGTTCATAAGTAAGGCATTCAATAGTCTCCAGACGTCATGTTGCGGCAATGAAGATGCATCTGTAAGTCGTGACTATCTGGATAGTGCATTGTGTGTGCAAGTGGAGAGCAACTGACGATTGAGATGACCTCTGGCAAGTATTGCGGGACTGGAGAATATGGTCATGGGCGGATCGAGTACTTTTCAGTTGCGGCTAGTCGTCTATGGGTGTGAGTGAACGTTGACCGAAATCCGACACACTCTGCGTGGCGGTGTCGATTTGTGACTTCCCAAATCGACATCGAAGTTTGCCACTCCAGAGCACCACATTCCAGACACTACTTCACTGCATTAGTGTTGACGACAACGTGTGAGTGATCAATCGATGACAAAACTGGATCTCCAACAAGACGTGAGGTCAAGCAGTGACGTCACCCTTGTTTTTGGCCGAGATTTCGGTCCTCCTGACATCGAACCACTCTCTTCTGTCTTTACCGCAAGATGTCGAATAAAAAGTAAACAAGAACCTTATCAGAGCGACTAGCCGTCAAGGGAAATCTGCCGTGAATGGATAGACCACGAGGCAATATCTCGTATTCTGCACAAGAAGATGAATCTCAATTTGTACCGATTCATTGGACTTCTGCCTCTCGTTGCTAGCGCCAACGCTGTTCATCTACCATATGAGCAGAAGCCACTCCTGGGGGATCAATCGGCATTCAATTGGCAGAAGGTACGGCTGCCCGTCTGATTATCAACGTTTTGTTGACAACAAGCAGATCCAGCCAAGTAGACTGTTGGCATACCACGAATGCTACGGTCGCTTCCTATGTGCTCGCCTTGACGTTCCACTGAACTGGAACTCGACAGGGAAAGAGAGCAACGAGCGGCGAGCTGCAGTGGCTGTGATTAAGCTACCGGCTCAGGTGTCAGTGACGGATGAGAGATATGGAGGTGCCGTCCTGATGAACCCAGGTTCGTCGGTATTGCACTCCCCAACGATCGAATACTGAGCAAGCATTAGGAGGACCAGGCGAGTCAGGCGTTGAACAGCTGTTGCAGCGAGGTAGAGCGATCCAGACAATTGTCGACGCAGCAGGCGATGAGCCGAGCACGAGCCAAAAATACTTCGACATCATCTCGTTCGACCCTCGCGGCGTGAAGGAGACGACACCCAACTTGCATTGCTTTCCCGACGCTTTCTCACAGCAAGTCTGGCTGCTGGATCGGCCGGGATACGGAGAGCTGTACGAATCGAACACGACCTTCAACCTGGAATGGGCAAGGACGGAGGCTCTTGGGAAGAGCTGTACAGCCGACCGCGAGGACGACAGTATTGTGCCCTATGTCAACACCGCTCAAGTGGTGGGGGACATGGTTGAGATTATCGAGCGGCATGGCGAGTGGCGCCAATCCGAAGCCAAAAGGAACACAGGGTGGCTGTCATATCGAGAAACGGTTATCCGGCGAACGAAATGGCAACGCGGCAGTGAAAAGCTTCAGTACTGGGGGTTTAGCTACGGCACGATCCTGGGTCAGACATTCGCCGCGATGCATCCAGATCGTGTACAACGACTACTCGTTGACGGTGTTGTTGATCCTGATGACTACTATCACGGCACATGGCTCGAAAATCTTCACGATTCTGATAAAGCCATGGCAAAGCTTTGCGAGTACTGTTTCCAAGCTGGTCCGAAGAAGTGTCCGCTATATACTGGCAGCTCAGGCCAGGACGTCGAAGGCAGAGTGTTTGAGCTGCTCTCCAATCTGAAGAGTAATCCCGTGCCAACCGTTGGGCCGCATGGAACGCCGACTGCAATCGACTTTGACGACTTCTACCTCAAAGTCATCGGGGCCATGGCTTTTCCATTCGCCATCGCCGAAGACACATTTCAGGCGTTCGCCGAGCTTGCCGAAGGCAATGTGTCTGCAGTAGCTGCAGGCAAACAGGATGCACTCGATACTGCCGCGTCGTTGGCATATTGTGTCAACACTTCGGACGGCTGTATGCTCGAGAAGTCGTTCGGCCTGATCACTTCGACGCCGGTGATTGAATGTGTGGATAGCGCTGTGAACCGTCAGGGCAAGTTCACCAAGCACGACTTTCATGAATACTTCGATAAGCTCAAAGGCCAGAGTAGATGGTTCAGTGCCAGCTGGGCACGTCACAGGATGTCTTGTATTGGCATTCAGTCAAGACCAGCTTGGACCTATGATGGTAAGCGCATCATAACGGATTGAAGAGCAGTAGCTGACCGACTTACCATCAGGTCCAATCTCTAGCAACACTTCCCATCCATTGATGATCATTGGCAACACTCACGACACCGTAACGCCCTTGAGGAACGCCAAAACGGTTTCTTCCCTGTTTCCTGGCTCGGCAATACTGCAACAGAACTCAGAAGGGGTACGTCATGTTCTCGAATAGTAATCTATCGGAGCTGACCGCATTAGCACTGCTCAAACTCGAATCCGTCAACGTGCACAGCCGGACACATTCGCAAGTACTTTCAGACTGGAGACTTGCCAAGAGCCGGCAGCGTCTGCGAACCTGACTGGCGTCCTTTCGTAGGGTCGATTCTGGACCAGGACGACCACGGCTCGACGTTCGACAGCACTGTGCGTGATGCTCAACGTCAGTTGGCTCAGCCTTGGGGTTTACCAGGCGTTTGAGCGCCGCCAGGATCACAGCTCCCATTGGCGGTGCAGCCGAGACAGTAGGAGGCTTTCTTGCGTTCTTCGCTCGCCTTCAACGTTTTGCAAGAACGAGTTGCTCCTGGCAGAGTCGGCGTCGTAATCTTCACACGAGCTTGCTGGTTGACACCGTGGTACTGGATGCAGCTTAACACTTTCTCAGCTTGCTCAATGTCAACGTCAGGACAAGACTGAGACTGAACTCCAAGCCTTCGTGGAAGGTCAATCGCAACATCATGTTCTTCTAAGTGATCATGTTCCTCTGCCTGCAATCTACAGACATCGGAGGTACAGAGACGACAGAGTTAAAAGATTGACGGGGCGCCTCGTAAACTCGTAATTGCGAGAGAGGACATCAATCTGACGAAGAAGTCGATCGGCACGTCACCATGCAATCAGTAAGACTCGCTAGAAATGGCGTATGTCCCTCAAAAACAACACCTGTTCCCAATCATCAACACACGCCCACTAATCAACCACTCGGATTCCGGAGGCCAACCCGCCACCATGTGATAATCCTGCCGACGACGATTACCGGGGATGGGTCCTCGAAACGTTGAGAGGCAAGTCCAAACGCAATGGAGCAAGCCTCGAAGCTTGGTGAAAGCTTGGCTCTGGACTTTGCTCCTCTAGCTCAACCGCGGCAGCACTGACATAAGCCTGGCGACGAATTGGGCATGTTTCAGCTGCGAACGCACAAGTATCACACTTGTCGCTATCGTCTGTGGTCCGCAGATTTGAGAACGGACTAGGGTCCAAGTCGACTTTCAGGACTTCCTCCGAGGCTCAGCGGTGGGTTCCGGAACTAACAGACTCACATCTTACTCAATGTGGTAAAGGCGACGAGGTTACACCCACATAAGTTTCAATGGCCCGACGTTGGCCTTATACAGACTTTGACAAGTCAGGCACGACTTGAAGTCAACGCAGTCAGCGTTTGTTGATCACGGTTGCTTCTCCATGTGATGATCGATTTGAACGCTCTCACTTGCTGGAAAGGACTAGAGTCCTGCTAACGAAGCAGCATCACCCCGATCTTCGTTGTGATAGATAAGACATTCTTGCAAGCGATGAACTTTGCTCGAACTGCCGCCAAAGTCCAGATGCTTGTCGTCCCCGGATGCTTCGACGGAGCCAATGTCAGTTCAGTCTTGCAGCACGACAGAAGCACAGTCGGTGACATGACAGATCGCTCGAGAGGAGGCTATAAGAAAGGCATGGTCGTCTGGGGACGTTGCTGGTCTTCTGATTGTTCCAACCAAGCTCATCTCAAGTACCTCTTCATCAGATCCGCCCAACGCGTCAAATCAACATGAAGGTCTTCGCCATCGTTCCACTTATGGCCGCTGCCGTCATGGCCAGCCCCATCCCAGAGGCTGAGCCAGCCAACAAGGCCATCACCTTCACCGAGACCTTCACCTTCCCACCATTCCCGGTCCCAACTCTGCCATCCATCTCGATCCCATCGTTCGCGGTCCCATCGTTCCCGGTGCCATCGCTCCCTTCGTTCCCAGTCCCATCGCTCCCATCGCTGCCAACTCCATCCCTCCCATCGCTCCCCAAGCCAAGCCACCACAAGGAGGAGCGCGCCGCCTCGCACCCACCTAAGCCGACGCCAACTCACCACGCCGAGGAGCACAAGTCGTTCAAGCTCCCAAAGCCAACTTTCAGCTTCCCAACTGAGCTGCCATCTTTCTCTTTCCCTTCCTTCCCTGAGCCAACGCTCTAGAGGAGGACGTTGACTTGTGCTGGAAACTTGTCAGGTGAGTTGATGCCACACACCTACCATTCATATACAGTGACTGACTCTCGGGGTGATAGATGAATTAGAGAATGAACAGGTACTTGGGATGATGCTAGCTGGACATCAAGATAATGTGGAACGATGAGCATGACAAACGTTGGAGCTTGATGTGCCATCAGACGCTCCTTGACGAATAGATAGACATGAAATGTCGACACGTTATCGACCTTCGACGTCATTTCGAATTTCCCAGCAAGTGAGCACTACTGTCAAACCAAAGTCTCCCAAATGACCTCCTCTGCATCAAAGGCGATTTTTTCAAACAAGGTTATGCATCTGTAGGCCGTAAGTGACCTTGTGGGCTAAGTGTGGCATTGCGTCTTGGCAATCACATGCAATGTGATGCGAATATAGTCTTGAGCTACCGCAAGAGAGACAGCAATGAGATTCGGGAAGATCGAATCAGAGCCCAAAGCAGAACGTGAGAGTAGATACAACAGCCGTCAATGGCGCGACGAAGTAGACGATTTCTCCAGCTCATCATGGATGTATTCCGTCAGGCGTTCAGAAGCGGCCACTTCGTGTTCATCCATGCTATTCCTTGTTCACGAAAGTCGTCCGCCTCGACATGCAGGTTCAGTGTATTCTGGAGTGTGCCGTTGAACACGAAATTCTTCGACCCGTTGGAGTAGGCCGGCCAGTAAGGGACCCAATCCAGGCCGTGGTGGTTTGGTGAGCCGGTGGCGGCGAACGATGCCCATGTAGCTTGCATCGCGTAGCTGACCTTGCGCATGGCTGTGATATTCGGCAGTGGCGGGTACGGCGTGACAGAAACGTAAGGCAGGCGGAACTCCCACGACAGCTCGGCACCGTGTTGGGCAAAGCCAGGACCCAGACCAGGCGAGTAGACGATAGCCTTTTACAACCAAGACCAAGTTCACAAGCATGGAGTGCCAAAGAAGCATATCGTCGACATCTCTGCACCAGCTCTTGGGTATGAGACCACCTCCGGATGTTGGATCATAAAGATGAGTGCTCACAAGACTCCCGTCACCGTTGCCCTCTCTGATGGCTCGACCACCGCGATCGATACGTCGCACGTACCAGCAGCCATAACGCTGAGCTCATGGACATTGATCGCCGAGCACTGGGTTGCGCCAGCCAACATGGACGACGCATATATCGTCGCTGACAAGTACAATACCACCCACGAGCTCAAATCCTTAACATCATGGCTGGACATTCCCTCCCTAGCGAACGTCTCCGGGGTGGGCTACTATAGCACCAATTTCACCTGGCCACCTCGACGCTCTCAATGGCCGTCAGCGGACAGTGGAGCATATATCACATTTTCCAAGATCTTGCACGCAGTGACAGTCCATGTGAATGGTCAAGGTCTGCCGTCTCGCGACTACAGCAATGCTCGAGCGGACATTTCTGGCTATTTGCGTCACGATCGAACGGGGTGCTTGCAGTGGTGCCTACGATCATGTGGAACTATCTGCAGACTATACTTCCGAATATCAGAAATGCCCGCGCAAGTATTCATTTCCGAGGGGGGCCTTTTGGTAGCCCGTCGGTACCGGCCGATAACGGACTTGTTGGTGTAGTCAATGTTGTGCCATACCAACGGGTGCAGGTTGCCTAGCTCGCTGCCAGACCGAGCAGTCTTGGAAACAGAGTAGCCTGAGTGATCGATCAGTATTACGTCGCTGTCGGTGGACAGCGAAAAGCTTTTCAATTTCGATTTGCTTCGAGCCTTGGCAATCACATGCCAGCGACTACAATTCAAATTGTATGTATTACTCTTGGCTTCCCACAAACAACGGTCGAACAGAGCGCCCAAATACCCATGCCTCTCCATTTCGTCCGAATCACCGAGTCGAATCTCACAGAAGTATGAGGGTTGTAATAGCCGAGTCGTCATCGTTTGTTGTCGTGTTTGGCCGCGCGACTGCCAGACGCGGCGTTTGCACTTCAGGCTTGGCATGCGCCTTCGCCTTTGTCCAAATTTCATCTCTCGGCTTCCTTCTCAACCCATCACCAATTTCATCTACAGGTGCTTCGAAGATGACTTATTACGGATATCAAACTCCTTGGGTGCTTCGGGCGCCAATCGCACATGGCGCTCCGCAGCCTCAGGACCAGCCCCCAAATATGGTGCCCTTGAGTTACCAACAGCAATTGGTGCTTCCAGTGGGCTACCCACAGCCAGTGTCATACATGGCCTCCCAGCAAGCGACAGCGTACCAACAAGTGCCGGCATACCAACCCCTGCTGGCATTTGCAGGACATGGAGCAGCACAACCAGCCTAACAGAACCAACCTCCAATTCCGGCCCAAGAACAACAGCAGCAGCAGCAACCGCCGCCACCGCCGCCTCATGGCATCCACGATTGGATCGAGGCGGAAAAGCTCTGGAAGGAAGGAAACATCTTCATTGCCAAGTAGAAGCAATGCAGAGCCAACGGCGACCAGCGCGGCAGGGCCTATTGGCGTTGCAGAGCTGAGGCTTGTACCATCATGTACAATGAGAGCGCAGATCATCTGAAGGAATACGTATGACATCTGGCCTCATTATTTCCTGGTTATTATATGACTGACGCTGTATATCATAGCCACCCGCAATTCCACGAGCACGCCAGGTGCTTCAACCACAACAGCAGCCCCAGGTCCAATGGCAGGACAACACCCATGGCCGAGAAGATGGCCCCCACACCCGTTCGTCTCATGACCCCTGCGGACACGGAAATATCGCACTATTCCCAGCGGACCTCCATCACGACTGCGCCTTCTGTTGGACAAGGCAAATCAAACTTTCCCTGGTAAGCACTCACGTTGTCGCAAGGAAGACGTACGCCCTAAACTAACGAACTATCCAGATAGAAGAGATGAAAGCCGTTGGCGATGGCGATTTGCAGGGGCTTGAGTGCGCTCTCGAGAAACACCAAAAGAAGATCGCCGAGGCGAGACAACAGCTTGCCACAATCGGCTTGCAGTCCGGCGTAACGAGGGCCGAAGACAACATAGCTTGATGGGTGCCGTCATACACAACAGTACACGACCGCACAAGCCAGTGACCACACCAGTCCCGACCCGAGGGACCCTACGAACTTACTAGGAACGAAGTGTCTAGCCTTAGCTTGGAATCGATGAAGTCGTGAACTTAACCGCCATGGTCATCCCACTTCAGCGTTCGAGTAAGTGTTAAGACCAAGATCTGATGACAATACTCGCATTGGTTGCACCGTCTTCAGCTTCGGCAGTGGATGCGAGCAGTGTGCCCCTCATGCTGCAATCAGGGACACGTCAACGACGGTCATGGGAGACATGTGGAAGTAGTACAGGCAACCGTATTACAACACTACCGGATTATCTCATGCTGACCGCACGACCCTCGACTTGCTGCCCAAGATCTCGCCGCCCTCGTCACGATCTTCCTTCCTTCCTTCACCATCCCGCCTCACTCATGACCTCGTCTCCCGCACGATTTCGCCCGAATGAACAATTACGACCCTCACCAATCACACTCGAGAACGCTATGCCTGTAGCTCGTACGTGGCCGAGCAGACATGTGTCCATGTGCAGCATTGACTTTCGCTCTTGGAAAGCTTCCCAGTTCATTGCTTTGAAGCGACTGTCTCATTTACTCGTGGATATCGCAGCCAACAAATCTCCTTGCACCCAACCTCCTCGTCGGCCAGAAAAGGTCCATGTAACATGCCAGGCGGTCTGCAACAGTAATCACCTTGGCCAAACCACTGCTTCAACGTCTTGTCGTATATGCGGCCTGATATGATATAGACTTCCTCCCAGTATTCATGCGTACAGAATGGATCTCCCCACTCGCTGCCAGGAGCATGAGTGAGTAGAACGGTGTTGTCCCCAGTATCCGGGTCTGAAGATAGAGTCTGCTTGATGAGATCCCGCGTTGCTTCTGATGGAAATGATGAGGTCGGCTTAAATTCGAGCTCTGGCTTTGGCATGTTGAGGTTTCGGAATCTTTGGTACTGGGTTTGGTACTGGGAGGTGAAGTGGAAACAAGACACGGACGTGGCTGGCGGAAGGATCGGGATTTGGACACTCGCGCCGAGCCTCGCGGCACGCCCTACTGCTTGATACGAGGTCACTATACTAATAGCAGGTGCCTTGGTACGATGCATCTAGGAGGGTAGTGCATCGCGCTAAGCTATACATATCCTAATCTCCACTGGCAGTTCCATCCTGGCGATGTTGAATCCTTCAATCCCCATGGATTCGTCCGAGCTGAAGTCCTTCAGCCCTGTCTCAAATTCGCACTCTGAAGAGCTTCTTCGCACTCGCGAACAAGCGCTATGAGATGTCCCACTTGGACTACTTGGGCACGCTGGTTTTTCTGCCAAAAGTGCTTCCACCGACTGCAGCAAACTGTCCAAGACTGCCAGCCTGGCCTTTTGTATTTCCATAGCGTCGTCCTTGCATGTAGTCTTCTAGTCGCAACTCTTCAATGCTCTTGCCCTTGTAGGGTTGCTGCGCCGCGATCGACTGGTATGCAAAGGTTTGGTTCGAGCTGTCGTCCTTCTCGGTAGTGGCTTTGAAAGGCGTGCCTGCGGTGCCATTGTTGGCGATTGTAGCAGTTGATGCGCCGAACCCGCCAAAACCACTAGCCTTCTGATCGCTGCCGGGTGACTTGATGTTGACCTGATGTGCCGTCTTGGTTCTATCGCCATCATCCTTGATGGTCACGGGCTGAGGATTGTTTGCTGCGTCAATCTCATCTTGAATCATGTCCGCAAGACGGGCCTTGAACGTAGGGCTGTAAATAGCCGTAATGCGCGCAATGTCGATCAGAGTCGTCAAGTCTTTGCTGTGGTATTCCGAGTTGGGATGGCGGGCTACGTAGCCTTTTGAAGAGGGCTTCAGCGCCATTGCGAGTGGATGGATGAAGATGACGGTAGGAAGGAGTGTATCGAGATCTGTTGAGGCGGACTAGATATCTTGCTGTATGGAAAAGTATTGGTGTTGAGTCTTGGTGCGCAGCTTGTTGAGGGATGCGACGATGCGGCTGAGGATGTGCTGCTTGTGCGGTGTGAGAGGAGTGGAACGACGTTGTTTAGTGAGATGGAGCAGTGATTTATAGCAGCTATTTATGTTATGCGTTGTGGCGTTGTTTGCTGCAAGAGAACAAAGAAAAGTTAAGGCTGGCGGCTTCACTAGTTTGGTGCTTCGACCAGGTGAGACTTTCACATGCTTGTTGGCAAATTCACTAGCGCCAACTCTTCGGCCAGTTCACTCACTATCAGCTGCACAATTATCTGAGCCACCTCCATCTAATGACACATTCGCTGCTTCATGCAGAGTTTGCAACAACCTCTGGGCAACACGCTCCAGAAAACTGGATCTAGTAAGCTATAGTTTGGCCTCATGTCTTTGTCCGATCGGACGTCCATCTCTTATACTGCAACCTATCCTCTCAGCAAACATCATAGTGGTCCACATCGTATTTGCCGCCGGGATAGTCGGGATCACACTAGCATCTGCGACTCGAAGGCCTGTCAGTCCGTACACACGCCCGCTCTGATCCACCACGCCGCCCTGCTCACGCACTGCCATACGACAGGTGCTGGTGAAGTGATAGGTACTGGAGTACTGCGACTTGATCCATTCGTCGAGTAAGTCGTCGCTCGCAATGATCTCGGCAGTCAACCCAATAGCTGGGGACAATTGCCGTTGCATTGCCTCGGAGTGAATGATTTTGTACGCCAGTCGAGCTGCTTGACGTATGGCGGCACGATCAGATGCTGTTGTGAAGTATTCTGGAGCAATGGTGGGCTGTGCGTATGGATCTGTTGTGTTAACACGTACGCTGCCATATGAAGTTGGTTTGTTGAGGTTGCAGCCGATCCCGGCAATATGGCCGCTTGCAGTGCCACCTAGACTTCGCTGACCCTCCTTAGGTACCACAGTCACGCTCGATGGCGACTGAGCAGAAGCAGCATACAAGTAGCTGAAGCACACCATTTGAAGGTCGAGCTCGCCACTACCGGCAGTAGAAGACCACCGAGCTTGCATCTGTAGAGAGAAGTCGTCGTCCTGATATGCACCAGGCCTGGGACGGCTGACGACAGCAACGCAAGGATGATCGGCCAAATTTGCGCCCACAGGAAGCTCTTCAAGGACTGGAATCGAGAGAGGAGATAGCAAAGCAGCAGGACCGATACCTGAGCGCTGGAGGACGGCTGGGGAAAAGACTGCTCCCGCCGAGAGGATGATCTCCGCACTTGCTGATATCTTACGGCCGTCGTTAAGAACGACTCCCACAGCCTTGCGACCGGAGAAGGTGATACGGTCCACGGCCGCGTTAGTCAACAGCGTGAAATTTGACCTCCCACGGATGGGATCGATGAAAGTGTTCGCAGCACTGACCCGACGACTTCCCTCACGACAGACTGGCGACGCTCCAAGACCCTCAACACCCGTTGCATTGAGGTCTCCCACCCAAGGTAGTCCGCAACTGATAGCACCATCGATGAAAGCTCTTTGGATCTGTCCAGCTTCCTCGACCCTAGTACGAACCAGTGGATGTGGTCCATTGGTTCCCTTGACATCGTCCCTCTCCAGAGCTGCATATATGGGCTCCACCCTGCTCCAACCCCAAGCGTCGTTGCCAAGCTTCTCCCATTCCTCGCAGTCGTTGACCGAGTTCCTCAAGGCTGTGCCCCCGTTGATGCTGCTTCCACCACCAACCACTTTGGCCTGAGCGACCTGCATACTTCCATTGTCGGGAAGCTCAACAGTGACGTTCCAGTCGATTCGATCATCAAATACTTCGGATTGGCCCTTCATTGGTACACGTCGACTGTTCTCTACCCCAGTCGACACACCTGGTTCCGTGCAATCCAGGCCAGCTTCCAGGAGAAGGACATTGAAGTTGGAGTTCTCTGCAATGCGCGCGGCAACTACGCATCCAGCCGATCCAGCACCAACGACAATGTGCGTGAAGTCTTTGCCCTGTTCCATGATGTCGACTGTGTGTGGTCCAATAACGTGGTCGTCTCTCAAAGTACAGACGCCGTACAGGTTCGACCAAAAACCTCTGGTGGGCCAAGTCAATGTGAACAGAGCGTGTCTAGCGACAGTCGCTTCTCATCGCCCTGAATACGACGCCATTGGCTGTATTGGCTTGGTATCGCTAGTTTGGGCTGCTCCATGGGGGTGGCGGCGGCGGCAGAACGGTTAAAAGGGACTCAGCTCAGTTTCTAACCGACAGTCCAAAATACATTTGCTCACCTAACTCCGCATGCTTGATTATGGAGGTAGGCAGACAGACATGTAAAGCCGATGTAGCCGTATTACTGGTTGACCCTTTTAAAACGCAATCATACGAAAAGCGATGGATTTGGTGAGTGCCTGACGTCCTGGCATCTATCCCCGACCACATACTGACTAACACATCCAGTTCGATCTGACTGGCCAAACGGCTGTGATCACAGGAGGCGCACGAGGCTTGGGCTTCTCCATTGCTTCAGCATTGGCTCAAGTGAAGTGCAACTTAGCAGTCCTCGATATCGCCAAGGTCGCTCCCGAACAGGTGACCCAGCTCCAATCAGCCCATGGAGTTCACGTAGAGTACTACGCCTGCGACGTCAGCTCAAAGGCCCAGGTGGTCGATACCATCGGACGCATTGAGAAAGACTTCGGCCGCATCGACATCAACATCAACGCTGCCGGCGTCGTCACCGACGAGCCATTCATCTCTACCACGGAGGAGAACCTCTCGCGGACCTTCGCCATCAACTTCAACGGCACCTTTCTCGTTGCACAGGCATGCGCCGCTTCGATGATCGCCCGCCTCAAGGCCTCCAATGAACACCCTGGACCAGTCGACCCGGCCGTTGATGGTGGCAGCATCGTGTTCATAGGGTCGATATCTACCCACATCCCCTCGATTGCCCAGAACATCAGTGCATATGTTGGATCCAAAGCCGCGGTGATGGGATTGGTCAAACCGCTTGCCATCGAGTTGGCCCCTTATGGCATTCGAGTCAACAGTGTGAGTCCTGGGTATATGATGACGGACATGATGGCTGGGTTGCAACAACGACAGCCGGATCTCGTCCGCCAATTCCAGAAGGAGACTCTGCTGGGCGGAGGGACTCGCATTGGCAGACCAGAAGATTTGCATGGGCCGTTGTTGATGTTGTGTTCACGAAAGGCTGGAGGATGGGTTACTGGGCAGGACATTCTGGTGGATGGCGGTGCTGGGAGCTGGAAGCATCCTGCTGTTCTTGAATAGTGGGAATGACAGAATAACATTATCTTTAAGGGAATTCAAGATATCTAAAAAGATGCAGGTGCTGTCATCGCGGATTTGGAAAGCCAGCTGCCATTGTACAACCATCTGTCTTTAAGCCGATTTCACCTCGAATCGATCAGCACCTGCCTCCACTTTCTCAGGGGTAACAGCCACAGCGTCAATGTCCCTCTTCTCTGATCCACTCTCTCCCGCTTCACGATGCTCAAGCTCGTCAGCCTCATCAAACAGTCTCCTGGCCGCCAAGGCCACATCGCCATTCGCCTCTTCCAGCCTGACTCGGTATGCGGCTACATTCTTGCTCACTAGTAGGCTGTCGCTGGTGAAGAGCAAATTGACCTCCTCGAGCGATTTCTGAGCAACCTCGGGGTAGAAGAAGTAGATGATTGGCGCCGAGACAGCGTTCATCGCCCCGAAGAAAATGAACGTGCCGTAGCCCAGACGATCCAGCATAATCGGGATCACGAACCCGGTCACACCACATCCAATGGCCCAGCCCATGACGGTCATACTGTACCCTTTGGCACGAACCTCCTGAGGCCAGATCTCGCTGCCGTAGATCCAACAGGGGACGATGTTGAACATTGTGAAAAACCAGAGAAAGACGAATGCGAACGATGCGGCTGCTGTGCCGAGTGCGGTTGCTGTCGCTGGGTCAAGTGCTTGACGGTCCCGCGAGGCTTTGATGAGCCCGCCAACGAGGAAGAGCGAGATACCCTGAGTGACGAAGGAGATGAGTAGAGACTTTCTTCGGCCCAGACGATCGATGACGAGGGATGCTGCTGCTGTTCCGAAAATACCAAGGGTGTTAATGAGCCCGGCGAGCCAGCTGGATTTGTAGGAGTCGAAGCCTGCAAGAGCGAAGAGCTGACCTGCCCATGTTGCCTAATGCAAAAAAATTTGGTCAGCCACATGCTATGAACTTCTTTGACGCATGGTACTTACAATCGCTAGAATGCCCGTCCACTGCTGAATGGTCTGCAGCGCGGCACCCATGATGGCTCGACGTCCAAGGTGAAGTGGCCCCGAATATCTACCTCCCAGGAAGATGTTCAGGTAGCTGTTGCGTTTGTGGCCAGAGTCCTCCACAATGGCGTCAAGTGCTGCGATCTCAACAGCCAGTGTGGGATCATCCTCTGCAAGATCGCCACGCAGTTTACACAATATATCCACAGCTTCCACTCGACGATGATTGGCGATGAGCCACCTGTAGGTAAGTGTCATTAAGCATTCGTAAAGTTTGATAGTATCACCACGTACCTTGGAGATTCTGGTAGGAATGGTATCGCGAACACCACGATGAGCATTGGAATGCACATGAAGGCCAGTGGAAACCGCCATCGGAATTCTGGCTTTGAATCACGGATCCCAAAGTTGAGCCAGTAAGCGATGACGATGCCCAGATAGTTGGCCACAAATACGAGCGCGAAGTTGGCACCACGGTTGTGCGCTGAGGAGAGCTCGGAGACCCATGAGGGGATGATGGTGTTGACGAAGCCTATGCCGATGCCAGCAACGATCCTGGCACATATGAACTGTATAGTCGTCAGCAATAGTGGCTGGTACAGCTACGACGAACGTACCATGTTCGAGTTGACACTGCCGCTCATAAGAGCTGCGCCCAAGAGGCAGAAAGCTGCACCAATAGCTACACCCTTCTTCCGTCCGATCTTATCGGCAACCCAGCCTGATCACGATTGTGAGATCACTACCTTCTCATGTCTTGAGTCTACACATACCTCCAACGAGACATCCAATCATGGCACCAAAGTAGTATGCCGCCGCCAAGCCTCCCTGCTTCGTCGAGTCGGTGACCACGCCATCGCGTCCGATGTTCATAATGTCGATGAAACCAGGAGTCTCAGAGACCGTGCCCAAGACACCTTGATTGTAGCCCTCGAAGATCAGCGCGACGGCACTGAAGAGGTTCAGAAGGAACAGTAGAGCCTTGCCAGGCACGCGTCGCCATAGTCGCAGAGGCATGTTGAGTAGAAGCGATGATCTGCGTTCAGCTGAGCGTACGAGCCAGCTAGTTGTAGCACAAGTGTGTATGGCCACGCGACGCGGTGGAAAGTGAATGCAGGAGAGATGCAGACTCGCACGTGGGAATGGGGACCATGGTATGATCTGGGGAACTGGGGAAGCAAACATGGGGCTCCAGACGGTGATCGCTTGAACGGCTAAATTCAAAGGCGCGGATAGACGAAGAACCGACAGGATCGTCATGAGGACAAATACCAAGGGAGTGGCTTTCGGCAGTCACGTTCGCCACAACAGAATCGAGCGTTCTCCTGGAACTTGCTCTCACAGACTCCGCTCCAACAAAGTGTCCTGTTCGCAGACGTTCGTCGCAAAACAAAATTGCCGCGAAGCTCTGCCGCAGCCTTCCGAACACAACGTCGCTTGTGGCAGCCTCGCCCTTTCCCAATAGAATTGCCTTGCTGCCAACATACATCGTCCGACAATGTCATCTGAACCCTTTACCTGTCGTTGGGCAGCCCTGTCCCTATCCTCAATCGCTAGTGTCTTCATACCCGATATCCAGCTCGAACGGCCATCCTCGGAAATAGTCAAGCACAAGCTCGTAGCAGTCAGCACCACAGGCTCAGAGGAAAAAGCCCAACGATGGTTCTCAGAAAAGGAGATCAAAAACTCGCAAGCCATCAAAGTCTTCACCGACTGGAAGCAAATGCTAAGCGAAGCCGAATTCGACGTCGTCTACATTTCAACGCCACATCCACTGCATTATGAGCACGTTCGCTATGCGCTGGAAAGCAAACGGAACGTCCTCGTCGAGAAGCCCGCGACTATGAACGCAGCACAATTTAAGGCACTATCCGCACTTGCCAAGAGGCAAGGAGTCGTGCTGATGGAAGCCATGTGGACGAGATATCTGCCTGCTACACGGTACTTCCAAGAAAAACTTCTGCCCCGAATCGGATCAGTCAGACGAGTCTACGCCGACTTCTCTTTCCCCATTGTCTCTCCTGACCTGTCGCATGAGTCGAGGTTTCTGGACAAGGCTGCTGGAGCTGGGAGTCTGCTGGATCAAGGAGTCTACGCCCTCACCTGGGCGGACCTAGGCCTGAACGGTGGCGGTAAAGATGATGCCACTGTCACCAAGGTCGCACATGCAAACACCATGAGCGTTCCTGGAGTGGCTGGTGACGTCGACGACGTTACCACCGTCATCCTATCTCAACAGAAATCTCGAACAGCATCGCAGCAAGCAACAGCCATCGTCACAACGAGCATGACCCTTCCTGGCTCCTCCGCACCACCCTTCTACAAACGTCTCCAAGCGCCGAAGGCAGCCCCTTCAATTCGCATCGAAGCAACCAACGCCTCTGTCGCTATCCCCTTTCCACCCATAAGACCCCAGGAATTGCACGTCCAGTGGTACGGGTCAGATTATCTCGATGAGGAAGGGCTCGAGAAGGAAGAGGTCATTGAGAAGCCTGTGGAGCGTGGCTGGGGGATGTGGTACCAGGCGGATGTGATTGCGAAGGCCGTTGCACGGAGGAGAGGGGAGGCGGGAGTGGAGGGTGAGGTGATTGGATGTGAGGAGACGCTGAGGGTTCTGAGGTGGATGGATGAAGCAAGAAGTCAGGCTGGGATACAGTACGATGCAGAGCTTGATAGGGTGTGAACGCAATATTCAGTGCCTGTTATCCAAGGTGTCTTGCACACGATGCTAAGGTATTCGACATTGTGCCCAGACCCGACATGATTGTGCCAATTTTGCTTGGGAATCGAATGGAGTCACAAGCCTAATCTCCAATATTGCGAGACCTCGCGGACATCTCTCGGATGCGTAGTCCTCGTGCCTGATCCTGCCAAGGTTCCCATCATCATGACAGCAAGATCGGCAAACTGCTTGCTCCGCATCAACTGAAGCCGTGGGATTGATCGTTCCAGCCGAGAGCATTTAGCCGTTTAGGCGATGCTTGACCTCGCAAGATCGCCACGACTCGACCTAAGCAGCGACAAGAAGAGAGCGCAGGAACATCATTTGCCCAAGACACTATTTTACCATCCATCCGTGCTCACAGGGTCTTGCTCTTCCTGCTATCGATTGCGAACATGTCACCCTCCGCAGAGACGATGCCCGTCACTAACGGCCACACCAATGGCTACCCCAATGGGCACGCAAATGGCAACGGCCCAGCACCAGGCTCAGGCCTAGACATGACCGTCCTCGGCCTGAACTCAGGCACATCAATGGACGGCATCGACTGCGCTCTTTGCCGCTTCCGACAAGAAACGCCTTCAGCACCCATGCATTTCGAGCTGTTGCGATACGACGAAGTGCCGTTGGAACAAACCATCAAGAAGCGAGTCATGAAGATGATCCTCACCAACTCCACCACGCCCGAGGAGCTCTCAGAAGTGAACGTCCTGCTAGGCGAGACCTTCGCGAGCGCTGTGGAGGAGTTCTCGTCTAGACATAACATCCCGCTATCCAGCATCGACGCAATCGGCTCACATGGCCAGACGATCTGGTTGCTCAGTATGCCTGAAGAAGGTCAGACTCGATCGGCGTTGACGATGGCTGAGGGCTGCATCATCGCTAGTCGAACTGGCATCACCACCGTGACGGACTTTCGAGTAAGCGACCAGGCTGCCGGAAGACAAGGCGCACCGCTTATTGGTTTCTTCGACTCTCTTGTACTTCACCACCCAAGCAAATTGCGGGCATGCCAGAATATTGGAGGTATCGCAAATGTATGCTTCATCCCACCCGATAAGGACGGCAAGCTCAACCAAGAGTACTTCGACTTCGACACTGGTCCAGGCAATGTCTTCATCGATGCTGCCGTGCGACATTTCACCAATGGAGAGCGGGAGTACGATAAGGATGGAGAGATGGGCCGTGCAGGAACGGTGGATCAGGCGATGGTCGACGAGTTCTTGACTCAACATCCCTACTTTTCTAAACCACCTCCCAAAACCACAGGTCGCGAGGTTTTCCGTGACACGATCGCGCAGGAACTGATCGAGCGTGGGCTGGAGAAAGGACTCTCGGCTAACGACATCGTCGCCACGATTACCAGAATCACAGCTCAGGCCATAGTGGAGCACTATCACCGCTACATGCCCACAAAGTACGGTCCGCTGGCGGAGATCTTCATGTGTGGCGGCGGTGCCAAGAACCCAAATATCGTGGAATACATGCAGCACGCATTTCCTGACACTCGCATAGTCATGCTGGATGAAGCTGGTATCCCTGGAGATGCGAAGGAAGCCGTTACGTTTTCTTGGCAGGGCATGGAGGCGATGGTTGGCAGGAGTATACCAGTGCCAGATCAAGTCGAGTCTCGACAGCCGTATGTGCTTGGCAAGATCAGCCCTGGCAAGAACTATCGATTTGTCTTGCGCAAAGGTATTCAGTTTGGCGGGAGTCAGGAGCAGCTCGAGCCGGTTTCGGAGCTGGTGAACCATATTGGTGGCAAGATCTTCAACAACAAGGCGTAGTATGGAGAGGAAGGTTTTGGCCAGCAACACATCGAGCTAGAACCAGCATGATATTCGTGTTGGCCATCAGGTCAGGTTCCCAGACAGGTCTGAGAAGTCGAAGATCTGGGAGAAGTCGCCCAAGATGTCGGAGGGCAGCTGGAATGGGGATGGGTAGAGGAGTGTTTCGTCCAGGCTCCGCGAGCTAAAGGGAGAACTCGCGGGCGGTTGCATAGCGAGAGCTGACGATCCGAGAGAGTTAGATCGCATAGAATTAGATGGCATCGAAGTCGAGCCGTTGTGGCCATGTTGGGGTCTGCTGCTGCTACCGCCACCCGTATGTCTTTGCAGAGTCATGAACTCGTCCATGCATGTGATCTGATCCTTGAGTCGCTGTGTGGCGCTCTTGCTGGCATGAAGGCCTTCCAAGGTGGAGAGGAGCTGAATCATAGACATGACAACACTGCGGATGTTGCTGTAATCGTCCTCACTGAGCGGCCCTTCGAGCGTCGCAGCGAGTATCTGGCCGATGATGCTGAGATGGAACAGCAGGGGTGCACTGATAGCACGGTGATAGGCAGTGGGAATGGCGATGAAGGCGCTGACGACCTCGTTGGCGATTTGGCACTTCTCGGCGGTGCTCGCGCCTGTGGCAGATAGTAGGACCATACGGAGCAGCTGGACCGTAGCAATGATGTCGGCAGCCTGGAAGCCGAAGCGGTCAACGCGTGGCTTGGAGGTGAGCGGATTGGTGGTCTTGAGGCATGAAGGAAGGTCTGCGTGCATCTGTAGGACGCTGTGCAGCACCGCCTCCTGCGACAGCGAGTCCGAGATCTGCAATACGCCGTCGATGGGCGTCTGCCGCTGCGCACGACGCTTGCGGGCACACAATCGCATGGCGATATGTTCCAGCACTCGATAGAGGTCGATGACGAAGTTACGTCCAGCAATCCAGCTGATGCCATTGCTCTCGTGGTGGCCGGTCTCTGGAGTGCCAGTGCTCGCAAAGCCGGTATCGTCGAACATGTCGTCGTCGGCCTCGGTCGGGTAGGCCACGCTGGACTGATACTCCCTGCTGCGAATGACGCTTCCCCAGACGATCGATGTGAAGACGTCGAACGTATAGATGGACCAGAACAGCCGGCGTCGCTCTTCCTTCTCCACGAGTCCAATGTGCTTTGGCCAGTTGCTTTCGTCGTGGAGGCCCTCGGCGGCTACAATGGTGTGGTACCGTCCGAGGTGACGATGCATGTCACGCACTTTGCCGTCCTGGATGGCCGCAAGGGCCAGAATGGCGTGGGTACGTAGCACGTTGATATCGGCAGATCGGGCATCATCTGCGATGCCGAGCTGTCTGACGGCTTCAATATAGTAGACGTCTGGTCGGGGACTCTGAAGTTTCAATGCGTTGACGTCCCATCGCGGGTTGAAGACAGCACCATCTCGGACCCTGGCAGAGACAAGAGCGCACACTGCCATGGTCACGGCGAACAGAGCGGCGTCGGTAGTGTATTCGTTCCTTGAGATGCGGCGAGTAAAGGAAGGCTGATGGAAAAGGGGGAACATGGGATACACAATCTCGAAGAACAGATCCACCAGATCCACAATCGTGGCATGGCTGTATTGTCGCGGCGCCTGCCATGTTGGACTCCCCAAGACAGGCTGCAGATGGTCTGTATGAGTGTCGGCTGCAAGACGACTCGTATGGGGACGAGAGACGGGATTTGCATGTGATTGAGAGACACGCTGTCGGTCATCGTCTCTTCGTTTTGGAGCACCTCGCCGTTTCTGCGGTCGATCGAAAGTGCATGGCTGGTCGAAGGCCACGCAGTTTTGGCAGCGCTCTTCGTGGCTGCTCGCCCGGCAGCGCTTGCTCCTCTGATGGCAGTAGTCGCACGCTCGGGACACTCGTCTCTTCTTCGGCTTGTGCTGCGAGTGGTCGGACATGATCGTGGTGTATAGTGACGGAAGACGATGGCGGAGGATTGTATTGTCTTGCTGACAGTGCCATCGTGAAAGTTGGTAACGATCTGCAAAACAGCAAACAGCCGAGGACATATTTGAGTGCCTGAGGCAACAATCAATCATCGTAGAATAGTCAAAATGCAGAAGTATGGCATTTCATGCTATTTGAAGCGTCGTATTGATGCGATGTTGCATCCGCCCACAAGTACTGTATGTTTCTGATTCCATCGTTGTACACGTTTGAGCCAAAACGACTCTCTATAAACACACTCTTGCAGACAAATTTCGTCGGCCTCAAACGTCCCAATGTGCAGCCCCCTCCTCATCCTTCTTGCTCGCTCTCTCGTCACTTTCAGCTGCAGCGTCACCTGTAGCGTCGAGCAGCTCTGACTCTTTGAAGTGACGTTCCATGTCTCGCACAAACGGGCTTTTGGTCTCGAACAGCCTGTTCACAGCTTCCAAACTTCGACGGCTGGTCTCCGGCAGGAACAGATAGATGAGCACGAACCAAATAATGTTCAAACCACCGTAGACGAAGAAACCATATCCACCAATGGAGTTGAACATGACGGGGTTGTACAGTGTTCCTGCTCCAAGTCCTAGGGCCCACCCTGATATGCCGAATGCCATCCCTCGTGAACGTACTTCGGTGGGGAAGATCTCGGCTGGATCTGTGTTTCGTTAGTCGTTGTGCTTGAAGGTGACGTGGCTGGACTTACAGTTGAAGTTGATGATCAAGAATGTACACGAGTAGATCAGCGTAAAGACAAAGATGAACGCCACGCTGGCCGAGCCGTATTGAGTAGCCTGCGCGGGTCTCATAGTGGTCAAGATGGACATCGCCCCAATGATCCACATCGCCGCACTTTGCGCCAGCGAGCCCCAAAGCAGCGTGAGTCGCCGTCCGACAGGATCGATGGTGTACATGGCGATCACCGTTCCAAGGATGCCGACAGTGTTGTTCAACGCCGACAACCACTCTGCTTTCTCTGCAGCCCACCCTGCTTGAGCGATCAGAGAGGGCGTGTATATCGTCGTTGCCGCGATGCCCGTGCCGACCTGAGTGAACAACGGAAGCCACAGCGCCAGCTGCGTCCGTCGTGGGAAGTGCAGTTTCCCGCTTCGACTGCCCCAGACCAGTGCGACGAAGCTGATGGTAGATGCTTGACCTTTGGCGTATTCGACGCTCTTTTGGACCTCGTGGTATTCTTCCAACACAGCCGTATCGCTTGTGTCTCCTTCGGCTCGTACGTGTGCAAGCACACTCAGTGACTCGTCCGGTCGGTTTGCACTCATAAGGTATCGGGGGCTCTCTGGCAGGAATGGTAGCAGGCAGAAGAGCATCAGTGGCGGCACGGCGTTGAGTGCGAATGGCAGACGCCATCTAATGGAAGATTGGCCATTGTCGATGTAGCTCAAACCAAAGCCGATCCAGTATGCGAGCTAACCAATCGTCAGTATGAGTGATTGTGCTCTAGGGACTCTGTAAAAACTCACCGCAATGCCAATATAGTTCGACAGATACACCAGGGCGAACAACTTGCCACGATGTGCGGCCTCAGAGATCTCCTAACACTCTGCGTCAGTTTGTGGCAAAACAAATCGCGCTTGCCTCTTGGTTACTTACCCCAACCCAAGTTGGCGCAACACAGTTCATATGCGCAACCCCCACCCCAGCAATCAATCTAGCACAAATAATCCAGGGCTGATTCTGCGCAGAAGCCTCGAGAGCGATGCCCAGCATACACCACAACGATCCCAACTGCAGTGCGAGGACTCTTCCAAATCTATCGGACAGCCATCCAGCCAACGCACAGCCCACGATCGTCCCAAGGTAATATATGCATGTGATGCCTCCCTGCGTGAGCACGCGATCTGCTTGACCACTGTTGTCGATGGCTATGCCGACGAGGTTGAGGTAGTTGGGCGAGCTGTTGACTACACCGATGACTCCTTGGGCGAAACCTTCGTAGGCTACCGCGCAGGCGTTGGCGATGAGGATCCTATGTGGATGCGGTTAACTATGTGTGGTGCAGGTTTACCGCGGGTGAAGACTTACAAGGCTAGGATGTTCTTGCTCTTCATTCGCTTCCATGCTTGAAACTGCAATACTGCCATGTTGATGAGAGTGATGTTTGCGATGCAGCTTTATGGCGTGTGAACATGTCACTGCATGTAAGTATCAGGCTTCAAGCGGCAGGCTGAGCAGGGTTGTGACCATGCAGTCGGTTTTGTCTGCTGCAGCTTCCATCAAGCCAGGCGCATTTTCCCTGCAAAGACCGAGTGCATGCCGCATATCCGCGTCCCTTGGAGGAGAAGTTTGGAAGGGGTTGTGGCGAGAAGAATAGGGCTGGGAGGTGTGACGTGAGAGGCGGCTAAGTATTTCGCCTTTTAGCCGTCCGAGAGGCCATGCTCCTCTCTCGCTGACATTTCTCGTACGGATTTGGGTCCGCGCTCGGCATTGTAGAATGAACAGTCGTACTCACGAAGAGCGAGTTAGGCAAAGCAGGTGTGCTCCTTCAATGATCTCGCATTCACACTGTTTCTGAACCACTCTCGGGCTCACAACTTTTACCTTCTTGACAGAGTGAACATCTTGATCATTTTGATCATGGCGGCATCCAATGGGCAGCAGCCACTCTCCTTGAAAGTGCTTGGCACCAACCAAGGCACAAGCATGGACGGCATCGACATTGTGCATGTCCACTTCACCCAAGCAACGCCGGCGGACCCCTTACACGTGAAGCTCCTGCACTATGGCGAAATCGACTTTCCTGCCACGCTCAAACAGAAGACGATGCGAGCCATCAAGGACAACCAGACATCACCTGAGGAAGTATCCGTACTCAACGTCCGCCTCGGACACTTCGTCGCCGATGCACTGCAGCAGTTCGCTTCTGAGCAAGGCTTCAGCTTGAAAGAAGACGTCGACCTCATCGGCGGTCAAGGCCAGACCCTCTGGCACCTGCCTCTAACAGACCTTTTCCCTGGACGAGACGTCACCCGTGCACACATGGACATTGGAGAGATCTCCATCATCGCCGCAAACACTGGCATCACCACGATGGGAAACTTCCGTGTCTCAGATATGGCTCTAGGCCGTCAGGGTTGCCCCATCTTCTCAGCCCTGGACAGCCTTCTAGTGAATCACGAGACGAAGAATAGAGCTGTGCAGAACATCGGCGGCATTGCCAACTTCTCCATCAGTCCTGCTGGAGATGTCGAAGGTCATTACGACTTTGATACCGGGCCGGGAAATGTCTTCATCGATGCGGCTGTGCGACACTTTACGAAGGGCAAGCAGGAATATGACAAAGATGGGCTGATGGGTGCGAAAGGCACTGTCGACCAAAAGGTCGTCGACGACGTGCTATCAGGACCGTACTTCCAACACGACATACCCAAAACCACGGGAAGAGAGACTTTCGGCGATGGCCTGGCCGAAGACATCTGCAAAGATATGACGAACAAGGGAGCGAGCCCTGAGGACTGTGTCGCCACCATCACCCGGATCACCGCACAGTCATTGCTAGACCACTACCAACGGTACGCTCCCAAACCACTCCACGAAGTCTTCATGGGCGGCGGCGGCTCCTACAATCCCAACATCGTAAATTTCCTCCGCGAAAAGATGCCAGAGACGCGGTTTGCGATGATCGACGAGCTGGGCATTCCGGTAGGCGCAAAGGAGGCTTTGGGCTTCGCGCTGTATACTTGTGAGGGCTTCGTGGGGAGGCCTTTAATGGTGCCGAGGAGGGTTGAGAGTGATCGCGCTGGAGTAATTGGGCATATACAGCCTGGTGACAATCACTTTGACTTGAGGAGGAGGGTTGTGGGATTTTGGGGGAATTGCAGGGCGGATGAGGTGAAGGCTACGACGAAGCTGGAGTATGAGCGATGACGTTAGTGTCCGAGGAGAAGAGGATGGAGTATGTTTGGGCCCTCATGGGCAAATGAATCTCCTCGCGGGTCAAGAATCAAAATCGCCCGTGAGAGTTTAGACACCTTGGCTGATCCCAGGAACGTCATGATTGGGTCTGTGAGTGGTCAATGGGACATGTCATATTGTAGACATGACGATGAGCTGATAGGCACGATCCATATGTACTACACGAGATTCCCGAGAAACTGCTTCATCCCTTTCTTGGGTGTCAGTCCATCCGCTTCGCCGATCCTCTGCTGCGTAGAGACCTAACAGCCCTCGGGATCCGCGCTATGTCGAAAATCAGGCGTGTATGCTCACATATAACAGATCTCTAGCTTACCGAAATCGCCATCCAGCAGTCGTAGTCTCGCCACCGTAGTCGCATCCGTTGATCTCATTCGAAAGGCGCAAATAGCAGTCGTCGCCGTTCAGCCCAAAACCCTGACTGGGGTTCGTGTTCTCGACCTGGAAGAACCACTTGGCGCCGTTCGAAGCCGTCGGGCACATGGACTTGACCTGTTTGGCGTTGTAGTACCCTGTGAACATGCCGTTGCTATTGTAACAGGCATCGTGGACGTATTGAAGGGCTTCGGGTCGAAGAAGACATCCAGTGTAGAGGCCGCAGCCCCAATTGCTTCCACCGCTGTAGCATCCAGCAGAGACACTGTCGACGCCGAAGGAAGCGACAGCGCCAAGAGCGGTAAGGATCGTAGTAGTCTTCATTGTCAGAGGAGTGGTCTAGCTGTGAGGCTTTTCAAGGTTGGGGTCAGAACGAGGAGTGACTTGTGGAATCGATGCGGAGATGTTCGTGCAGAAAGGGGAGGGGCAACGCTCTTCATCTATGTTGGCACTGCTAACACGAGGTTGCCTTTCCAAACTGTCCCTTGCCGCATGCATCATCAGATTCATTGCTGCTTACCAAGTTGCTGAACACATGGCAGCAGTGGTTTGCCCTAGTTCATCATTTTCACTCGGATAAGTAGCGCATGGAACCTCAGCCTGGTGCACCGGTGCCAAGTGGTAGAACTAGTGATGGCTTTTAGCCCGATCAGCAAGGCCAAGACAACGACCTGCTCGAAAGGTTGACCGAAGGAATATCTCCCGCCTAGTAGAAGAGCAGATACAGCTGTCCCGCTCTATGTCCTGTTGGGCCCTCTCGAGACAGCTGGACAAGCCGTTCAGAAGAGCGCGAATACGAGACATAGCAGTTCCAACACCACAAACGATCATGAAGTGACTTATACTCCCTCTGTGCCACCGCGGTCTCTTCGACATACATGTGCCGTGTACCCGCACATCTGAATAGAAGATGTCTAGCTATAGCTGCTGCTAGGTCGATCGCCTCCCCTGGAAATCCTTGCCTGACGCAAGTCCGGCGAGAAACTGCCGGCAGCTAGGACATGGCTCAACACGTCGTCGATCTACGACCTGCATTCCGGCGAGAAACGATATGTAGTATCTGACTAGTCCTCAAGCGTTGATTTGGATGTTGCGAGCCCGAGTGTCAATGCGGCGAGATGCAAGTCTTGGAAATCGGTGTATGCAACGCAGTCTTCTAGTCAAATTGGAGATCCAGGCTTGATTCTGGATCGATGTTGACAAGCCTATCGTAGATCACTTCACAAACACCATGCCGCTCATGAGCAGTCTCGCAGTCCTGAAGACCGAGGTTGTCTTTATGTCTCCACTCTTCTCGTCCACTGTCGAGCTAACCAGGATCTTGCCAGTCGGATGGGCAATGGTGACACCGTCTTTGTCAGGCGACGCTCCAGCCACACTTTTACACACAGTATGTGCAGTAGAGCCTTCCAATGTCGTGGCACTTGCGAGAGCCATGGCTACTGTGATTGGCACCGCTCTATGCGGCTGGCCAACTGACATGGCTTGCACTCGCAGGTCACTCGCCAACGTCTTGCCGTGTGGGGCCTTCGTGGCGGGATACAGCATTGCGATCTTGGGAATGGAGCCGGGGACTTTGTCTTGTGAAGCTGCGATGCCCATTGCTACGCCGGCCTGTCGTCGAATCGAGTCCAGTCTTTGCAAAAGGTCGGCGTCAGCTGTGACATCGTCGGGAGTCGTACCTTCAGCGGCTCCGACTGCTGAAGCTGAGACGAACACGCAGGGGTTTCCAACGTCGATGCATGTTGCGGCCACTCCGTCGAATTCGTCTACCAAATTGCCTGTGGGCAGAAGCTTTCCTGTCTTCGAGCCGCTGGAAAGATGTCAGCCCACTAGCTACAACCTCGTGGTGTCTGAATGCTTACGAAGGATCAAGAAAGGTCAGTTGAACTTTCGCTGCACTTCCAGTCACACCGTCAATCGAGAAGTCGCCATACGCCGCCGCCAGGCCATCAACATCCAGAGGAAACGTTGAATGGATGTATTTGCCGGTGTTAGTGTTCTTGATCCGCACAGTAATCTCCTCCTGATCAGGCTGCTTGGCCGAAACAAGCCCCGAATCAACGGAGAACGGACCGACAGCCGAGCTCATGTTGCCGCAGTTGCTGCTGTAGTCGACCCCGTCATCTTTGACCCCTATCGCGACAAATGTATAGTCAACGTCGGCCTTGGGATCACTGCTAGGCGAGATGACGCAGATTTTCGAGAGACTGGATAGCCCGCCCCCCATGCCGTCGAGTTGTCTGCCGTGTTCTGGATCGGGCGAGCCGATGATGGAGCGGAAAATTGGGGCCCATTGTGCGCGGTCTTGCGGAAGGTGTTTTTGCTGGAAAATCACTGCTCTGGAGGTGCCTCCGCGGTAGTAGGATGCAGGTATACGGGTTTGTGCTGGAGAGCGTGTCGATTTGGAGCGGTGCTGCGCGTGGAAGATGGCTGACGTTCCTGGCTGCTTGGGCAATATTTGGCGGTGGCAGATGCCATGGACGCTACGAGTTGAGAAAACCATCGCCTGGCAGGTCCGTTTTTCGAATGAGGACAAGAAGAAAGAGAAAGTCGTCAATGCCCGAAGATCGATATTGTTGACGGACCCGACAATTGCACGCCAGTATCGGCGCAGGACCGAGATGCGGATGTGTTCCGATCAGCGCGGATGGAGTCGAAACTGCCGCGGATGCATCCGCAGCCTTGCCCTCAAAACCAACGATAGTCGTTATGGAGCCTCTCCTCTGGTATAGATCATGTCGCACCCTAGCGCCAGCCGAGCGCCAGCCCTGGTAGCAAGCACATCGAAGGACAAGACTTTAGGAATCAAGCTGGCCAACTTGGGGCTGGGTGCAGTACTGAATGTCCTGCAAGTCTCCTCCTTGGGACAGCCTCTAGAGAACATCAAGACGTACGTTTCCGCCAACCGTAATGCTTCTTTGTTCGAAGCAGTGCGCAGCATCCGGGCCAGAGGGCTGTTTGGGGGATTTTATCAAGGTCTCATCCCTTGGGTAATACTCCACGTTGGATTCATTTGTCTTGACTTCGCTGACGTTGCCGTTGATAGGCTTGGTGGGAGGCTTCCACGAAGGGAGCCATCCTGCTTCTAGCTTCCTCAGAGACCCAACGCTTATGTACAAACAACTTCGGTCTGTCACCAGCTGTAGCTGCAACCCTGGGAGGTGTTGCCGGTGGTTCTGCGCAGAGCTATTTGGTTATGGGCATGACTACATGTATGAAGACAATCGAGGTCACGAGGAACAAGTCGGCCGCCGCAGGCGCAAGAGTGCCGGGAACGATGGAGACTTTCACATATATATTACGCACTCAGGGCATTCGTGGCATCAACAGAGGTAGGCTCCATCGACTGGTCGTGAGGGCGGGATCTGATCAAATATAGGCGTCAACGCAGTCGCACTCCGTCAGATCAGCGGCTGGGCATCACGAATGGGGTGAGTCTGCTAATACTATTTCATGAGGGCAGCCTAACACTCAGCAGCATATCTCGCCTTACCGAAGGTCAGATTCGGAAGATGCGAGGTCTACCGAATGACAAGAACCTTGCCATGGGTGACAAGATTGCGGCTTCGGTCGTAGGTGGAACGTTGAGTTGTTGGAATCAGCCCTTGGAGGTCATCCGAGTAGATATGCAGGCGGTGAAGGCAGACGGCGGCATACAACGACCAACCATGGCGCAGACAGCCTCACAGATCTTTCGAGACAATGGTCTGGCGGGCTTCTTCAAGGGAGTTGTGCCGCGGGTTGGGGTCGCAGTCTGGGCTACGGTGTGCATGGTGGGCTTTGGCGATCAAGTCAAGGAGTATTTCGGCACGAAATGAGTGAATATGAATCTTGTCCGAGGTCGGTTTTCTTCATCGTTGCAACAAGGCGGTGCAGCCGTTTTTTTGTGTGTCGGATCGATCCGAAGAACAGCGAAGGACGCTCAGGCGCCCGTAATCGCATAGGTAGCTCAGCCGGATCCGCAATATATGCAGGCACAACCCGCTCTTCCAGTCATATCAATTCTAATGACATCTCGCTCGCTATGAAGGTATCCAATGTCAGCCCGAATGCTTTGCGGCAACAAGCACTCAAGCATGTCGTTCACAAGCCAATATCATGCTGTGGCTATGCTACTGCGGCTTCGTCCAAGCCGCTTGCGATGAGCCGACATGATCACAACGCATTCATTGACTATGCACGACTTGATGGAAACATCAAAAGAGTACGGGAGAAGTGAGTTTGTCAGCAAAGCAATTCCGCAAACATTGACTCATGAAACGCACACAGGCTTCGACGACCGCTGACGTACAGCGAGAAGATCCTCTACAGCCACATTGACAACATCGAAGAAGCAGACATTCGCCGTGGTGACTCCTATCTCAAGCTCCGTCCAGCTCGCGTCGCCTGTCAAGATGCCACGGCGCAGATGGCTATGATCCAGTTCATGTCTGCAGGTCTTGCCAAGTTTGCGGTTCCTACAACTGTCCATTGCGATCATTTGATCATTGCGAAGGATGGAAAGGATGCTGATCTGAATACCGCGGGAGAAGTCAACAAGGAGGTGTATGACTTCTTGCGTAGCGTTTGTGCGAAGTACGGTGGTGGATTCTGGGAGCCGGGAGCTGGTATTATCCATCGTGAGTTCCAACATCTCTCGTCTTCTCCTTGCGTTGTTGCAGAGCTCCCATTGTCCAATAGCAATATAGGTACTTTCTAACGACGAGATGTTTAGAAACTGTTCTCGAGAACTACGCATACCCAGGCGGACTCTTGATTGGAACCGACTCGCATACCCCGAATGGCGGTGGTCTGGGTATGGCTGCTATTGGAGTTGGCGGCGCAGATGCTGTTGATGTCATGTCTGGTCTGCCATGGGAACTCAAGACACCGAAAGTGATTGGAGTCCGTCTGACTGGGAAGCTCAGTGGATGGTCAGCGCCAAAAGGTAAGGGACACAGGCAATCAAGAGGAAACCCCTGCTGACGTTGTGTGGAGATGTCATTCTCAAGTTGGCAGGATTATTGACGGTCAAGGGGGGTACTGGTAGCATCATCGAGTATTTTGGCCCTGGTGTTGATTCCCTGGCTTGCACAGGCATGTCTACAATTTGCAATATGGGTATGAAGCTTGTGCTGGCTAGCCATTGCGGCGATTGTTGACCGTCCCACATAGGCGCTGAGACAGGTGCAACGACCTCGGTCTTTCCCTACACAGAGACAATGGGTCGGTATCTCCACGCGACAGCGAGAGGCTACATCGAGGAAGGTCTCCAGCCGTGGCAGCACAATCTGCAAGCCGACAAAGGTGCTGAGTACGATCAAGTGCTGGAGATTGATCTGTCGTCGCTGGAGCCTCATATAAATGGTCCTTCAACGCCAGATCTTGCCGCACCCCTTTCGACGTTCAAGCAAGAGTTGAAAAATCGCGGACAACCCAACGAGCTGAGCGCGGGTCTGGTTGGTTCGTGTACGAACTCATCGTTTGGAGATCTCAGTCGGGCGTCATCGATACTGCAACAAGCCATGGACGCCGGGCTGAAGCCTCGCGCGCCGTTGATGCTTTCGCCAGGAAGTGAGCAGACGAAACGTACCCTCGGCGATGCGGGTATCCTTGATGTGTTCGAGACGGCCGGGACACAGCTGCTTGCGAATGCTTGCGGACCTTGCTGTGGCTCATGGGATCGCACTGAGGTGCCAAAGTATCATTGCGACGAGGACTGGGCTTAGAGATATGTGCTGACGAGGCACAGGGGAACCGTCAACTCGGTCATCACCTCGTACAATCGCAATTTCACTGGCCGTCTAGACAGCAACCCGGCTACAGCCATCTACATAGCGTCCCCAGAGATGGTCGTCGCCAAGTCGATAGCCGGCAAGCTGGACTTCGATCCTACGACCGACAGCATTCCTCTTTCAGATGGATCCGAATTCCGATTTCAACCTCCCCCGGTCGAGCTCCTCCCTCAAAACGGCTACGTTCTAGCCGACCACGTTCTAACATCACCACCACTCGACGCAAGGCAAGTCCAAATCGCCCTATCTCCAGACTCCGACCGCATTCAGCTCCTCGAGCCTTTCCAACCATGGTCTGGACACGATTACGAAAACCTCCCGATCCTGATCAAAGTCGAAGGGAAATGTACCACAGACCACATCACCCCAGCAGGACCTTGGTTCCGCTACCGTGGCCATCTCGAGAACATCTCCAACAACACACTCATTGGAGCCATCAATGCAGCCAACAAGCAAGTCAACAAGGTCCAGAACGTCTTCACGGGCGAATGGTCAGGCGTACCGGACACAGCACGCGAGTACAAGTCTCGAGATCAACAATGGGTTATCATCGCCGACTACAACTACGGCGAAGGCTCGTCACGAGAGCACGCGGCATTGCAGCCCAGGTATCTCAACGGCGTGGCGATCATTGCCAGGTCGTTTGCACGGATTCACGAGAGCAATTTGAAAAAGCAGGGGATGTTGCCGCTTGTGTTCGAGGATCCTGCTGATTACGATCGTTTACAGCCAGCAGATCGAATCAGTCTACGTGGACTTGAGGGTGTTGGCAGGGGCGAACCCGTTACGATGGTCGTGAAGCAGGAAGATGGGGAGGAGTGGACAGCGAAGCTTGGACACACCTTCAACGCGGAGCAATATGAGTTTTTTGTGGCTGGTAGCGCGTTGAATGTCATGAATGCGAAAAGCCAGTAGCAGGCGTAATCTACCAAGCTGTTCTGTATATGCACAAGTCGAGCGATGGGAAAAGCACTTGTAATGGCATACGTTCGCTGGGACCTGTCGCAAGGCTCTGGCGTATCACAGCCTTGTTCGGGGCTGACACATTCTTGCAGTCACAGCGGCTCCGTGTGGGCCAGTCTGTCCTCTGACAAGTCTTGTCCGTAAAGTCATACTCTTAGTCTCGTGGACTACAGGGTCTGATTCAGCGGGCATCTGTCAAACTTGCGGAACACATCCGAAATCTCACATGTTCGAAACTCCACGCTACGAATGATGTCACCACGTGCCACACATGTTTCTTCACGTTCCAAGCGCCTCTCTGCATGTTACCCTCATGATGTACCCCATCTACTTATCCTGGAGTCTGCCCGCGGAGTGAACGTGCGGATAATACGACAGAGCTGGGGAGTCTAGTGCTAAAGAAGCATGACAGGCCGTGTCCCGGACTGAGAGTGACACTAGGTGATAGTTTGTCCAAACATGACATCCTGTATCAAGTCGCTGCCACTTGGCAAGTATGTCACGGCCATCCCTTCATCTCCTGCGGGTTACTACGGCGCTCGTCTCCGATTGACTGTGGCGATGATCGCTGTAGCGGGCACTCCAAGTAAAGTCAGTGCTTGAAAAGTGTGTAAGTCATCTTGACTGATAGCCGAGTCCATGTAGTGACTGCTGGCGGTGATGAAGTAGTCGTAGTGCGAAGGCTCTGTATGGACAACGTTCCCTTCGACGTCAAGGCCACCCAATGCCATCACCATGAGTACGATGAACAGCGAGATAGGAGGGGCGCTGTACCTTTTTTCCATGACATTCGTCATATGCTGGACATCGAATGTTGGTATATGAAGACAAGGATACACAAGACCTCGCCTCGTTGCCTGAATAGGCTTTCCGAAACTATAGAGCGCGAACAGGGCAGCTTCGAAGCAGACGAAAGAGTGTATAGCATGCATCATGCTCGTCGACACCAATATTTGCTCAGCCTTTCCCACTCGAGCCTCATGCTGCACTATTCTGACAGGCATCAAGTTCAATTGAACAGTTACTCCACCGTGTAAGCGACTGTTTCCTGGAGCATCGCTCTCTCGAGGTCAAGTCCGGCTAAGCCGAAGGTCTCGTCCGGTCCGTAAGGATTGGGATGGTCGAATGATTGCCCGATAGATGCTTTATGTCCTAAGTCCGTCGCTCGTAAGGAGATTGATGTATTACATCAATAGCGCTATCGGTAAGATCAACGACTACTTCAGTGAGAGACTAGTGTTGTGATAGCCGTCCATCAAGCAACAATCGAGCCTCGGAACAGCCCCGAGGCATAGCAACAAGAAGCAGTATGTCGAGTCCTCCTGAGACGCAAAGGGCTCTCGTCCAAGAGGAATACGGCAAACCACTGGTCGTGAAGACTCTACCCGTACCAGAAGTAAGCCCTGGCTCCGTTGTCGTCAAAGTACTATACGCCCCCATCATCAGCTATATGCGCGATGTATACAACGGCAGACGGAAGTACAAGTATGCAACCCCTCTAGTGCCAGGAACAAGCGCCATCGGCAAGGTCGTAGCAACTGGACCCGATGCAGTCCTCCTGAAACAAGGTGATCTGGTATACGTCGACTGTTACATCCGAGGCCGCGACGACCACGATGCTGGGTTCTTGCTCGGATTGTCAGAGGGCGGCACTGAGGCAAGTCGGAACTTGATGAAGCATTGGATCAATGGTAGCTTTGCAGAGTATGTCAAGGCTCCGCTGGAAAATGTCTTCAGAGTCGACGAGCGTAGACTTTGTGGAGATCCTGGCGATGGCGGGCTCGGGTACAAGGTAGAGCAGCTGTGCTGGTGGATGGCAGCGTTAGTGCCGTATGGAGGTCTGAGAAGTGTTGACCTCCAAGCAGGGGAGACGGTCATTGTGACTCCAGCGACTGGCAGCTTTGGTTCGGCCGCCGTGCTGGTGGCGTTGGCTATGGGAGCTGGAAGGATCATAGCCATGGGTCGTAACGCTGAGGCTCTGGCGAATCTCAAAGTCAGAGACGCGAGGATCGAGACAGTGCAGATGACTGGAGACTTGAAAGGGGAGATGGAAGCACTCCAAGCGTTCGGCAAAGCAGATGTTTACTTCGATATCTCCCCTGCTGTGAGTGAAGGATCCACTCATTTCCACGCCGCGATCCAAAGCTTGAGGTGAGCACCCATTCTACCATTTACGGACATGCTGACTCTCGCCAGACACTCGGGGCGAGTCTCGTTGATGGGAGGCATCACAGATACGCTCGCACTGCCCCATCGTTACATCATGCGCAACGACATCACTTTGAAGGGGAAGTGGATGTACACGCGAGAAGACAACATTGCGTTCATGAAGCTTGTGTTGTCTGGGACGCTCAAACTTCAAGATATAGTGAGCGTGCATGGTATCTTTGGGCTTGAGGACTGGGAAGAAGCCTTTGAGTTGGCGTGGGACAATGGCAGGCTGGGTGATCTTGTCTTGTTCGCTCCAGGTGAGGACGGCAAGTGATGATAGATTAGTAGAGCGGACGCGATCTCTAGTCGTCTAGGCTCCCTCAAGTCATCTTACCCGAGAACTACGCAGTGTCACAGTAGGGTCAGTCTACTTAGACCTGCGCTAGGGGGCCGCAGCTGAAGCGAGGCTGTGGTGCTGCGACTAGCGTCCTTCCACACGTGCAACACAATCCAATCGCACAACTGTTTCGTCGATCAACGAGCACATTGGATTTTTGCAACATGCAAAGAGACTGGTACGTGACAGCAGCTGAGTGGGGCCTGGGGCAATGCAAAGAAGCGAATGTGTATATGTAATACATACTCGCCTATTATGCATCAGCCTCACTGTGCCTAGCGTACACGCTATAGGCGTCGGCTATTACCAAGGCATGGCAGCTGCACTTTCTCTCACCAGAAATATCTCCGACCCAGATCTTAGCGCGGGCTGAGTATCTGGTCAGTCGGTCAGCGCTATCGTGGCAAGCGACTGACACATGCTCTGCAGCCGGGAACCCTCGATAGTATAAGAGACACTCTCGTCGCCGCCATTCAATGGCATATCAACACAACGCAATCACAACAGCAGCACCAGCAGCAGCAACAATCCGCATTTCTGTCTTGACTTTTCCTTTGTTTTTCCTTTGTATCTCCTTGATCTTTCATTTCTCGACGACCAGCAACACGAAACAGAATGTACGCCCAAATGATCACTGCTCTCACCCTCGCGGGTTCTGCGAACGCGCTCGTCGCCAAGCCACGACAAGCAGCATGCTCTCAATTCCCCAGCAACATCACCGCTACGTTCGAGCATGCCCAGACTCAAATCATTATCATGGAACAAGCTGTCGCGCAGAACACCTCCGTCAACGCATCCATGACCGCTACCGAGAACCTTGACGACGCACTTGCCGCCGTTTTCGTTTCCCTGTCTCCCAATAACGACGATGCAGGCAAGGTCTGCAACTTCAAGCCCAAGCAAACCGATGAAGAAGCCGCCGATACCTGGGCAAACCGTCAAATTGAGGATCAGCTCTTGCTGCAGCTGTCGTCGAAGCTTCAAACGGTGCAGAAGGACGTCGCTCAGTGCGATCGTACCGGTGCACTCCACGACTTCTGCAACCTCGTGACCTTCTATATCAATGGTGATGGTGCCGACTTGTCCGGTGTCACCACTACAAGCAAGGCCTCGAACTCGACCACCACAATACTCGGCCATCCCCAGGCTGTCACCCCGACCCCCGTCAATGGCCACCCCCAGGCTGTCAATCCGACCCCTGTCAATGGCCACCCCGAAGCGTTCACCCCGGGAGTTGCTTCAGTCTCGTCTGCCATCTCCGCCGGCTTGTGCAATAAATTCCCATCAAACACCACCGCTATGATTCAGAACGTCGAGCTGGACGTCAACACCGTCATCGCAAACATTGCTCAAAACGTCACCAAAGCCGTCAGCCTTCCTGCTGTCCTCAAGTTCGAGACCGACTTCAACAACCTCTTTAACTCTGTCAGTGGAGGTCAGGGCACTCTGCAGACCGTCTGCAACGTCACCGTGCCGACATTCGAGCAGCAGCTGGCTGCGGCCAAGGCATCTGGGATCCAACCTACGCAGCAGTTCCGTGAGGCTACGGAGCTGGGCACACAGTCGAAGGTTATGCTGCCGCTGCAGAATGTCGCCCAGGACGTTGTCAACTGCGATCAGGTTTCCGCGCTGGCTGAATACTGCAAGATTGCTCGATTCTACTATGGCGCGTAAGGGAAGCGTTAGTATGCCGCATTGAAGATCAGAGGCTGCGTTTTGAAGGATGCAGGGTTAGCATAGATGGGTCATGTGTCTGGGGTCCATCGAGGATACGGCGGTGTTCGACTGATGTTTTTGGCAGCTTTGTGCGTTGTAGTGGTAAATCCAATTGTTCATTCTAGTAATAGTTGCAGCGATAGTTGTGAGAATAGCAGCAGATAGTATGTGTTCTCCTGATGTAAATGCTTGACTTGAACTTTCGGAAGCATACGAAAGCTTCGCAAGATCCGAGGGCCGCTCTTGGCGAATGAAACCACTTTCAGCCAATAAGCCAGTCTAGTGCTATATGGAAGGTGGTCTACGAATTGCACTTTGAACCTCGACAGTCCCTCAAGAAGAGACACGGCGTCCCTGTGGAGCGAAGGCCATTTGGTCGTGGCGTTCATCACGGACAATCCTGGCGCCTGGTAAGCCTGCTTCGTTGCATTCTTGGGATGGTGATGAGACTGACTTGATGTGTGATAGGCTGATGCATTGCCACATTGCATAGCACGTCAGCCAGGGGTTGGGCTGGCAATTGCTCGAACGCAAAGATGAAATTCAGTGGACTTACAGTAAGGGGAGATTGGAGGATGGTTGCAAAGCTTGGCAGGACTATGTCGACAGTCCGAAGAGGATATTTGGGCAGGACGATAGTAGTATGAAGAATTATCGATGGAAGAGCATTATGATGTTGTTGAGCAACAGCATACGCAATATTGCAGTGAATCTGCAAGGGGTTCGAGATAGGGCCACTTGGTATGAGACATTCGCAATACTATTGTTGATCAACTTGCACGCTACTGGAATATCATGGCTTTCATCTTCATCTGCTCGTAGAATGGCAACTCTTCTTCCACTCGACGTCTGAGCTGGATCGAGATCTCTTCGCCCCATCCTTGCTTCCAGTCCTTGAAATGTTTCTCAAGGTCGACGATGTCTTCTCTCGTAGTCTCCTTGTCCCGCTTCACGCTTGTGGACCCCTGCAGCTTCGACATGAACATCTTCGATATGTGACTTTCTGGTTCTTGAGTTGCCCATTCGTAACGAATACCTGCAGAGTCAATACCAACTGCCGAACACACTGTCCTCATTACTGCACCAGTGTTGTACACAATATCGTGTGCATCTAGGACGATAGGGCTCACGCCATGACTCTGGTACCAGGTGTGCAGCATACATGTCCATCGAAGCCTCGTCAGAGCCATGAATGCATCCTCGTCGGGTTGAAGATTGAAGATGGTCTGCTGAGCTTTCCAGAAAGAGCTGATCATCAGAGCTGGATGCCGTATTAGAAAGATCGGGTGGGTGATGAATAGGAGGAAATCATCCGAGAACCTTCGTGTTGGATTTCCTTCTACGTCTGATACGAGGCTGCCTTTCCAAAGCAGAACGTCCTGACGCACCAGGCTTAATAGATGGTCTAAGAGGCACACGATCTTGCCATCTCTTTCGATTTGGTCGTTTTTTGGACGCAGCTTGCCTCTGATGTCGCACTTGTTGTGCGTCGAATACTGGGTTCGCTGCTTGGCTCATCTTCCTGCGCATCCGCGTTGGGATCCCGAGGCCTCAGAAGCCGACGTATGTCCGGGGAGTCACCTTCTTTGGTGCCACTGAACGGATGGAAGATATGGCCAAGTTGAGGATGTTCGGACAGTAGGCGCTGGAAGAGCATAGAGCAAGTCCTTGGCTGGTCAAAGATGTAGACCCGCTTGGAACCCTCCACCGCCATCACTCACATGAGTCTTGAAGCTTACTCTGTCTGGTCGTGTGGACAAGAGAGCCGACAAGTATACCTCGAATACATGTCAGCTGGCGTATTCGCTTCAGCTTGGATCGATCGCTATGGAATTGCACCTTCCTGGTTGGGCGATAGCGGGCTTCGGGTGCGTGTAGTCAGCGTGAAATCAGTATTACGAACACCTAAACCGCCTGACACGCTGAGCCTGATTTTCCTGTAGCACGGATATGGTCGTTGGAGCGCATTTTTCAAGCTTGATAGAAGGCTGCGACCTGAAGAGAGAGCACAAGATATGGGGGAACTTGGACATGGCAGCATGCTTTGTTCATACTATTGGCTTTTTGACAGTGTCGATCAATCTCACGGCGCCTTATAGCCGCATGCAGGGTTGAAAAGCACTCCAGCGACAACGAAGTTGCTATAAGCAATGTGTGCACCATTGATCGGATCCGTGCCGAAGTCCTGAGCTGCATTGCAGTTCTGACGAGATGTGAGAGTTAGCCGGTGGTCACCCGAGCAACTTGGGGTTGAATACTCACGGTAGGATCAGTACCAGTACACTTCAAGGTCGACGAAGCAGTATTGCCGTTCTGCAGGCTCTGGAAGTACTCGGTACCGTGATGTTGGAAGCCAAGCAGCGGAGGAGGAATTTGGGGCACGCCATCATTGTAGTGCGTCACGCGGTAATAGTTGGACACTTGGCTGTTGATGTAGCTGCTGAAGGCTGGATTTCCGTTTCGTGGCTCGCCATACGAGTAGACGGTAAGCTTGTGGCCTTGTCCAGCCAGAGAAGAGGCTGCGAGAGCCGCCAAGCCTCCGCCCAGGGAGTGTCCAGTTACAAGGAGAGAGCTATCTGGGAACGACGCCAGTGCACTTGATACAGCATTGGAGATGTCGTTCGCCATGGCGCTGTATATTGTCTGAAAGCCTTGGTGGACTTGACAGGACGAGCATGACGTTCCAGGAATGGTGAGGGGCGTCAATGTGAAGAAGAAGTCCTGGTCCAGATTGCGAGGGAATGCTGAGCCGCGGAAGGCAACGATGATCGTGTTTGAAGAAGGCTCATGGTATAGCGCGGCCTTGGTGTCGGTGCTCGTGTAGTTGAAACTCGTTATGAGTGTCGAGCCGTAAGGCAACGTCGGGCATGTCTCAGAGTATGCTGCAGCGGCATACGATGTGTAGTGGATGATGTTGTCGAACGTCGACTGCGATACTGTGTGATAACGTTAGTCTCGTCAGGTGAATCCTCATCGGTATCCTCACCGGCGCTCTGCGCAGCGACGCTGGCCAGAGGAAGGAGGGCCATTCCCAACACCCGAGTGAAGTGCATGGCTGGGTCGCTCGAGCAAGACGTCGATGTGGTGCTTCGAAGTGCGGCAGCTGCACCAGCTTTTGGCTTGGGTTATATCGAGCACGTACTTACACTCTTAACACCAGCCGCGGGGCACGCCGTGGAGTTGTGAGTGCGTTCGAGCCAAACTCTGCACGCGAAGTGAGTCTACTTGCATTTCGAGCTTGCGAACCCGATATTGCGAAGAGCCAATAGTTTTCAGCACATGTCTACCTGTACCGAGGGCTGTGATGTCGAGTAGAGCTCCTCCATGTTTGTGTAGTGGAAGCGGGGGCGGGACTTTGCTAGAGTTTCTCTCGGTTTGCAGATCACTGTGTTCAAACGCGCCGACCCTGCCGATGCAAGGCTGTTTCACTTTAGCTGCAGCAGTTCCACGCTAGCCAAAAGGCTGTCCGTTCGCACAGTCGAATCATTGAGTTAGACGGCGGAACCTGCACCTGGACACACTCGGCTGCTCGAAAGAAGCTTGTCGTGTGCACGATAAAGCAGAAGGCGCTTGTTCAGTCCCTTAGTCGACATTTTTCACCCATCCTCAGACAACCTCGAGCAACCAACATCAACACCGCAATCATGAAGTTCTCCATCGGATCGCTATGTCTGATAGCCAGCGCAAGCATCGCCATCGTTGCTGCCGACGCGGCTGCAGTACAAACACAAATCGCAGTCATCGGGAACTACACCAGCCTGCTACGAAGTGACGTGAACAACTACAACGGCTCGATCCCAGGCCTCCCATGGGCCCTACAAGTCCAACAAGACGCTGTAAACCTCTACCGACAAATCGAGCAAGGCACCAATCTTGCCAGTGCGTCCAGCAACTTCGGCGAGCCGGGATCGCTCAATGTAGCGAGCGCCTTACTCAGTATTACTGGAACTGTCAAGGGAACTCTGAACGACACAGCAGCTAAAGCGTCGACTTTCGCTGATCTTGGTCCTCTGGTTCTGGGATCACTTTACCAGCTGAAGGCGAGCACCGATGCGCTGGGCAAAGCTATTGTGGCGAAGTTGGCTCCTATTGAGCAGGCTCTTGCTCCTGCGGTACAGGCAGATCTCGACAACTCGTTCAACAATGCAATTAAGGCATACGGCGGCAACGCAGCTTGATCTTGTTCTAGAAAGTTGTGAGTATGGAGAAATGGTGGCGCACAACAGAAAGTAGCAGACAATGGTCTTCAATAGCATTCGATAGATATGAGAATCAGTCGTGTGTTGATGTGGGAAGAAACTGCACTCGTTTCTATGGTTCGTGACTCTTATCCGCGACCTGTACCCACGGATTTCTCTTCAGAGCATGTTCTTTTGCAAGCCTCCTCCCCAGCCGCAATAGGCATGCATGATCACCTGGCGACGACCAAGCCTGACAACGGTCGCTATCGTTTTCTGACCCTCGAACCTTTCTCCGCATCCTCCACAACCTTCATCGCCTTAGCCTCTTGTTAGCTCTATATAGGGTTCATGGTTGTGGGGAAAACGCAAAATCACATTCCTAGCCTCATTCAAACTTCAACCACTTCATGCTGTCAGCGGAAGCTTCGCAAATCACCCGAGAACGACTTCGGCACACTCTATAGTCGGAATTGATCACCTGCGACATACACAAACAGGATTCGAACTAATGTCTTCTACATCCCAAAGGCTCGTTTGAAGTGCATACCTGGTGGCACTACACCACATTATCAAATCGGCATTAGAGAAAGTTACACATTCTTTCGCACCTCGGCCGCGGTCCTCGGGAGAGCAGACATATGCTTCATATTCATGTGAAAGCGTTGCGAGGTGCGATCGCTGTCAATTGATCACACAACACCTCATCTGCCCCGACCGGACTCCACTGCTCGCCAACATCCTCAAACATCTCACAACCATGAAGACCTCAATCGTGTTGACAGCATTGGCATGTTTCGCTGCCTCCGCAGTAGCCTCCGTTGTCCCTCGAGACGCAGCGACCATCCTCAGCGACATCAACACAATCAAAACTCAACTCCAAAAAGTCTACAACGACGTCCAGGCCTTCCCAGGAGGACCCACCAGCACTCTGCAAGCCCTCCAGATCAAAACCGACTCCGACACTCTCGACAAAACACTTCAACAGTCTGCCAAGGATGCAGCAGCGTCCTCGCCACTGAGCGACTCAGACAGCGCCACAATCGCGACGTCTGTTACGGGTCTCCAATCGCAAATCTACTCGACCTTGGATCTTCTGGTGTCCAAGCAGCCAGGATTTCAGACGGCTATTCTTGGACAGTCCGCGGATGGTATTGTGCAGAGTACACTGATCTCATTGAGGGCTGATACGGCGGCTTTTGCTGGCAATGTCACGAGCAAGTTGACGACCACTGGCAATTTGAGGAGGTTGGCGCCTTTGATCTCGTCGGACATTGACTTTCACTACGTTCGGGCTATTCAGGCTTTCTCGACCTAGTGGAGGGATCGCGGGAGGATGATGCATTGAAGTAGAACCCAGCAGTTCCGGTACTTCAGATCAGATTCAGGAAGGACGCGCTCATGATAGACAAGATAGGCTGCTGTTTGAATTGGGCTGTCTCAAGACACCTTTCTCTACTTTTCTCTCGCTCTACAGCATCCTGACTGCTTTCATGATACAACCAGCCATTGGCCAAACCGCGAGGCTTTCTAACTTCGGGTCTTCTCGCTCTGCTCCATCTCCACATCTTCCATGGCGCCTTCTTTCGCGACGTCCTCCTCATAGTAAGCGTCGAGGTCGAAGATGTCCTCTACCTCCAACTCAGAGACTCCCTCGGCCGGCAGCTGAACATTTATCATCATCTGCTCTTCGCTGATCAGGTTGTCGGGCATGAAAGGAGTTCTTCCCGCTTTCCGGCTCTTTTGTTGGTCCATGGGGTAGACAGTTGGATAAACCTGCGATAATATAAGCCCTCAGGTGATTGCCATGCCACTTTTACAACTCACATTCTCGAGATACTTCATGTCCATCGCAAGAGTGCGCACCTCCTTGGCCGGGTACAGACTCAACGTGGAGCGGTCATCGCCACCACTCTGCGACGTCGCCATGAGCCAGTCCTCCTCGCGGCCATGGTTCAAAACTTCCGTGATGAGCATGTTCTGGTGTGCGCTCTTCGCCTTGTCGTTCTGCTGCCAGTTCTGGTACGCTGCTGGCTTGCGGTTGGCTCGAACCCACATGAGGTCCTTCTTGTTCTCGGTGGCGCGTAGTGCAGAGGCAGACTCGGTGCCGAGAGCCTCGTGGTTCTGTCTGCTAGTGGTGCGCGCGTGGCAGGGAGGGAACTTGGTGAGTCGCTCCATGGTTTGGCAGTCGGCGTTCCAGTATTGGTCTGGTGTGATGCTGCCTTTGATGGAGAGTGCGGGAAGGTCCGTCGACTGGACAACAGAGCTTGAGCTGTCAACCACGTTAGTAGATGTCGCCTCAGCCATGGCGACGGCGACGGCTTCGGTGACGGCAATGGCGAAGTTGTCGAATGCGCTCTGCGAGTTGTCTAGAGAAGCCAAAACACAGGTCTATTTGGGCGGGGCATGCACAGACCCCGCACGTGATAGCTGGCTAGTGAATTGGGCGAGCTCCTTCTCGTTTTGTCATTGCAAACGGTGCTGCGTTTGCCAGTGTCCACCCCAACCATATCCTGTGCACACCACATTGATTCCATCTTGCAGCCAAGTCCGAGTCCCAAGCTCGTTATATACATCCTAAGCTGCGCTACAATATCGTCAACGAGATGATACGACGAGCGAGTTCCCTTCCAGCTTCACCCGTATACTTCACCAAATGTATGGCAGCCGCAACAAATCTTTCCCTCCTTGATCCTTGAGGGTCGTGGCCTCCTTCACGGTCGGAGGCCGAGCGTCTTTGTTGAATTTGTGAGAGCCTGCACAGTAGAAGGGAGCAGGTGAAGTCGCAACAAGCTCATTCACCCACAAAGCTGTTTTGCAGATCGCAATCTCCCGCCAGACCTTCCTGTTTCGGCAGTCACGTCCCGCAGCCCGCCAAGCTTCCAAGTTGCCCAGCATCAGCGACATCGGCAGTTACGTAAACGACTCAGAGTCGTCCCACCCCGGGAGATCAGATAAAATTCAGCCATCTGGACCTTATCTGATCTACCTATTCTAGACATCTTCCTCTACTTTCGTATCACAACGTCGATATGCCCGGAACCACTCCGATCAAGATTCTCGTCGCTGGCTGTGCTTATGGAGGCATTGCTACGGTCGTCAACTTGCTGGACCTCTGCCTCGGCAAGTCGCCACGAGGATCGCCAAACGAAATGCCTTCCGAGGCGGCTTTGAGAGGCATCCCGGTTGATATACACATCGTTGACGAGAGAGATGGGTATCGTATGCGATTTTGATAGAAGATGTGTCGTAATCGTCACTGAATACCTGAGCAGTCCACTTGATCGGCTGTCCTTTGGCTTTCGCCTCCAAGGAGCACGCCCCCCGATTCTGGCGCAAGTTCGAAGACATTCCAGCATTGCAACATTCGAGCATACGATGGACACGAGGCACCCTCCTCCAGATTGACCCTGGTAGCATGAAAGCGCGGGTGAAAGACCTTAATTCTGGAGAAGACGTTGAGCACTCTTACGACTACTTTGTTGGAGCCACGGGCTTGAAGAGGAATTTTCCTGTCGTACCCGAGACGCTAACAAGAAGAGAGTATGTCGAGGAGGCTGGAGGCCATGTCCGTTCTGTAGAGAGTGCCAAAGATGGAATCGTGGTCATTGGAGGCGGCGCCGTGGGAGTGGAAATGGCTGCCGAGCTCAAAGTGACCCAGCCATCTTCGAAGGTCACGCTGATACAGTCTCGGGATGCACTCTTATCCGCAGAGCCTTTGCCCAACGAGTTCAAACAAGCCAGTCTCGATGCTTTGCGCGAGGTTGGGGTCGAAGTCATCCTCGGCAGAGGCAGAGTGGTAGAGACAGCAACTACTCACGTGGACGACGGTTCGTCGATACAGAAGCTGACACTCAAAGACGGCTCTCAAGTCGTGGCAAGCCACGTCATCAATGCAGTCTCCCAGCAAGTACCTTGCACATCCTACTTCCCACCTTCAGTCCTCGACGATGAAGGCTTCGTCAAGATCAACAACAAGTACGTCCCACGAGCCGTGCAAGAAGCTTTACTGACAATCTCTAGATTTCACTTTCTCTCCGACTCTCATCCATCCAGCAAACATCACTACGCCATCGGCGACATAGCTGCATGGAGCGGCATCAAACGATGCGGCGCCGCAATGCACATGGGCTTCCTCTGCGCCGAAAACATCCACAAACAAATGCTGTCCGAGCTCCACAACATCACGCCCGATTTCCATTGCTTCGCCAAAGTACCGCCTATGATCGCTTTGGCGATTGGGAAGAAGGCTGCGACTTATGGGCCGGTTGTGGGGACGAAGTGCGATGAGCAGCAGATGGAGGCGTTCTTTGGAGAGGATTTGGGCTTTACGGGTGAGCCTGAACATATGAAGAAGGCGGATGCGGGGGATGAGCTGACATTCGACAGGTTGCTGGAATCACCTCAAGCTTGGAGAGGCACCCGCGAGTGCTGGGGTCAATGTATATTCTGTTTTGCCGCAGACAGCACCGTATCGGGAGATGAAGGCGGCGACGGCTGTTACTGTTTGAAAGGGAGGTTTCCTGGATCGCATTTACACGGGCTGACCGATCTAGATACAAAACATGATGTTAGCATACTGTCACTTTTCTATGCATTCGACGATTGAATCGACAAGGCAGGAGAGCTGTTGCGCGCTTGCCACATTCACAGCATTCAAAGCCTTATCACCCGCAGCCTTGCACCCTTGCTCCATCATGCATCTCTCTGCAGGCTTCTGACACCGACAACGGCAATCCCGCGTCACCATGAGTCACATCCTGCACAACTCGGCTTGCGGACAAGGACGGTGGGCAGACGAGCTCGCACACGTTTCCCGCTTCAAACACCGAGCTCGGCCTCGTTTGCGTTCTCGCTCACCATCAACCTCATCTCTTCTCAGTTGCAAGCAATTAATAATATGGCCGAACATCGCACTCTTACAAGACTTACAGGAGCTGTCCCGCCACGATGTCGGCGCTGATCCGAGCCAACGGCGTAAAGCTCTTGCGGAACATTGCATCACTTCGTTTAAAATCATCACTTCTGGCAACCCCTTGCCCTCCCGCTCTGAGTATCACCGAATATCAAAGAGCTTTCCAAGCATACTATTACAGTTCCCGTCGAAACACGTCTTCCTTGACCATCAACAAGATGCGTGAGGTCCTCATAAGCGCCGGCCCCAAAGCCAGCATGGTCTCCTCCCCAATTCCAAAGCCCTCCCCTGGACAAATCGTCATTAGAACGATCGTCGCAGGCGCCAATCCAAAAGATTGGAAGTATCCTGAGCGCTTCGGTACAGATGCTAATCAGGGGGAGGATATCGCGGGCGTTGTACATGAGGTTGGCGAGGGGGTTGTGGAGTTCAAGGTATGTCACTTCGGCTCTGGTGACAAAAGTTGGTGTCTGAACTGGGAAAGAGTATTGATGCTGGCTTCAGGTCGGCGATCGAGTCGCTGCTTTTCATGAATTCGGCACCAAAGGTGGTGCTTATGCCGACTTCTCAGTCGCTTGGGCTTACACGGCTTTCCACATTCCGCCTAACATAATTTTTGAAGGTGCATCCAATTCCTCACATACTTTCACGTATTCGTCCTGCTGATGCTCGCTCCAGAGGCCGCAACAGTGCCGTAGACAAACCCTCTACCATCTCCCTCGCCGTCATTCCCTCAACTGACAACCTTTTAGCCTCAGCTGCATGACCGCCGCCTTGGCCCTCTTCTCCCGCTTGCCCCTTCCGCAACCCTGGGCGCCGCTGTCTGAGCCACTGCCGTTGGTAATCTACGGTGCTTCATCAGCTGTGGGGTGTTATGCAATCCAGCTCGCCAAACGAGCGAACATCCACCCGCTCATCTGCGTAGCTGGTAAGACGTCATGGCACGCCTCAACTCTGATCGATCGAAGCAAAGGCGACACCATCATCGATCATCGTGAAGGACCGGATGCTGTTGAAGCTGAAATCAGAAGGGCGTTGAAAGACGCAGGACTGAAGGAAGGAAGTCTCAAGTATGCGTTTGATGTCATCAGCGAAAAGGGAAGCTGGAGGCCGATTGTGAAAGTCCTCGATCCATACGGAGCCATCACCAATCTTCGTCCTATCGACTCCAGTGAGTTTCCTGACGCATTGAAGCGCAGTCGGACAGGTGTAGCAGCCGTGCATTCGCAGCTGGACTCGAGGGACTATGATCCAGACTTTGGCTTTGTGTTCTTTCGCTTGTTTGCTCGCGGCTTGCAAGATGGGTGGCTTAAGCCACATCCTTATGAAGTGCGAGAGGGAGGTTTAGATGCGGTTGGAGCAGCTTTGAGAGACTTGAAAGAGGGGAGGAATGGTGGAAAGAAGTACATTTTCCGTATCGCAGAGACTGAAGGGGAAGATTAACTTCTTCCCAAATGTTGAGAGCAAAGAGAGCTGTGACTCGAATGGATATCTCTCTGTGCCTTGGGGTTTGTGGCAAACCGAAAGTCGCTTTATTGTGTATCTGTACCAGTTCATAACCCCGCAACCAGGCCGCAGCTGAGGCTTACTATTCACCAGACTTATGGTGTCGTATGATCCGGACATTCGACTCAAGGCCTGCTTGTTCGACATCTGTAGCTCGATGGCATCACATTGAGCACCGGCTCTGGCGTTGGCGTCGACCATAGCTGTAGATTGATCTACCTGCTGGAGACGGTAGGTGAAGGTCTTCGTGCCACGAGTGTGTCAGACAGTGCAAGTAGTTTAATGAGTTGTAACTTTTGAGAGAAGCCTGATCAAGTGATCGTAATGTCTTCGACGCACTGTGGCCGGTGAGAATGCCAATGAGCGAAAGTTTTCGCATCACGAGCGTCAGACGATACGAGGCGGCTAATGGGACGAAGCTTCTATGAGACTGAACCAGCAACGATGACTCTTCGATATATTCTGTCAAAAAGCCAATTGGCCGAAATTTCCGTGGTCAGGTGAAGGTGACGCTTCACATGCCGCGCTAGTGCCACGCTAACCTCGCTAGCGCTTTTTGCTGGTAGCCCCTCAAAACAGCTCCAACTTTGTGTAGCCTTCTTCACCACGGCAAACACCAAGCACAGCGGAATGTGCTGTAGTCTTTGACGAAGTCTGCCACAGAAGTTTCGGCCCAGCCGCCTCCTCGGCGGCGCTGTGACACTTTGCAGTCCTGGGTGCTCACCGCTACCTGACTGCGGCGGTCGACATCCCTTTCGTCAATCCACGGACTGAAAGCGCTCAGCTCCTAAGCCTTCGGCGTCGGTCCCATCTTGCGCCTTCCACTTCGACATCCACCGACTTGACTTCGGGCCTCTACGCCTGCACCTGGAGTGGCGAAAACTTTCGCCGACCTTTGCTGTCTGCGCCGGCTTCAAACTTCGAACATACATGCCCACGGCACCACGCGCCCACTCACGTCAGCCAGTTTGCCGTTGAAGCTGGACATCAGCGCCTAGTGTGGCAGAAATTTCCGCCAACCCACGCTCTCTGGACATTCTAGGGCAGTCGACATCTACCCACGAAACTTTTCACCTACTCAAGCTGCCTCGTCTCTTCTATGCCGCCTCCCAACACCATGCCTGCTGCCAAGCCGACATCAGAAGCAAGCGCGGGAGCGCCAACGTCGCCAAAGCCGCAATTCCACGACGTCAAATGTCGTATCAAGATCGCGAACAAGAATGTGTTTAAGGAGATTGAGAAGGAGCAAGAAGAAGAACAGCCTGGATTTGAGGCACCACCTGTGCCGGAAGATGCGGATTTTGCCAATCCTTGCCACTTCCAGGATCAGAGGGAGTGGCGGAATATGATACGAGATTACTTCCACGCCAGGGAATGGCAATACATGAGGATCGAGTCGATCAAGGTCAACTTGTACAGTAGCGCTGAGGGTGACAGCTCCCATGACATGTATTCGAAGAAGGTCACGATGAACCATGACGAGGTAGTGACGCTTTTCCAAAGAGATGGTATCGACAGGGCCCTTATCCTTGTCCGATGTGCGTCAGCCGGCAAACACGACTACGAGATGCCCAGCATCGCTACTGCTGCGAAAGTGGGCGCAGGTCAGCAGCAAGGTCCATCGAAGGACCGCTCCACTCTTCAGCCCGCGGCTATTTCGTCAGTACAGCGTGCTGAAGACGAGGTCATGTCGAGGGAGCATACCGCTTCTACGTCCATGGGTGTTTCGGCCCTGCCGCAACCTGGTAAGGTTGACGCTGAGCCGAAAGAATCGCTCCCTCAGCAACCCCCTTCAGCTGCTGTGGATGATTCGTCCGATGAAGAAGACCTCTCCGCTCTCTATCCCGATGATCCTGAAATGGTTGAGTACTTGACCGCCATGAATGCCCAGCACGCAGCCGGCAAATCTGGCGTACCTGTCGAATTCCTCGACTTGGCGAAGCGGATTGCAAACCGACCTTGCGACCCGTACAAGGATTCCAAGCCAACCCCAGCCGGGCTCCAAGTGAAGAGTAGACGGGAGAGGAAGAAGAGCCTGCCTTCAGGCACGGTGGCGAGGAACATGATACAGGATGAGCAGGATCGGCCGGCTGGCAGGAAAGCAGAGAGTCTTACGGACAGCGATGAGGGCACTGATGAGAGCACTGATGAGGGCAGTGATGAGGATATCGACGAGGACAGCAACGACTCAGGTGAGATTGAAGACGACTAGGCGACTCTTATTTGCTGTCGGCTGCTGTTGACGGAGTCTTATTATACTCAGCAACCTCATCTAGAATCAAGAATCGTGCCCGACTCATGCCCATGCTTCACGGGCCACATCCTGTGGCTCTCGATTCCCTCGTAACTAGCCTATGTCGATGTCGCGTTACAGGGAAAGTTTGGTGCAGAAGTGTGCCCCTGTCTGAAGTTGTAAATCGCATCGGCTCTGTTACAGACTGGCAACGAGAACAGGCCTGGAACAGCCTGGTCGGATGTACTGAACGGGTCCATGTTGTCGGAATTGTAGATGCGAGTAATGAGGTCGCTGATGAAGTCGTCGCCCTGGCGGTCTGCTCCGTTCGTTCCCGAGAAGTAGTCATACGTAGCCACGGACCTGTTCACATGCAAAGTTAGTTCCGATTTTGAGATCAACCAGGGGACTGAAGTGTCGTGGATGATAAGATGCAGAGGAAAAAAGATAAGACAAGTCTGGACAAGGCTTACCCGATCACAAAGTCCCGCGCATCTAGATCATAGTCTCCGAGAGAATCCGTGCCATCGGGCGCGCCGAAGAAAGTTGTCGTTGTGCATCCTCTGTTGCAGCTCTGACCCTGCTTGACAACCGCGAGCCAGTACCCGGCGCCCTGGAAGCACACGTACAGGGAGTCACTAAGCCCCTCAGCGTCGGAGTTCTTTGGGATATCCGTATCGTCCTTGCAGGCATATTCCGCGTCCGCGACGAACACAGCCTGTTTGCCAAGCGACCATGCATGGTTGATCAGAAGAGGATAAAGTGCCCTCTCTGTAAAGTACTGAAGATCCAACGCTGGCTTGTTCTGAGTTTGAAAAGCGCCTCCCTCGAATATATATCTGTATAGGGTTCCGGTGGAGTTGATTGAGCCGTCGAAGAGTTGGTTGGTGGATGCAGTCAGGGAAGCCTTCCACATAGTGGTGATTAATGCAACTTGATGTGCCAGATCATTCTGCTCCGACAGCTGCACCGAACTACACGTATTATTAGATCTTGCTTCCTGTCAGTCTCATGCTGCTTGTAGAGCTCACGTAGTTTGGTCGCTAGACACCTGGCCGACGACGGCACCGCCGAGACCAGAGACTGTGCCCGCTATGTCCGCCCCGGTGGCTCCTACAACGGTTTTGATAGCTAAGCACGTTGGTCAGTACTGTAGAACCATGTGCCCTATAACCGAGAACAACGTACCAGACGAGAACACCGGAGTCCCCACGGCAGCAAGCCCTACCGAGAGAATGTTCAGGAGCGACGACAAAGCTGCACTGTTGGGTTTCTAGGACCAGGGTATCAGCGAACATATCAAAGTCTTGACACGGGTGCTGATACCGGTACGTTCCCAAAGGTTGAGGCGATCTGAGGGACCGTATCCGTGAGGTTGGTTTGTGCATCGTCAATGGCATTGTATAGTGCAGTCAATATCTGCAGGACAAATCAGATATTGCGGTAGCACTCGAGCCACGTTTTCTCCCAGCTTACATTTTCTACCCCGATGAAGGAGTTGAGTATCACCCAGCCGGCTGGCACTTGGCCATTAGCATCTTCACACATTACTGGTGTGTGGCATGGGCCTGATGTGGTCAGGTTGCGGCATTGGAACTCGCCGGTCGTATCTCTATCCCATGTTCTTGCGACATAGTCGGTGAACTCAAGGGCCATGTTGCTTGAGAACCATTTGTCTTCCGCGTTCTCCCATGCCGAGAGCACATCAAGACCATGCCAGAGATCCGCGTCTGTAAGCAGTCAGATAGATACTAAGGTAGTAAAGTATCGCGTGGCTCGATGGGAATTGACTCACTAGTCGACAATCCGGCTTCCCAGTTCTGCACCGCCGGATCGTCGCACTTCTGATGCATCCAAGAGCCCACTGTGGGCGTAGGATCAGGTATGGAAGAAGCAACTGGAGTGCTATGATCGTGAATTGGGCTGGTAGGGGTTGGATCCGTGGGAACAGGAGTTGGGGTTGTCCCACCACCACCGTTGGTTGGGTTGGGACTCGTTGTCGGGTTGAGAGTCACAACCGTTCCTGCGGAGCAAGTCGAAGACGGACTTGCACATGCTGCACTTGCTTGCCCACTGACGGGCTTCGTGCCTGTGAAACAGTCCTGGGGAGAGCTCTCCTCGTTCCCATCGTACGCGGAAATGCCTGACAGTTGTTAGCCTAGTTTCGTTTCTGTCAGACCAGGATTTGACGTGCAATATTCATAATTCCAGACTCCCGCGATCCAGCCAATGTCGGCGCAAGGGAACTCTAGATTGCCTGCATTGACTTGGAGCTGAGCGCTGGCGTTGTTGAGCTGGCGAGTCCAGACGTGGTAACCAGCCGCTCCTTTAACCTCATTCCAGGTCATATGAACGGTAGTTGGGTCTGTCGAGATTACTATCAAGCCATCGGGTGATGGAGGCATCGCAGCGCTGCCGGCGACGACGTTCGGCCCAGTCTCAGGAAAGCCGCCACCGGTCCTGCTCCACGTCGAGGGGGCAACGAGATATCGGTGGCCTTCCACGAGACCGGTGATGGTTGCAGGAGAGCCAGTGAAGCCAGCCGCACTCAAGTACGCGCAGGGATTATCTGCATCGAACCAATACAGAACGTATTCGACGATGTCGCCGGACCAGTCGGTGGGCGGGTCCCAGGTGACTTGAAAGCCGTCGGAAATGCCGGTGATCTCAACATTACTCGGGGCTGGAGCGGTATGTGGGTTAGTCGTCACGTAGACCGCGTCTGTCCAGTCACTCTGGATGTCGCCCTACAAGCTCAGATCAGCTAGATGTCCGCCCGTTTGAACAGCATACACTCACCATGTTGCTACGGATCCTGATGCCATATGTGAAGTTGGCGACTGTCCAAGTTCCGTCGTAGCGGTTAGTGCTAGCACCCAATGGGGAGGTCGACCAGGTTGTGATGCCTTGAATCATGGTTTGTACATCATAGTTGTATGCACCGTAGACTGCCACGACTGTGAGTATGCAATGCCTTGGATCAGAAGTATGTGATCTTACCAGCATCCCACGTCGCAACGTACCCGCCGTCCGTCGCCTCAACGGCGAGATTGGAAGGCACTGGACACGGTCGAGCAGGAATGTCGCTTGGGATATCGAGTGGGGCGTCCCCGTATCCGAAGGCTACCAGAGCGTACGAGAAAGCACGGGCGATTTCGAACTCGCCCATAGCGTTGGGGTGCAGACCATCATAGCCTGCTGGACAACCATCAATGCTGCAGGAGTAGTTGCCCTGGAAATCGACCAGAACGACAGGCGAAGACTCGGTAGACCATCCTCCAATGCTATCGGCAAGCATGTCGTTGTACTTGGTCGTGTTGTAAGGCAGATAGGGGTTCGCACTACCAAGAGAAGTCCGTTGTGGAATATTGGCCACAGCAATTCGCGCCTGAGGATTTGCTTTCTGAACCTGGGATACGATGTCATAGACATACTGGAGGGTCTCCTGCGGGTTGGCCACTTCCCATCCAATATCGTTGAACCCCAGTTCCATCAGCACCACGTCAGGAACATATTCCTGCAAGACTGGAGGCAGGAGGGCGTTGGCCTGTTCCGCTTGCCGTCCCCAATAGGCAAAATGGTTGCTGCTCCAGCCACTTTCCACGCCCACTGCGTACCCACCAGCGGTGTGCAGTGGTGATGGAGGAGCAGTCGCTCCATAGAGAAGCGGTGGCTTTGGAGGGGCGGCTGACGAAGGCTCAAAGGTACCCGAATACGGGCCTATCATGGTGGCAGGTTGGGCTTGCTGTTGCCACCACTGTTGCACGAAACGCAAAATAGTCAGAATTAACAAGAGAGGACCGTAGACCAGAGAAAGTACTGACCTGCCAGATCCTATACCGCCAAGTCCAGTCCCCTTGTTGGCCCTCAGAGATGGAATCACCAATGATCATGGCACTCAAGTCGTTTGCACGCTTGTGTTTGGTATCAGGGACTTCGCGTGCAGATGTAGGATTCGGAAGCACAGGATTGACTGTAGCATTGGCGACGGATCCAGCCAAAGCCGTAGTGGGACTGCGGAGTGCCGCCAGTTGCGCCACTGCGTGCACCAGACTCGTTCGCGAGGCTGCCGCCGCACTGGCGCTCAAAGCTTCAGTATCGAAGCCATCTTTGTCGAGGGCGACAGAAGAGGAGGCAGTGTTGAGAGGGGAAGGTGCGGCGGTGATGGTTGTGTTGTCTGTAGGAAGCGCCAGGATGGCCGTCGGAAGCAGAAGAAGCGAATGAATATAATGTCGAAGCATGGTGGGCATTCGGCTGCTACATACATCATGTAAAATGTGCGACGCAGCTTCATATATAGAGCGACATCATGGTGCACTCGTCAGTAGATGTTCCGACGCTCGCTGCACTGAAACCCGGTCACGCATTCTATGCTCCAATCAAACCTTTACAGGTTCCGTGGAAGTCCCTTTTCTGGAAGTTGAAGAGAAGAGCTGAAGAGTTGGAACACTGTACAAAATGGACTAAGTCTCTTAGCTGCTTCTGTGCCCGGGCCTTGGGCATCTTATGCACGCTTGGTAGCCTTAGCGCTTCATGCTTAACCCAAAGGACTAGACCGGTGGCTTAGGAGCTGAAAGAGCAGTCGAAAGCTTGAAACTTTGATAAATTTCGAAATACAAATACTACAAACAAGCTTCTGAGGCTGAGAACAGGATGGCAACCACGTGCACGATCTTGCAGGTCTGTCGTTTCTGACGCTAAGCCAGAGATGACAAGCAATGCGAATGGTACGGCTTGTCTGTCGTCTGATTGCACTCGCGCTCCGAGCCACCTCTCTACATAGCACGGCTACAGGGATTGATCTTGAGATAGTTGCCTTTTGCAGGTTCACGGGCAGCTCGGAGCTCAATCAAATGACTTCTGCAATGCTCGATGCAAGACGTCAAGGTACGGTCAATGGTTCCGGGTTCGCAGCCTCTTCTACAAGCCGAGCAATATCGCTATAGCTGCTGAGACTGTGCCAAGCCGGTAAAGTCATTCGTGGTCGCGCACTGCTATACGCTTTCGCCTTAGCTGGACTTCGAAACTGTTTCCTAAAAGAGTGCCGCGCTAAGGCTTAGGACCACATGTGTTGGTGGCTTGCACCGTGCATACAGCATGACAAATTCGGTTCTCTTGAAGACAAGAACAATTTAGATAAGCAACATTTTCAGCAGTCGGCAACGATACCCTGGCTTTATCGCCTCCAAGAAGTAGACGCAGTGTCCTGGGAATGCAGCGAAGGGATAACTGATCTGTATGATACGCGGTGGACGTTGGTTCTTCTGCCCAACCGAGGTCGGGGGTTGGCTGCATTTACATCAAAGTGATAATCTGGGCACCTATGCTTCGGTGACCGGTTCGAGTTAGTACAGCGTGACGAATGGTCAAGAAGCCAAATGCATGTGGCCCGAGTCGTAGGATGGAGTAGAGTTGATTAGATACAGGCCGCGCTACGGAAACACCTTGATCTGACACCGACAATCTTCCGCCATTGCTACTCTACCAACCATACCGGTGTCGGCAGCTAACGAATGCTCTCAGGTAAGGCACACAGCTCACAGCAGCTACCGTTTGCAATGAGCATGGTACTTCTACTCATATAACCAATGATGCCACATACCTTAGTTTGCCCCCAGCACGTACTTCTCGATCACCACTGGAACATCCTCTGGAAGCAAAGGAAACATCAACATCGCCTGAGGCTGCTCATCCTTCGCAATCCGCACCAGCTCAGTAAAGTAGTCACTCAAAGATGGGATCCTTCGAACTCCTCCACCGAATGCGATACCGTCCCACTTGCGCTTCTTGAGAAGCGTGACAAACTCCTCCCAGCTTGCGTTGTCACCAGGTCGGAGCATTGTTCCTTCCAGCGTGACATTGTCGAGCTGTTTCATGCCTTCTTGCAATTTTTGGATACTAGCGGCGATGGCTTGCGGATCGTTGACCTCACCGATGTCGATACCCTTTGCAGCCTGCTCTGCGAGCCATGGTGGGGCGACGCCGGCTGTCAGAACGAAGGTCATGGCTGCAATAGATAAGTCGATTGTCGATGACGGGTGCTGTTTGGGTTTGCGATGATGTCTTGGCAGGCAACTGTCGTTGTCGTTTTCAAGGTCGTGGGCGTAAGTGTTCGTCTGCTAGTTCTTAGGTCTTCTCCCTCTTTGTATATCATTGCGGTCGGCAAGCGGACATATAGTTCCAGACAGAGGCAGTCGGCCATGGGCAAATGCACACCCCACGTTGCGTTGCTATACCTCCAAAACTGCTACATGATGCGCCAGAGACGGCTGCAAGGAGGAAACTAAGCCGCTCGCCGGTTGCCTCTTGCGTCATGCGATCGGAAGGATTGTATGGGGAGTGGTTGCCTTCCTTGCAGCCTGATCCGGGAAATCTCGGCACGGTGGAAGTCGACTATAATTTGTGCCGGTCCCGGCTCTTCAGCTCCAGTAAAAGTGGAGAACCGGTGACTTCGTGTTTTATACGTTGTTCTAGATACGAGAGGGAGTTAGAGCTTGGAAGTAACGGACATCTGGCGTTAAGATGGGTATACTACCTATCACCGGGCTGAAAAAACAGTCTACCAAGACACCAACTCCTGCACTTTGATCGCCTGTCCCGACTTCATTGACTGATTGATCCCCACTCCAACGAGTACTGCATTACCACCATCGCGGAGGAAAGCCGCCCGCTTGAACTTGTCGGGTTGATCGCTGACCAAGACGTCTCTTAGCAGGACCGGGTCTCCTCCACCGTGACCGCCTGCTGCGTGCTCAACTGGCACCTCATACGGTTTCCCGAACAAAGGCTGGACCACTATCGAGGTATGCTCATGGCCACCTTGGTTCTTGTGGTCCTCTTCTCCGTGCTGGGCTGGCTTATGATCCGTGACCGCGGCATATCCCTCTTCCACCAGGTTGACCTCGATGCGGCCCTTGCTGCCATTGAAAGCGACACGGTAGCCCTCCCAAGGGGAGAAAGCATAGGTGTTGTATGTCATGACCGCACCGTTCTTGTAAGTTACCACTGCTGACAAGGTATCCTCGATGGTGATGCCCTCGGCAAAGCAGTTTCGATCACGAATGTATCCGTCTTCATGCTCGGCATCGAGGTAAAGCTTCTTCAGTTCCGGATGCTCCTGGATATTGATTGCAAAGGGATCGTCTTTAGCTTCGTCGTTGTTCAGGTATCGATCGCCGATGTACTTCTCGCCGCGCCTCTCAGCATTCTCTCGTCCATAGAAGCGTAGGCCGCCAACGCAGTACACCGTCTCAGGGGCTGTATTCAGCCAAAAATGGATCAAATCGAAATGATGAATACTCTTATGCATCTGAATGCCACCGCTGTTCTCCTTCTCCCTGTGCCAACGACGCATGAAGTCGGACCCATGGGCTGTATCCAAAACCCAGTCCATATGAACTGACGAGACCTCTCCGATGATTCCACTTGCAATTAATTCTCGGATCTTGGTATGATGCGGCGAATATCGATAGTTGAACAGCACCCTGACTTGCCGCCCAGTCTTCTTCTCCGCGTCAATGATGAGCTGGAGCTTCTGCTCATCAATTGTGATTGGCTTTTCTGTGATGGCATCACATCCTAATTCCATGGCTCGAATGCAGTATATGTGGTGATATTTGTCAATCGTCGTAACGATTACCACGTCAGGCTTCTGCTCTTGGACCATTGTATCAAACTCGTGGTCTTTGTATGTAGCGACCTTGGTCGCACCGAGGGCTTCGATCGCGTCGTTGGCGGCGTTCATGCGGGTTTGATTGAGGTCGCAAAGGCCGACTACTTGAGCGTACTGGCTGAAGTCCTGGATGATGCTCGTGTAGTACATTGCAGAGCGGACGCCGAGCCCGACGATGACATATCGTTTGACAGAAGGTAGGGAGCCCATTTCGATCAAAGACGGTGGGAAGAGTGCGAGGTGTCCAAAAGGGCAGCTGGATGGTTTGCAGGAGAGTTGTCGTTTCTCCGACAACAAAATACTGTACAGATTCCACGAGCCTCAAGTACAATCATGTCGTCGACCTCAGGGCTCATTACACCGCGATCGGCGTTCAGCCGATCCGTTTTGGGAAGATTCCCGAAAGAGGGCGGCTTGTGAAAGCCTTGGGCGGGGAACCGCCACGAATTGGGGTCGGCTGTGCCCCGAGCAGGCCTGTCCACTTCTCACGGCAGTAGCGTGAGCACGCACGCCATCCACCATTCTGCTCACAGTCCTGACTCTCGGTAATCATCTGTATGCGACTGTCAACAAGCTAGCCTCAACACGACTGTTTGGAGAGGTGAGGTAAGCCAGTGTGCTGCACGAGCCTCGTTTGGAAGGGCGTGGGCGAGGTTGCGAACGTGAATAAGCGTACGACATGCTTCTCGCGCACGCATACCCGTCCGTCTGTGGAGTATCTAGCAGCAGGAGTCTTCGATGCTCGTGGGTACGTCTTCCAGGTAGTGCTCGACCCCTTCATCTGCATCTGAATAGGAAGCGTCAAAGAACGCAATGACCTGCGTCTTGCTCATCCCGTACAATCAGATGGAAACAAAGCTCAATGTGTCTTGTTATAGCAATCTAGTCGAGTCGAACACACTACGATAGATACACGATCGCAACAGAGCTGTATGGGCTAACCACCTGAGCAACACCATTGCTTACCGAGACCTGAACAGTCGTGCTCTGCACACCGGTCTTTTCCATGCCAAGCGTAGAATATGGCCATTGGCTACCCCCAAATGTAGTCTGATCAGCAGGCTGTGCTGCACCGCCAGGGTTGGTCAGATACTTCACAGTGACATTCGTTATCCCAGCTGGAATTCCAGACACTTGAATGCTTGGCTGAGGTCGGGTGCTTCCTTGCGACTGGTCCCAGTAGTTCAAGTTCAAAAGTGCTAGGCGATTGGGTGCGTTGCCGTTGAACGCAATATATGATGCGAACCTGGATCCGTCGTTGTTTCCAGGCGTAAGTTGCTGGACCTTGGTGTTGCCGCCTGTCCCGCCGATGAACTCGGAGGCTGTGAGCAATGCATAGAAGCCAGAGTGCGTCTGAGCTGTATAGCTGCCGTTGCTACTGGGAATCCAGGCTGCCTGGTTGGAGCCATAGACTTGTTCCAGATTAATTCTCTTTACCTTTTGCGTCATGAGATAGAGGTAGAAGTCAACAGTGCTTAACGCTGAACCGAGCGAAGCAGAAAAGTTGGCACATGGCCCCCCGTTCAAGACGTTGAATTCCTCCACGACGTAGTCAACGCTGCCGCTTTTGTAACCCTGGAAATATTGAGAGTTATTTGCGATGGTCGATGCGTCGCTTACTGTGCTCTTGTGGTTCATGATGTCTGGAATTGAACAGGCTCCGTTGGAACGATACCAGTGGTCGGAAGCGATTTTGAGGTTGTTGCTTTGGTCGAAATTGGTGTTTCCATAGAGCTCTTGAATCGTCCACTCTGCCGAGTCTAATGCGTAAGATGCAAGGCTAGGTCCTGCAAAGAATGCGGTGTTTGCCTTGAGTCCGATAGCTGTAGAAACATTGGCCGCAACTGACTGGAATTGCGTGGCATACCTGGTTGGTATAGGTCAGACTCTGCTTACAAAAGGCAACATTCTTGACTGTACATACACTGTGGGATCTGTGGATGACGGGGCCTTATATATATTGGGCTCGTTGCCGATGGCGATAGCGATGATGTTCGACATTCCAATGTAACTGGCCATGGCCTGAGCATCTTGCACGGTTGCAGTGGGCCCGCTCGTGCTGTTGTACGGTAGCTGTGGCATCCATAGCGGATTGGCATCGGAGAGCAGGTTTGTCAACTTCCAATAATTAGGTCCGATCACGGAAATTCCGCTGGAACCTCCAAGAGGAGGGAAGAAAGCTTGTGTCTGAGTGGCATTGTATCTTGTCGAATCACTTCAGAAGGATCATCAGTAGTTGGCATCGCTCATCAAAGGACTCTCTCCTTACCCACTAGTTCCACCAACTCTTAGTACAGGTCGTCCACCCGATCGAGCGAAGAGGGCATTGAGCAGATTGACGGAGTACCTATTCGACGACGAGTTTGTGGCACTTGCTGTCTTTGTGTCAGCCTGATCCAGGCACGTAGGAAGATGTATCGCCTACTCTGGGCGAACCACGGCAGGTCGTTGAACTCGAACCCTGTGTTGACGAAGGAGGAGCTCACGAGCACGGCTGAGGATGCCGAGGAGGGAATCGTCACAGTCGTTTGAGCAAGCGCAATGCCTGGTGTAAGCACCAACGCTACAGTGATCCACAAGTTCATCTTCCTGATGTCGTTCCCGGCTGCGTTTAGATTGATCGGTCAGTGCAAGGGCCCTTGGTCTTATGTAGGCAGCAATACCATCATTCTGAGCATCCGTGCTTGATCTTTGCGTGGCACATGACATGCATCTCTCGTATCGCGCGCTTTTGGTACGATCTGTAGCGTGTGGAGGATCTTGCCGAAGCATTCGCCATTCGCCACCGGTTGCGCCAGATTCCCGGATTGGGGGCGGGAAGGAATGAGCAGAGGGAGAGGTGTACTTGGAGGTGGGCGGCGCTTCTCTTCCCTGCCTGTGGCTCGGCTCAGTAGTAATCGTCTTTGGTGTAACTCATGTTCAGATAATCCAAAAAGTTTGCCGTTCCCATGTCCTGAAAAGTACCAAGAGAGTGGTCGCCAAAGTGCCAACCAAGCTCGACGTCCAAGAGCGCGTTATCGAAATTATCGTCCGACGTCGTCATGTGGTCAAGAAGCAGTGGAGTCCCGTCAACTTGATTCTCTGCGGTATTGTCTGGATGAAACTGATTTCGGTGGTTTCCTGCAAAGGTTGCGACAGACAGACCTCCAGAACCGACTTCGTTAGCAGTTTCCTCGTCGATCTGATTCCCTGGAGGCAGAGTGATGTGCATGAGAAGGCGCTTTGCTAGTCGACTGACCCCTTTGGCACTTGTCCAGAGCTTGCTCAGGTCATCCAATGTATTGCAACAGGCACTGATGTGTTTGTGCGCATGCCAAGGTGATTCTTGGCCGTCCACAAGAGCACGATAGACGACGGACGTTGCCATACTTAGAGCATACGGCACAAGAGGGAGCGGAGGCAACTCTTCGTGCCCTTTATTGCAAAGAAGCATGACGATCGTTTTGGCAGACTGGAGACGCCTGCTGTATGTCAAGCTCTCGGGGCTACCATGCCTACAGGACAGCATGCCAGCAAGGTGGTACCAGATCTCGAAGTAGACTGCATAGCAGAGGTTGTCAGCCGGTACAGATGTCTGTCAGTGATCGCACGTACCTCTATGCGGTTTGTAAAAGGTCGCGAAGGCTGTATCGGCTGTTAGATCAGCCAGAGAAGGGAACTCGAGGTATGTGTCTACGGTTCCTCTTGCGCTAGCTTTGTGAACTTTCGTGGCAATCTTAATCAGATCCCCAAGACTAGTCGAGACTTCCATGAGCGAGCTCCTATAGGAGTCGGAGTCTCTGGCCATGCGGTCAATGCCAATGTCTGCATCGTCGATAAAATATGGGGCCACGCCCATTACTGGTTTACTGAGCCGATCGAGATTACGAAGCGACCACCACAACATGTCGCGAGAAGTTTGGGGGCTGAGTCCAGGGGTGCGTTGGTGCAGAGCCATTGCCCATGCTTCGTTGATAGCACGCGAAAGATGCATTGAGGATCTCTCCCTTCCGTTGCGTCCGTCATTGTGAAGATGCATCAGAGCAAGGATCTGGATTTTGGTTATGCGGTCTGTCTCCAGATTTGCACCAATCGCCGCCTCGAGCCCCGTAAGGAGGCTGGATCCAAACTCACTGGGGGTGAACAGAGTGCCACCTTCGTGCAACCGTAGATGCGATCTCGCCTGAGGTACTTTGCAAGTGACAAGACATATGGCTCGAACAAGGTAGATGGAGTAGTTGTCATTGCTGAACCCACGAAGCACAGCTGAGCCATCGAGCACAGGGACCAAGTCGTCGAGCATGCAGTTATATAGGGGTAGTAGTGCGACCACAGTCGACACTGGCAGCCTGAGATTGGCGTCCTGGTCTTTCAGATAGCTATCATATGCGTCCGACAGTTTGGGCGAGGCGTATGTTTGCCGGGTCGAGAACCACGTACGGCGTCGCTCTTCGATTTGAGCGGCGAGAGCGGATTGCTCCGGTTCTGGCAGTTGCAAGGCTCGGTGTTGATGTTGTGGAGGCTGATCTGCGATGCTGGACGACGGCGGGCCCGTCACCGAAGAGATGTCCTCGAGAATGGACTCAGGGGCATACACTCCGATACCATCCACACCCGGAGTCGACTCTCGCGTCTCCTGTTGCGTGGCTGTACGGACTCGGGATGCAGCAGCCAGGACCACAGGATCAGCGCCAGGCAAGTCTTCGACCACTCTGCTTTCGGCGAGAAGGGCTGAGGCTGGCGAATCGTCGATCGTCTCTCTCTCAGTATGAAAGCACTTCTTCTTGCGGCCACGACAACTGTCGCATGGTGAACCTCGGTCAACGTTAGCGTGGCACCCAATACAGGACTTTGTAGAAGAGAAGCTTATCTTGGGGAGCCCGCCGCTTTGAGTTCGGGGTTGCGACGGACCAGACCAGCTCCATGTGCGGTAGATTGCCAGACTTGGCTCGGGCAAAGGAGATGAGGAACAACCTGGAAGCAGCTTCGAGAGCGGCAACGACCTAGATAAGGAAATGGATACCAAGAGTAGGCCCGGACACTGCACCCCACAAGTGCTCGGGTACTTTTGCTGGGGTACATGGCGGGGAAGTGGGAGATGCTGTAAGCACCTAATCAGGCTCATGCCGCGAGCATTGTTAGCCATGCACAGGCCACGCGACGTGGTCTTTTCGCGAGCGGGACTTGACGAGGAACTACTCGTGAGCCAGCTGTCTTGCGCCTCTCCCGACCTGATGCCCCACGTGCTGGGATGTGGAGCCAAACCCCGCTGTGTCGCAGCCTGGGCTCAAACTTGCTACGCCTCCCGACCCAGATCTGGTCAAGACAGATAGACCCGAATACGGATGGCCCGTCCTCGACTTCTGTATAATGACTGGACCAACTCCGTCCTCATCGGTGGGCACTTGTCGATCAGTCCGCAAACTCCACTTTGAACAACCGAACCTCGCCAAACTTCAGCCTGATCGCTTCGCACTCCAATTACCATGAGCCACGACAAGATCCCCGACATTGACCAACGCGAATACGCCGACGCTGCTGTTCCTCCCATCAAAGAGCATGCTGCCCTTCGTGAGGACGCCGACCAGGCTACGGCCGAGGAGCACAACACCACAGTGCTTGCTGCCATCCGCCGCTACCCCAAAGCGGTGGCATGGGCTGGCATTGTCAGCCTGTGCATCATCATGGACGGATACGATTCGGCTCTGATGGGCAGCTTCTTCGGCTTCCCAGCGTTCCAGAAGTACTACGGCCATCCCGTCGGCAAGGGCAAATATCAGCTAGAGCCGAGTTGGCAATCTGCCCTGGGCACTGCGAGTTCGTTGGGCAACATCGTAGGTGTCACATTGAATGGCGTGGCCACCGACCGCTTCGGCCACAAACCGGTTCTCCTCTGCAGCATGCTTGCCCTGACAGGGCTCGTCTTCATACAGTTCTTCTCAACGGATGTCCGAGTACTGTTCACAGGACAGTTCCTGTGTGGCATTCCTTGGGGTATCTTCTCTACTCTTGCCCCAGGCTACGCTTCTGAGATCGCACCACTGGCACTACGAAGTTACTTCGAGACGTGGGTCGTGTGCTGTTGGGGCATCGGTCAGTTCTTATCATACGCAGCACTGTTCACGCTCCGTGACAGAGCCGACCACTGGGCGTTCCGTATTCCATTTGCGATTCAGTGGTTCTGGCCGATTCTGATTCTGCCCATCGTCGTCTTCTGTCCGGAGTCACCTTGGCACTACGTGCGACAAGGGCGACTCGAAAACGCCAAATGGTCGATTCAGAGACTCATGTCCAACAAGACTGGTGACGCATCCGGAGCCGCGGAGAAGCAGCTGGCTCTGATGATCGAAACGAACAATTTGGAGAAGGAGATCCACCAAGGGACATCGTATCTTGACTGCTTCAAAGGCGCAGACCTTTGGCGGACAGAAGTCTGTTGCTTCTCATGGGGGAGCCAGATCCTGACTGGGTTCGTCATCTCTGGGTATTCGACGTACTTCTTTGAGCAAGCCGGTCTGGCTTCCAGCGACGCGTTCAAGATGACGCTTGGCATGGGCGGCATCCATCTCCTCTGCAACGGCGTGTCTGCAGGCATAAGTGGTAACTACGGTCGGCGGGCTCCGTACATGATCGGGTGTGCAGCCATGGGCTGTCTCATGATTCTGGTCGGTATCCTCTCGTCGGTTGGTGGAGGCAAGTCTCTCGGGTTCGCCGTGTCGGCCGTGTTCCTGATCTGGTACGCCGTCTGGTGTCTCACGATTGGGCCATTGCCGTATGTCATCAACGGCGAAGTCTCGTCGACTCGCCTTCGATCCAAAACGTTGGTTGTTGCCCGTGCCACGTATATCGTCCTGAACGTCGTCACCAACGTGGTAGCCCCATACATTCTCAACCCAACAGCTGCAAACTGGGGAGGCAAGACTGGGTATTTGACTGGTGCCCTCAACTTTGTATGCTTAGCCTGGGCTTTTTGGCGTCTGCCGGAGACATCCAATCGGACTTTTGAAGAGTTGGACATCTTGTTCACGGCCAAGGGTACAACTGCAAGTAACTTCGGCAAGGCATCTATCGTGCGCGAGGGCGAGCAGGTCACAGTGGACTACTAAGCGACATAGTCCTCGGTCACATAATTGACATATGGAAGAAAAGCTGTCTGCAGAAACGGCTCATTCGCAAAATGACTAGTGCAGGCCTAACACACGGTAACGACTGTCTAGGTACATCGTCCTGTATCTCTATCCGATTTCACCGCGTTCCACGGCTAATTACCAGTGGTGATGGTCGCGTAGATCCCGTCAAAAGTCCCAATGCACTGGCCGTCGGGCACAGATCCTGTGAATGGCGAGGTGCCATCGGCGTGGTTGGTAAATCCTTTGTCTAAGGAATTCTGTTAACAACATTTCTCGACCTCGCAAAGATAGTGGCGTGTCCGCAACGTACACTGCAATCCCGCATTGTTGCTGTTAACATACAGGGCACCTCGGGAGCCTGCGGGCCCTCCAACAGTGTGCCTCTGGTCGTGTTGACTAGCGTCATAGTCGATGAATTCGGAACCGGCGTAGTTGCCGCAGCCGGTGTCGTAGTAGCTACTCACGCATCAGCTAGGTTTTCGACTGGGACGGTAGTCAGTTTGGAAGCTGTCTCACAAGTTGACCTGGACACTGGCAGCCTGAGCAACAGCTGCAATGCTGGCGATGGCGGAGAGAACGGCGAAGGTCTTCATTTTGAGATGTTTGGAGTGGGAGAATTAGTTAGATGTTGTGGTGTTTCGATGATGGCTGGGTGTGAAGTAGCATTGATGTTTCTTCGAGCGGAGGCATTATATATACGTGCAAGCTTCCATGGCCTTGCCTTTCGTGTCGTCTCTAGTCTGCCCTGAAACGCCGATGAGGATGAAAATCATTGTTTCTCCAGCACAGGGCCCGCAGTGGCCCTCGCTGTGTATACTGATGTCAAGCTTTCCTATATGAGGCATCTTCGTGCGATCCCTAGGCTCACTCTCTGGGACATGCTTTCGCCAGGGTCGGCATACAGGGCACGCTTACCTCGCGCAGGTCCTCGAGTCCCATCACTATGTCGCTAGAATGCCCAGAGCGGCCTCAGATGGGCCGAGCTGGCGCATACGGCATCTCCATCCATTCGTACTTCGGAACTTAGATGCTGAGCGGGACATCTACGTAACGGGCCAAACACTATTGTGCTGACTGCTCCGGGATCACCAAAGCACCATCTCAAAAGGTTAGGATCCTATCAGGCTGTGGCTTGTATAGAGCCCTCTATCCAGTCCGCGGAAGTTTTACTGATGTGGGATCAGAACGATCGCAAACTAGTGGAATCAATCTGCTCTAGCGCTTATAGGTTGTGCTGCTGTGGAGAGCTCTACGATGTACGGCTGGCATTAGTGCCGGATTTGGGTACCATACTGGGAATATATAACTTGATCGTCGTACAGGCCGCACCCTAGAGTCGTACCAACATGTAAGGACTACTGCACAGACAAGGCATTTGGTGATTGTAGTCTGCGTCTCGGTAGATTACCAGACCGCAGGAGCATCGACGGCGCCTTACAAATCTTGTTTCCGACTCTTAATTCATCGGCCGCTGTTCAGCTCGTATCGGTGCGACTTTATCCCGACTGACCTTCTCGTATCTATTCTAACAGATCGTCTGCCCACAATGGTGACATCACTGCAGTCATTAATGAAGATGCTGCTTACTCTCACGTTGCCAGGCCTGACAATAGACACTGCGTCCATTGCAAATAGACTTGTTCCAAATCAACGCTGATCTGCTTGGCCAGACCATCAAGTGTTTCCAAACGATGCACAAAGGTGTGGGGACTGACCATGGACATCTGGCCCACCCTTCACGACGTCTTTTGGAATCTCTGCTTCATGCCACATGCCCATTGCAGTTGGCTGTCGCTGAAGGGCATCCGGCACGACTCATCTTGTAGGAGGACAAGGTCGCAACGATGATAGCTAGTCACAGCGAAGTGATCAACTCCAAAGTGACGTGTCAATGCAGGCGTTCTTCAGATCATGGCGTACTTACTGACATCAACCCTTCAAGATAGAGCACCCTTGAGAGACTGTCCAGGACTTCTAGGATAAAGAATGACGGGTCCAAGACTGTTGGAGCCATTCATGCAAAACAACTAATTCATGAGACGGAGAAATATGAAATGAAAGAAACAAAAGTCGGTTTGAACGAGATTTTTCGGAAGATGTTTCGAATGCAACAGCCAACTTACTGTACCGCAATATTCCAACATCCAACAAAGGAGACCCAAGAATGAACGACTCACCTTCTGCCCAGATACTTCCCGACATCCAACAAAAGAGCATCCAGTAACGATCGACTCGCCTTCTCCGAATACTCACTCACCTTCATCCCCTCGTTACCTTGATCACCTTGACGCCCTCACCCTTACCCTTCCGGCGAAGCACCTGCCTGACCACACTCTTCAAGATCTCAATCTTGCCCATCGAGATCTCAGTCTCCACCAGACTCTCCACATCCACAAGCTCGCTCTCAACCAACTTCGGTCGCTCGCAGCCCTCGCGCGAGATCTGCTCCTGCGTGAGACAGAACTTGACTGTCTTGGCACGCGGATTGTCATCATCCTCATGGTAGAGGGAGGACATGTGGAAGATGTCAGACTCACGGAGATGCGACTTGGGCAGAGTTTGCTGGTGGATCTGCTCGGGGGTGAGCGAGAAGCGCACGCGGCGGAACCACTTTGGGGGCAGGGGCTCGTGGGGTGGGAAGGGGCCGTAGGAGGGGGAAGAGGGNGGGGGTGCTGGGGGCGAGGGAAAGAGAGCGACCCATTCATCGATCGTGAAGTCGTCGTCGCCGTTGTCAGTTGATGGTGTATGGGGCGGGTTAGTGGGACGAGGAGATCGTGGAGGTGTGTGTGTTGGTGACGGGGAACGGGGTGGTGGTGGAGTGGGCGGGTGCGAACCCAGAGGGTTCGGTGGGCCTTGCAAAGAGATGCGGCGGGGGATAGGGGTAGGGGCGGATCGCTCGAACATGACAGAGATGCGCTTGCTGCCAACAGTGATATCGGTCTGCTGAGCATCGTGTCGGGTGACACGAAGGGCATCAGCACCGGGGTCCTCGCCATTCTCCATCGCCAGCGAGAGAGCGTTGGTGAGGTTGATGAGCTCGTCATCACTCATGGACGCCAGGGGCTGGGGGCGAGAGGAAGAAGCCATGTGGGTGGGTGAATGCTGGACCTGCAGCGTCAGTTGGGTGGGGGGTTGGGTGGTACTTACCTGTTCTCCAAGTGTTGTAGCTGAGCAAATGTAGAGACCAAGTCACCAGGACGAGGTGTTGAACACTTGTAAGCAGCTGGGTTGACGAAGGCAGAAAGTAGGACGGAGAAGGGAAGGAGTCTGATTGTGCTGTAAAGCTGTCTTTATATGCGTTGGCCGCGTTAGCAAGGGACAAAGAAGGAGTAATAGCATTGTTGGCACACAATGGCTGGCAGAGACATCGCATTGTACGGCCTTTGTCTCGGGTGTGGGAAGAATTCGAAGGGTACCTGCAAGATCAGGGCATTGTTACTTCATCAGCAAACGTCGAAGGACAGTACGAGGTCATTCACTCACCAGATTCCAAGCTTGGCCACCAATTCACTTCACGTTCCTGAACTCGAGAGCAACGGGCACAAGAAGCTTCGGAATGAGAACAGACCCAGGCTCGCGCCCGCGACGTACATACTCATCGCTACGAGTTCTATCTCAAACGAAACCGCCCAAAGCCCGTCAAGCAAAGTGGTATATCCTCCGTCTGATGCGCGCCGAAGTACCAAACAAACGAACGACAGTCTCATAGCAGTCAGAAAAGGAAGAAACACCACCAGCGCCATGCTAATCGTTATTGCAAGTGTCAGCATCCCAGTTTAAATGCTTCAATTCAGACGCCGTGTATAAGCCCATGACGGCCCCGAGGTCTCCCTCCTTCCTCAATCTTACACTTCTCTCATCATCTTACACGCTCACCTCTCCAGGGTCGTCTATGATGCTGTCTGTCCAGCCTTTTTGTGTAGTCGCGTTCGTAATACCCCTCTGGTCGATTGCCATGCCTTCACCTTCGCCTCGTTCGACATACCTCTGTCGGTGGAGGTCCTGGTAGATCTTCTGGAAATACATTCGCAGCGACCGCAATCCGCGAAGGTATCCCCAGTCGATGCTCTGAGGATGTGTCGGTGGACATGGCTTTCGCAGAACGTGGTCCATCTCTTCAGCGGTCACGCAATTTGCAAAGTCGACAATCTTGAGCTTGATGTCGGGGTATTGTGCCGGCTTGCCATCTTCATTGATCTCTTGCACGACTTTGCCCTCTTGATCCGCGTTGCCACGATCGTATATCATGAGCAAGCTGCTCGCGTACAACCGGTATCCAGGTAACGCACGAATGATGCGATCCAGTTCGTTGATTTTCTGCAGTACGGATGGGATGTGTTTCAATGCCTGAGCGTGGCCGATACCGTCGAAGAAGAATCGTGTCAGCGCACTCTGAAACTCAGATCCGGCTTTGAGATCGCGACCAAAGTACTTGTCTTCGAACTTGTACTTTTGCTCGCGGACATTGAACACTTGCATACCACATACACGAACGCCAAGCTCGCGAGAAGTCGTCGTCTTGCACTTCATACGTTGCGAAGCTTGCTTCTTCTCGTTCGCTTCAACACCGTACTGCCTCGTGCCCATCTTGAGGTCGAGTACACATGGCTTCTGCATACCGGCAGTCAGATCTTCTAGCAAGAGGAAGCGCTCCACTCGCTCATCATGCTGAACCAGCGAAGTTTCCGGATTGCGCGGCTCCGGACTACCAAAGCTGATGGCAGGGCCCAAACGTGGGCGATCGTCGCCTGTCACCATAGCTTCAAGTTGGCTCTGTGGTCGAGGTGGGTTGGTGTTGATGGACTTCTTGCTCACGTCTTCCATTGCAAAGACGTCTTCGCCATCTGCAGTATAGGCTTCCTCTTCATTCTCGTGGAATTCGAGATCGCCGCGGGCTCCTTCAATGTCCGTCGGCTTGCGCTTCAGTCCTCCGCCCGAGTGCCGTCTGCGGTGGTGGCGGGACTTCGCAGGTACACTCAGAGATTGATCTGCGTCCATATCTGCACTCCTGCTCAAAGCCTTTCTACTCTCCAGCATACGTCTGTCCAAGTCTGAGCTGGCTTGGTCGGCATCCTCGCTGATGACGTGCTGCAGCCGTGCCAATGGCACGCCATTCTCAGCACTGGCTTTCGACGCCGCTATGTGTTGTAAGAGTGGGAGGTCGACCGAGTTTTGTCGCTTCGCATGGTTGTCGTAATCTTTGCGGAGATATTTGGGGATCTTGCGCAGCGATCTGGCGTGATATGCGCGCTCGCGCCGGTCGTGCTTGTAGATGTGCGGCGGCGCAAAGACCTCCCGGAGCACATGGTCCCGCAAGGTCTCATTGACCGACGTGAAGCCCCAGCTGGAAGCAGGCTTGAGTGATGGACGACGCGAGTTCCCATTCGACGTCTCGTCGTCACTCTGGTTCTCGCGCCAGGGTGGCGATGTACTTGCTCGAAGCATGTCCGGGGTGGCTGAGCGTGGGGGTACCCGAAACAGGTCATCTGGTATGAGATGCCGGTTGTTCTCGAAGATGACCTGTGGGATGGCCTGAGGCGTTTGCATCGAATGACTAACCGTGCGGCTTTCTTCTTCTGTTTTGGCCTGCTCTGGTGGCTTGCTGGCTTCCGTCTTGGCGTCTGGCTGGAGAGCTTCATCTGACGCTGTCTTCCGCCGCTTCTTCTGATCCTTACGATACGTGACGTTGAGAACACCAATGTAACGAGGCATGTAGCCAAGCAGTTCAGTGTGATGCCTTTCTACAGTCTCGTAGAATTTGTTTTCTTTGCTATTAAGCTGCTTGCACACCGCCCGTCGCGAGAAACGATAGACTGGAGTGTGACCACCAACCTGATGCTTGTAAGGTTTCAGCTCCACCGCACCGATGGGAGCAGGCGCATGATGTGAGGCTCTGCGCTCAGTGGCATGTTGGTGCTGAGCCTTGATGCGCGGTGTCGCAGTTGGAGTCGTCTCAGCGTCATCTTCTTCGCCAGACGCAGACACACTTGAATCATAGCCATGGGCGTCTGATTCATAGTCCGAGTCTGAGAAGAGCTGTTGGTCAAGCGCAGCTGCAGGGCTTGGTAGCTGATCGAACTCGGTGGATGAATGACCCTGAAGAACATCACTCGTGCCATCCGACTTGAGCGACACCTGAATTTCATTGTTCCCTAATCCCTCATTCATGTTAGCCGTCTGATCCTTGGGTCTTCGTTCAGCGACTTGGTCTTCCGTGGGCGAATCGGCGATTGTGACGCCTTGATGAGGGTAGTATGTGGCAGAGGAGATGTGTTCCTGGTCTGAGTCTTCATCGTCAGTTTTGGATCGAGATAGTTCCTCAACTTGACGATGCTGCGGTTTGGCGGCGACGTGCTTAGGCTGGCTTGATCTGACCGGCACCAGATGGTCGTGATTCCGAATCTCCTCCAGCAAGTCCAGCGGCAGCTGCTGTGCCGTGCGCTCTTTGGGCAGAGCGACATCTTCACCCTCATCCGCATATTCCACGTCTTCAGCGATCGTAGGCTGCCTCTTCTCGTGAATCTCTTTGGAAAGCTGTGACTGTGGCGCCTCTTTACTCTTAGTCTTCTTTTCATTTTCTCTTCTCTCCTCTGCTTCATTCTCTTTGAACAGTCCCAGATAGTGACTGGCCTTTCGACTGCGAACGTTGGCCATTGGTGGTTCGGGCTGGGGAAGTTGAGCATCAATGATCTTGTCCACCCCGAATGATGTCCTACTTCGTGTTCTCTGCGTCTCGGCGATGGTCATGCCGTTCATCTTAGCCTGGCCCTGCCTCCACGACCGATACTTTTCCCGTTCTGCGCTCTGCTCGGGGTCAGCAAAGTCAATGGCTTTGACGGCAGAAGCGGGTGTTTTCGGAAGATCGTCTCGTCTCAGCGCCGTGTCGGGCAGATTGGAGTCGTGCTCGGGCTTGTAGGGGAGGGTGTCTGCGACGGGCAGCGGGCTGATGTCGTGCAGGTCGTATAATGAACGGCGGTGGTATTGCGGGGGTAAGCTCGTCCTGCTCGGTCGAGGAGAATGTTGATATGATGAATGGTGGATGAATGGTGTGACATGCTGCGAGGCATGCTGGTGCAGGAGGGCAGGAGAGAAGTCGACCGAGTGACTTCGCAGTGGAGATGCGGCCATCATCGCTGGGGAGGATGTTGTTTGTGATGTTGTGTGGTCCCTTCCGTCAGCCTCGACGCTCCTGCCCTCTTCCCACGCTCCTGCCTGCGGTGGAATATTGGACGCAGTCACAGCGTCCGGACTGGGGAAGTAGTGTGTCGCAAAGATGCTGTCGCGTTCGGACAATTGAGGGCGGACGGCATCGTGGAGTGCAGGGCCGGAGCGAGAGGTGGTACGGCGGCGATTTGGAGAGGTTTTGGGGGATTGAGCAGGGAGAGTTGGGGAGCGAGTCGTGCGGTGATGATGGTGAGGCTTAGCCAAGGAGAGGTCGGATGCTATGTCGTGTTGGTGCTCCTGGGGTGAGGTGGTGTCTCGAGTGTCGGCAGCGCTGGGGACAGTCGGGCGAGCATCGTGGTGGATTGGCGAGATGTGCTTGGATCTCGCAGGGCGACCCTGATCTGCCTGATTTGACGTCGGGTCTCGCGCTCCAAAAGCCGGTGCCATATGAGGCTGACCATTGAGCCGGGCAGATGCACGATGCTCTACAATTGGTAGGGAATGGATGCGCGGCAGTCGGATGCCGCATTCGATAAGGCTTAGGCCACTGGCACCGCGTGGTCGGGGCACGACGTGGGCGCTGCAGGAATGGAAGCGCAGCAATGACAACGTGCGCGGCGCCGGCGACAGGGGGAAGCCCGTGGCGGCAACGACGAGGAGGATGGCGGAAACGGGGGCGGTGGTGGTGAGTGGTGTGGTGTTTTGGGCGTGGTTCAATCCTGAGCTGCGACTGGGCGGAGGTGCAACGAGCACAGGTGACGTACAGCCAATCCGCAAAATCTATGATCCTTCACAAGCCAGCGCTATCTTTCGCCTGCAACGATTCCCGTCCTTCCCCTGGAGATCGGGCCCAACTCACACTCAACCGCCTTCCACCGTCCTGGCAGTCGGCATCCAAGTGCCGGCCGTCGATTGCTGGAGCCGGCACCACAGTCCATCAATACTACGTCCCGTATTGATGATGGCTCCATCAAACTTCAATCAATATACCTTACCCTCTACTACCTCGCTTTCGACTTTTGGAGATACTCCTCACTAGTCGATGTTCCTTCTTCCGAGCGCTCGACAATGGCACCAAGCCCAGCATCCCTGCCCGATCTCGCAAACATCTCTACGGGGGCTCGATACCAATCAACACAGCACGTTGACCTGACCTTGCACACAGCCTCTCACACACAGCCAGTCGATCAAGGACCAACCCAGCTACATCAACGTCTCCTCATAAACTTGCGGTCAGCTACATGCGCGTCTGGAACCCGACGTTCACGTAATGCTGCTTGCAGAGGTCTGCGCCTAGGTAGCAAACGCTCTTCCACTCACATGGACGGCAGCAGCGATTCTGACTGGCGCCACCTCCACAATCCTATCTTCTAGGTTCGCCGCCTCGTCCGGCCCGGGTTCCGCAAGTCTCACTAGACTGTTCTTTCCGTAGACTTCAGCTCTCGATCGAGGATGGAAAGACATGTGCCAAGGAGCAAACATCCACCTTGGTACCTATGGACACACCAACAAGCAGCATCGATATGAGTATACCAGTGTCAACAGGAGGGTCCATCGAAAGCTCGTCATGCAGGGCCATGACGCGACATCCTTCCTGTTCCTGACCACAACTCGCCTCACCGACCTGGCTATACCCCGGCAACCGCCAACCACACCTGAACATCCCAGCAAGACGACATGGCGACTGCAAACCATCTGCAAAGAGTCGTGTTTCTGCAACCTTCATGTCAGGCACCCGAACAACGTGCCGAACTTCACTGGCCTCCAATGTTCCCACCCACCACCGGTAAGGCTGATCGTCATGACTCGAACGAGAATTATCAGGTTTCGTATAGAATGTGAGGCTCACGTCTGATCATAACGTGATGTCGACTCATCTCCTGCCGCAAGGTCTCGACCATGCAAACTTGTGTCCTCAGCCGCCATGGCAAGAAGCCGACCGAAACCTTCCAGTCGGGTCCGACATATCCATATTGATCAGAGTACACCCTCTTCCGCCCTGCTCGGAGGACAACTCTAAATAAGAGGCAATACTTCAATGTGTATACCGACAAGTTTTGAAGCAAGCTGGTGAGCTACAAAAGCCTAGTACGTCGATAGATGGGTCTACATCTAACATCCCGACATCAAGAATGCGGCATAGAAGACTACAAAGCGAACACTTGTTGTTACTGACATAGCGAACCAGGGTTAAAGTTAATGCACGGGTTCTATCGGCAATGGGAGGAGGGTGTAGGCCGCATTGCGCCGCGGCTCGTACACACAAGTCGCACGTTTGAAGTTCAGGAAGTATCGAACGTTGCTTGAGCCCAAGATCTATCGCTTTTGACCTCTTCCGCACCATGCATTGCCAGTCAACCTGCGCCATCTCGTCATCTTCGTTCCTCACAAAGACGTCATAACCCGCAGCGCTCGGCTAACCGCGAAGATATATACACTTACGCCAAAACCACACTCCATCTCCTCATCAGGACCGTGGCCATTTCTCCAGAAGCCAACCGAACCAGTCCTACCGATCCCCATGCATCTCCTCCTCGACCTCCTTCACCACAATTTCCCGCACCTGCTTCCAATCCGCTTTGCTGTTGGTGATGCGCTTGGGCAGGTTCTCGAGCCCGATGAACTGATCGGGTAAGACCGTCTCGAAGGAAAAGCCAGGCTGTTCCTTCAAAGCCAGTTCCACTGCATGCGAGAACTTGGCCGGATGTGCGGTCGCTAGTGAGATGTGATGGACGCCTGCATTGGCCTCGACTGACCGTAGCGTTGCGGCAATACCAATGGCTGAGTGCGGATCTAGTATGTAGTGGCCATCTGTTTCTGTGCCCTTGGTCGGGGGTGCGACGCCATTCGCATGGCCGTTGCTCTGCTTCGCCGAGGAGAGCTTCTGGTTGTACTGTTGCTTGATGGTCTCGATCGTTTGCTTATCACTGACCCGCTCACTCTCGAAGTCCTCCTTTGCTGCTGCCAGTATCTCCTTGTTGACGCTGAACCCTCCACTTGTCTTGAGCTGCTCCAACCATCCCTTGACTTTCTCACCGGCTTGCATCCGCCGTCTGTTCGTCTCTTCCACGTCGCTGGTCTGGAAGGCGAGGTACCAGAGCAATCGTTCGAAGTTGGAGCTGACGAGGATGTCCATTGCTGGGGCGTAGGTCTGCTTCACGCCGCTTGGGTCGGCTTTTGCACCGTCTTCAGCAAAACCACCCTCAGTCTCTGGCCCGCTCTTTGGCTGCTTTTCGTAACTGCCTGACTTCCAGAAGCGGTGGAGGATGTCGTTCTCGTTGGTCGCGATGACGAGCTTGTTGGTGGGCAGGCCCATGCGTGTAGCGAAGTAGCCAGCGAGGATGTCGCCGAAGTTGCCAGTGGGCACGACGAACCTCACATTGGGCTTCTCCTCGCCTGTCCGGCGGGCGATGGAGAAGTAGGAGTGGAAGTAGTAGGTGATCTGGGCGAGGATTCGTGCCCAGTTGATGCTGTTCACTGCGGCGAGTCGGAGGGTCTGGTTGATCTCTTTGTCTGCGAAGAGTGTCTTGAGGATATCCTAGACCCAGTCAGTGATGCTTCAAGCTCTTTGCTGGATGTTACCTACCTGGCAATCGTCAAAGGTGCCCTCCACTGACAGGTTGTGAACATTCTTGTCCGTGACCGTCGTCATCTGCGCCTCTTGGATTGGGCTGACCTTGCCCTTGGGGTACATGATGAAGACGCTAACGTCCTTCTTTCCTCTCAAGCCGTAGATGGCAGCCGAGCCAGTGTCACCACTGGTTGCGCCAATGACTGTGAGATGTTCCCGATTCGTACCCTTCTTGCCATGATTCCTTCGAACGAGAAAGTACTCGAACAGATTGCCCACAAACTGCAGCGCAACGTCCTTGAAGGCGAATGTTGGGCCATGGAACAGCTCAAGCAAGTGCACCTTCTTCTCCTCATCCAAGGTCACAATTGGAGTGATGTCTTTTGCGCGGAAAGTATCATACGACCTCTTGATGATGTTCTTCAGGTCATCGGCTGGGATCTCTTCCTGCGAGATGTAGAGGGAGAAGATCTCAAAGGCGAGATCTTGGAAGGAGTAGTCGCGCCATCTGGAGAGGAAATCGTGGGGCAGTCGAGGGATGTCTTCGGGGATGAACAGGCCGCCGTCGTTGGCGAGACCCTTGAGGACCACCTCTTCGAAGGAGAGCTGGCCATCTGCACATCAGCGTGAGCTCAAGATTTCTGTATACTGCTTGGTGGGGTATTGAAGGAAGTTCACGCACATCATATGAGCCACCACGGGTGCTGAGGTAGCGCTGGGATGCGCTGTGAGCGACCATCCTCTTGGACCAGTTGTAGCGGAGCACACGATCAGAGAGGGACGGCGGAGGGACAGCGGCGGGGTCGGGGTGGTGCTGGCGGCGGTGAGTCAGGGAGGAGTCTTTGCTCAATGCCTGCTTGAAAAGTGATCGGAAGCCATTGCCGCCGATGCTCGGTCGCTCCACGCCAAGCTCGGCCCACGTGTCCCACCCATCTGCCATCGCGACCTCACCTCTCCATCAACAACCACCGCGACGACGACGTCCATCTTGACGTCTTTTATCATCTGGACCATACCTCGGAAGCTGCTTACAGATGCTGAGGAGATCACCGTTTGGTGTCGCTGGCTGCGGATGTTGGCGGAGTGGCTTCGATTTACCTGGCGGTCTGCAGGGCTGTCACCACTGTCGATCCCCGTCCGCCGCCCTTCGAGACCGAGCTGAGGTGATGCTCATCGACAGCAATGCCATTCCGTCTTGTGGAAGTCGAAAAGAACATCTCCTCAATGCCAAGCCCGGATGGCAACACATCAGCGACGTACTGCAACAGAGTCTTCATCCAACTACATCTACATGAGCAAGCAATGTCTACATGAACAAGCATCTCGCATTGCTCACCCAATGGACAGAGTAGCGCTGGCTCCCACGTTCGTTCCCACTGGGGCATTGATCCGTGAACAATGTAACAAAGAGCTCAACTGGAACAATGGCTAGGCCTCTCGCTTGCGAGCGATGGAAGGGTGATTCTTTGTTCGGCTGTGACTCCAGTTCACAATGCCTTTGGTCAACACACGACACATTCTCTTTGTAACCATACCACCCATTACGAACATGAACCTCTTCACATTTGTTTCGCCCCATCGATTGGAGAAGCAGCTTTCTGGTAGAGCTGAACACTTCGGACCGATCAACATCGTCAAGCAACAACACACACTCTCCAACAAACACCCCAAACCCAGGCCTTCGCAATGGCTCCTCCAGCTTCAGTGTCTCCGTTCGAGCTACCATCCCCACTCTACCCCGTTGCCAGCGAGTCTTCCGCATCATCAGGTATGATGCGCAAGCAATCCTTCGGCCATCTCGCCCGGGGTGACCCTCCCAAGCCTTGGGGACCGAAGAAGAAGGTTCTCAAGTCTATGGTCACCGAGGAGGAGTTTATCCTTGGCATTCCCCAAGACAGCTTGGTCTGTCGACGCAGAATGTGGGCACGAGAAGACAACAACAACCCTCCTCAATGCTCTCAGCTCTTCGAAAGCACTGCGTGGAATCGGCCTGCACGCTTCCGTGACGCTTCCATCAGCCCTCGCACAAGCCACTCCCCAACTACCGCCCGTGACAGCACCTACAATAATACAGCAGACGACCGATCGAACGCAGGTGAGTTCTACAGACCCTCCCGAACAAACACCAGAATACTAACACTTTCAGATCCGCCGACACCGTCCACTACCCGATCCGTGCTGTACTTGCCAGCAGCAAGCCACGCTTCGTCTACCGCCGAGCAGGCCGCGTCATGTGCATCTAGTGAGTATTTGCCCGTCGTCTCCTCTTGCAATGCTGGTTCGTCAGTGAGCGTCGACTCACTCGCTCGCTTTGTCAAGCACGCTGCCCCCGGATTCTTCCAACTGACTAGCGCTACCCACTCGACTCCTTCTCTCCTCCATGCAGAGAGCACGCATGGATGCGCTAGTGTCGAACATGGCCCCACTGCTATGCCATTTCCAATACCTCCTCGCGGGCCCTCGCTTCTCCACCTTCGCCTTCTCGAGGCTGGAGCAGTGAGCAGGGCCCGTCGACGTATCTTTCCCGACACCGAGGTCATCGACGAATCTTCTCCGTCCTTCGTCACACACCACACTCAATTGATTCCCACCACATTCGAGATTGGTACTGCGACTGCCGTGCGCATGTATCGTCCGCCGCCTGTCCGTCTCATCGTGATCCGTGGCCGTGTCGTCGCCCTGAACCAGGCTGAGGCTCAAGTTGTGAACGCTCCATGGGAGACTGCTTCTGGTCTCAACGGAGACCATGACGCTGGCTGCGCAGGTCGACCTCACTTCTGGTCGAAGCTTATGCGTAGGTTACATCGCGGTTGATGGGTTTGATGCATATCTCTTTTGTGTTGGGCAAGGATGTCACATTAGGTAAGGCTCTATCATTATGGTAACATTTCTACTCAACTTTTTTTTGTCCCAGTGACACATCTGTTATTACGAGGCTCAGCATGGTGAGTGGTCCTGTCTTAGCCTCGTTGACACAATCTGAAACACTGGCCTTGGGGCTTTCAAGCGAGATACTCATGCAGAGTCTTCCCCTCTTCCCAATTGTTGACCGTCTTCTTTCTTTAAGTTCTGCTGCTTTCTATATCATTGTCGGACGCTAACGGCACAATGACCTTGTCATTGCATACAGTAGGTCAGATTCAACTTTGGTATGCAGCACCACCCAACGGCTTTCTCCTCGAAGAAAACCCGGCGGTCAGGCAGCTACTCGACAATGTTCATTAGTTGGATCCACCGTAACACCTAAACAAAATAGACTAACACTCGTATTATGCCTCTGTACGGTAGACTCAAGCCTCTCGCCCTCTCGACACACAACAGACCCAACCTTCACATCTGGCCTAGGGACTACAACCATGGCTAGCCCACGATCGACTCTGCTTCCGCTCCACGGCAGCACACCATACCCTGAGATCAACGACAGAGGCTTCTTTCGATGTGAGGCGGTCAGTGGCCCAGCACTCACCGATTTCACCCACTCGATTCATACGATGTTCAGACGTTCCAACTTCCGAGATCTAGACATCGTCTACAATAAGATCGAGCTCGCGTTACGCCTCACGACTGCCCTCCTGATGCCTGATCTGCCAGTGTGTCACGCCATCCTTTGCGGCAAGGTGGAACAAATCGAAGGTACGAACGGGAAGCCGCTCTACAAATTTCCCCAACCCTTGGAGAAGCTAACAGAGGCTCAGCAGAAACTGACATGGGTCTTGCTCAACCAGATCGCGGACCAGACGCAAGCCTTCTGCCACCCGCTATCAGACTCTGCCGGCTGCTTCACACCTGATATGGCAGAGGACCTGGGGTTCTACGTAGACCCAGCAGACACGACCACAGGCGCCTGTTGCCGCAGAATTGACGGAGAAGACTTCTCCCTGAGCCCTGACTTACCAGGCTGCGGAAGCGCTATCTTCTTGAGTAGTGGCTTGATCCATTTTATCAGCCAGTCCTTCGACAACGAGACCGATATTGTCAACCAGCAGGCACGCGCGTTCGATTTCGCTACAATGCTTATTCAGGGCTAACGCACGCAGCCGTCAATGCTGCCACGCTCGACGCACACTACGACGTGGCCCAGTACTTCCTTGGCGACGGCGCCACAACAGAGGTGGGCTACGAGGCAGAAGCATGGCTCTTCGGCAATGTGACTATCGGCGCCCGCCCTTTCTCCTGTTGTGGGGCTTACTACGACTAGGACACTTGCACGCATAGTGATTCCAGCTACCTTCCGACTGTCACCGAGTATCCATATCCTTGCGATCAGAGAACAGCCGAGATTGTGTGGAACGCGTCGTTTCTGCACATTCATAAATTGTTCCAGAACGAATTCTGGAAGCACGTCTTCCCCAGTCAGGATCGCCGTGCATTGTTCTTTGAGAAGAGCACGGGATATCGATTCGTTCCAAGAGGAGCGGATAGTTCAGCCCTGAAGCCCATGTTACCCGGATCTCATGGCGTGGATGATGTTACGGCAGGGTATCGCCTGGAAGTCGTCGGGCCTGGTACGCAAGAGGAACGACGACGGAGTTGCTGGCGACGGTTAGAGTGTGTTTCTTCCAATTACCGGTCAGAGTGTGATTGTTCCGGTTGTCGGTGAGGATACTTTCGACAATTTCAGAACGAGCGGCAACAAGGCACATGGCGGAGGCTGAAGCCTTCCTGGAGGAAGGAGGATTCCGAAGGCGACCCGCTGCTGGCCAAGGGCCAAGGCTCGGCTGTCTTCAAGGCGTTCGGCAGACGTCGAGATAAGCACGACGAGGAAGTGGGTTCCCTTGGGTCCCTCTTGCATCGTATGCGCCGGACTGCGTCTTCGATTGCACAAGTTGTGACTACAACGAGGGAAACGGCTCGAGGCAAATGCAACGTACTGTTTGGGACGCCATACAAATTCTGTTCTAGAAGTTTGTACTGCGGGGCAAAATACCATCGCAGGAGTCCTCCGATGGAGCCCTCCGCTACTGATAAACGTCTAATAACAGAACTGTCGACAATTCCAAATCCTTCCCATCGCATCTGTCTACGTCATTGGATACGAAAGCCTCGTCTATTGTTTTGCATGAGAAATAGCCCAAAGTTATGTACGTTCAAGAATTGTGTCTTTTTATAGTCGACACGATGATAAGGCATGGTAGGATTTGTGCCGAAATCGCTCACTCCCTCACGACCAGTCGTGTGCTTAAAGCTTCGAGTGTCGACCGAGATCTCGACCATTATCGGCGTCACAAAGTTGTGCTCTTGCTCTTGGCGCGGCACAAATCCGTATTTATGCGGGGCTAGCTCCTGCTTGTCGCAGCCGCGTGCTATCTTATTAGTAGGACAACCTTAATCCAACTCTGAAGGATCAGGATCAACTAACTATAATCCAGTGACCCTCATCTGATATCGGGCTTTCTCGTCCCGAGTTTCTCGCGACATCCGACAAGAGTAGTGCGATGTGACATATACAGACTCGCGCATTCTCCTCCGTCTCTAGATGCCAATGTGCCACCACAGCTCTCGCCAGGAAGCCAAGCGATGGCAGCCGAAGATGACTTTCTTTTTGTCAACAAAACCGCACGATCTTCTACCCTGTCACGCTCCCAAGGAAAGGAGCGTAAGCGCATACTGTCGCGGGCACAAGCGAGCGTAAGACCACGGCCCAGCCGGGACTTTGTCGTTGTCACCGCGTGCGAGTATGCTACCAAGGATGCGAGTCATCATGTACATGCCAGCCTCCAGCTCCGCAAGAAGAGACCAAACCCGCGCTTCAAGGAACTTGCTCCGTCAGATCTGGACCCTTTCCAGTCCATGTCAGTACATTTGGACAAAGACTCGCAGGAAATGCTCGCCTTTTGTGAGTCTCCCCCGTCCGCCCTAGCTTACTTCGCTGGATCTTCAGCTGAGGTCACTTCAAGACTCCCAGGACGTGCTGCCCTCAATAATGTGGTGGCGCAACATGGAGGGTTATGCACGGAAGCATCTCATGCAATGTGCCGCCGAGGAGCCGGCCGTCATCTTTGCCCTGGTCGGCATTGCCAACGCCGTGTTGGCAGCCCGAGCACCAGACCACAAGCGTGCTGAGGGCGTCATGCGCTGCCGGTACCGGGTTGTGTTCCACATTCGGAAGAGCTTGGTCGCGGCTGGCGACGTCAGTCATAGTACCGTCTTTGCCATCGCACTACTTCTCCGTCTCGAAGTAAGTGAGGTCTATTGCGATGCGAACGAACTGCAGCTAAATCACCGCCATATGTGTAGTTCAGCCAAGGGGACCTAGATTCTGCGAGAGCTCATTTCAAGGGTCTAAAGACCTTGCTAGACATACTCGGCCCGCGACTCCAGCTTCCTCTGCCGCTGTTGCTGGGCATGCAAGCGTATGTATGAGCTGCCCGCTTTTAGCAAGGGCTCGCTGACACTCGTCGTCCATCAGCTCCATGGATCATTGCTCAGCGTTGCTTGGCGAGGAGCCCCACACGCTGGCTACCCAACATCTCCACGAAGGTTCCATCGATGATTTGCTTGGAGATGGGACCCCAACACCAGGCCTTGATAAGCTAATCGAGGCTAGGCGTAGCACATCGTCTCCTCTACTTGGCTCACCGTACAGACAATTTATGGGCCCTATACTGTCGGAACTTACGGCGAAACTGCATGATATCGACCTGTATCATGGGCTTGTACATCGCAAAGAAGTGCGTCCCTCGGGACAGTTTCTTTCGGCGTTGTTCTTTGCAAGACTATCGCACCAGCGTCGCTTGCAACGCTCGTTCTTATCCCAGTCTGGAGGCTCACTTGACGAACGAGCTCAGGAGGTTGTTAGACTTTGCCTTGTGCTGGGACACGGTCCGCCCATCAAACACTCTCTGCCACGGACCCCTTTCCATACCGCGTTGAGCCGCCAGCTTTATACAGCGCTCGTTGAGGCTTCTGTTCCTGAGTTGTGGCAACCATGCCTGGATCTTTTACTGTGGGCTCTTACTATAGCAGCCTGCACATCCTGTGAGGAAGAGCATCGGGATTGGCTGGTTGGTCATATCTCTTTGACATGCAAGGCGCTGCGTATCAGTAGCCTGGAAGACTTTCGGTGGCAACTAATGAGGTTTGGCTTTGTCCCGGAGTATCATGCTAAATACTTGGGTACGATATGGGAAGATCTAGACAACGGTAGTGCAAGATGAATGTCTGGGACTCGTTCGCCTGTTGTCCAATAGAACGGACGAGTGCTTGGAATTGACTTCATTCTCGCCAGATGAGCCATCCATCTGACGCAATTAGAAGATGGGAACTCGGCAAACAAAATGCGGCAGCGAAGCCACGACGGTCTCAGCTCGAAGCCCCGGCGGCTGGAGAAACGCCGCCTGGGGTCAGAAGGAGGTTTATCACTAGCACGGTTACATCTATCCTGATTCACTGACCCATACTGTTCGTGGATGGCCAGACTCTTCAATGCGGTGTCATTCAAGACCGGTATCTCGAGACTTGGTTGTGGAGGGTACTCCGCGGCATGTGTCAGCGCCAGGCTAGCCCAGAAAGTCTGTACTGACTACCTGGAGCAGATACGAAGAGACGGCAACTGAGTGGGGTCAAGCCACACCCGCTATCTTGTAGGGTCCTTGCCCACTCTCTAGGAAAGCTTGCTCATGGTGCCAAGCTAGTCTCGCTTCGACGCCGTCACATTCCTGCATGTGACACGGAGCGTCGACCTGATGCGCCAAAAGGGTTCGAATCCTTATTGCCCCCCATCGGAGTCTCGTATAACGACAAGTGCAGAGACCATGCCTGCCGCCTGACGAGAAGAAACGATCGCGACCTTGGCATGCAATATTAGAGTCTCGATCGCCGACGACATTTTGCCACCCATCGATGACATGGCAAAATGACGGAAACTTTTACAGACTCCTTTCTCGGTAAGACTCTTCTGATGCCGGATGGGTCAGTTTGTCAGACCACAGTCAGCGAAAGTATCAGCATGGATGCTTTCATCTCTATGCAGGTGAGTATCGCCGATGACCTTGCGCAGGGACAATCGTTTGCTGCATGTCTAGGGTGTTGACCTGTCGGAACCTTACTAACAATCGTGATGTGTTCAGCAGACCCCAGGATGGCCTCTTAAGACGAGTGACAGTATCACAGATGAGCAAGATTTACCAGTCTCTTCGGTGGCTTTCCAATATGGTGTACCATGCGAAGAGATGTCACCAACCTCCGTCTCGGAGGAACCGACTGCCGTGGCGACGTTTGCCAAGCGTGAATACATGAGCAGTCATGATCTTGGCAGAGACTCTATTGCTTTCGGTTGCGGCAGCATAAACCCTAGAAGCATCATGGCAGAGATGCGCGCTTCGGCGAAAATGAGACGACAAGCTCAGAACAGAGCAGCGTAAGTAGCCTTATGCTTGATCCGACTTGATGAGAGGCTGTTGTTTACGTTCTTGAGGACCTGTGCTTACACAGACTGATGTAGCCAACGAGCATACCGACAACGCAAAGTGGACCAAGTCGTCGAGCTCGAAGCAAAGGTGCAAGTCCTCGAAAGCGACCTTGTTGCCCTTCACGCCGAGAACAAACGCTTGAAGCAAGAACTGCAGTACGTGACTTTCCAAAGCGATACCTGGAAGCTCCTGAACCCTACGCCCATCGCGACTGAGAGCAGACGTCGCCTTGGGAAATTGTCTGAAAAGCTACTGGATGGAGATTCTGATGCGAAGGAACTGCCAAAGCCTGCTGCGAAGATTGATCGACCCAGTTGCAAGAGAGCGATGTCTGATCTTGGGCACACTGCAGCTACTCCCACCGTGGCGGGAAAAGATTCACCTGCAGAGGCTATGTGGGCGTTAATACAATCCTACTTGCATCGCCAGCAAAGTGATTTTGTCGAAGCCGTGTGCAAGAAGCTCAAGGACATGGCATACGATGAAGGGCAAGGGCTGACAGCTGTTGAGTGTGAGGTGGAGAGCATTATCAAGGACGCAGCAGGTAGGCTGGGGAGTGGAGGTGCGTAATGGGTTTCGGAGGCGATCATGGTTGCCATACAGTACGATAGATTGATTAAGCAAATGGTCTCAATGAAGGTCATATTCCGAAACAATTGAGTTCCTGGTGCAAGAGTTCTTTTGGCCAACGTAGACATCTCCATCCGTGTGATACTTGCTGGAAGACCTGACGACCTTGCCGACTGTACTGCACCGCGGGTCAGAGTCACCCGAAGATGGCTTTTAAAAGTCAGAACAGAGCCGGAATCTCGAACCAAGTAGATGCGGTAAGGAACGGCGTTGTGGCGTTCGCATGCAAGACGTGAGGTTGACACAACATTCACAGAAGAATCCGCTAGGCCAAATGTAGATCTGACCACTACTATGAGAAGACTAGCGTCAACTTAAAGCACTTGGGTCGCTGCGTGACCGCTCTGCACGACTTAATAATACTCTACTATCTCAAGTGATGCACATTAATAAGAGCTAATCACTACTCCATGTAGACGAGCTAACGTTTCTCTCGGATGACAAATCGATGGGCACGACGCCAGTTGCAAGCGAAAGCGAATGACTACTGCATAGAGACAAGGGCCTGCCTCGGATTTATGAGCCAGAGCGCATCACTGGAGTCAGCTGTATGTGCTGAGTATCGTTTAGCTGTGCTACTACTATTATCGCATTGTTGGTGGCCGGGGTATTTATTGTCGAAATGCCTGAGGTTCTGGAGCGCGCCAGCCCAGCTGAACACAATTCGCTTTGCTGTTTGCGCGTCCGCTGAGCTGCCCCTACGTTGCATTGTGACAGTCCACTCCGACCAACAACTCGCCTCCACTGATCAACCTGTCAACAACGACAGGCACTGCAGTGCTATCGAATCACAGTCTCTGACGTCAACAGTCGCCTTATGACTGCTAAAACAACGACAAAGACTTTATCTTCACCTATATATGCCTTCCCCCCTCTTAACAAACAGCACGCCGCTATTGATCCCATCTTTTCCCCAGACTTTAAAGTAGTGTCGGGATCTTGGGCGTCCCTGGCGCCTGGTACAGTATGCCTGCAAACTTTGAAGCCATGGACACCACCTTGGCTGTGCTTGTTGCGAGCGAGCGCAGGATAATCGCTGGTGCTATCCATGGCTGTTATGGATACCTCCATGGCCTGTTGTGAATGACGAGTGCGCGCACTTGGTGACATCCAGTGCCCGCACCTGCACTGCTGACAAGGCTCAAACTACTATCCACGAGCCGGACCCGCCCTCTGAAACTTGAAGTCGGTGACCAAGACCCAGACACGAACAACAAAGTCATCTGCGCCATACGTGCTGTCTCGCCTTAATGCGCATACGCGCTGTCGTACTTACCTTGGCAGCCTCCTCTGAAGAAGCACAAGAGGATGGCCATGGTAGAGACAATTTGGCCGATATGTACATCTCTACTATGCGTCTTGCCACCTTTTCTTTGCTGCTTACCACGCAACCGTCTCTGGCGCTTTCATGCGACTGGTACGCCGCTGGCCGCATCTCGCGCTCACACGAGCCGCTGCACCAACCTTTGGCCCGCCGGGATGGGGCGTAGCTTGTAGTCGGCGTGCGTCTTCCTAATACAAATTTGTACAAGGGATCTTTGAGAGGCAACATCAGATTGTAGAGAAGCATTAGTTATATAGTTTTCCTACAAGGAATCCAATACCTATATAGATATGATATAGGAATCTAGCATAAAGGAAGACTACCTAAAGGAGAAAGGTGTAGACACAACTAGATTACTGAGCAGTTTGGCTACCTAGAGTAGGCTAGCGTGCTGCGTGAAGCTTCTAAGGCTAGACTGACGCAGAGGGGTCCGTCCCGAAACAGAGGGCAAGGCATCCAGAGCTAGACAGACGCAGAATATTTGTCCCAGAATGACAAACCCACAGCTCCAATTGCAGTCGCACTAGAGCAAAGGCCCTGGAAGTCAACTTTCGAACGTCGTAGCTCGTGGCTTTCTCGACTTTGCAGATATCCGCGATGCCAAAGAATCTGACCTTTTCTATTTGTGAACAAAGTGGACCCTGCATCGAAAATTGACAAGCTTACACGTTGCTTTGAAGGACTCGCTTTGTGCAAAGTCTTGCGCATACCTGTAAGTCCTCGACCAACAGATAGGCATCATAGGCGCCTAGCTGCCTCTTGTTCGAGGCCTCTGCATTGGCAGCGAAGGTTGCCACTCCCCGCCGCCGCCCCCGGCTCCCCCCCTCTCTTCCTTTTGCTTGTATTTACCTCAGTCGGACAAGTTGACGATGTACTGTCTACAATGCCACATGAAGCACAATCAGCAGTCATCTATGGCGTCAAGTCTACCTCACTTGCGGGGCTATTTCTCACTTTTGATACTGTCCTTCGCATTTTCCGGTACATGTGAAGCCAGCTGCACATGATCCAGCCAGAAAGGCACGTGCTAGCCCATCTCCACGTGCTACAGCTTCCCTCACTCTAACATGTTGACTAGTCAGTATCGCTTGTCAAAGGCGCTTGTCAAAGGCGCAATGCACTGTCTTCTTTCCCATTGACTCGACGTCAAACCACGACTCACCAACCACAATTCGCCAACCACAACTCGCTGAACTTAACTCACCAAACACAAAGCAAGCGCAGGCCAGCATGCTTCAGAGGGATCCTGACGCTAAGGAAGACGACGAGGTAGGCCCAGCGGAGACCTGTGTCTCAATTTGCTGGGCTTGAAGAATCCTGGCGCCCACAGCAAGCCAATGCAGAAGTACAGCAGCTGTCCACGCTGTCTGCCAGATTGCGGCGTGGAGCTTCTCCTTACTCAGATTACCGACATGGTGCATATGCTCTGGCGCACGCTAGGGCATTTTCCACTTAGCGCCGAGCAGAAGAAAGACAAGGCCTATTTCACGAAGACCCTTTCCGATCTCAACTACAATACGCCAACGACCCGCGGCGGCATCCTGGGCGACTCACCTGGCATGGGAAAGACATACACGACACTGGCATTCTTGGACTGGTACGCCCAACACGCTGAGCACGTGGATGAAGAAGGCCGGCCAAATCATCGTCCTAGTCTGCTGGTCGTACCCGATGGTGTCGTCTTCCAGCAATGGGTCATCGCCATCACTGAGTTCTTCCACGACATCGATCTGGTTGTTTGCAAGGCCGGTGATTAGTGGCCCCGGGATAAGAATCCCAATCGAAAAGCATTTACCTACCTCAGCGCGTCGGAGATGGCGGGAGACCCTAGGTCCAAAAAGAGCCACTTGCCTTCTAGCCTGGGGTATATCTTCGATGCGCGAGCCTCCAAAACATGGCAGATGCGCACTACCATAAAGGTCCGTGCGAGAGACTCAGAGCAAGAAACGGATCCTATCAAAGACGAATACATCAAAGCGCGGACCAACGGGAGACACAGAATGCGGACTACATCGTCAATAAGTTCATCATGCCTCGATGGGATGGCACATTCAACCTGACAATGTGCGACGAGGGCCACACAGTCCGCAATCTCGTGACACTAGGACACTGGTCCATTCGCCGCACGGAAACAGACTACAATTGGCTGTTGACCGCAACTCCCAGCATCAATCACGCGACGGAACTTGCCAAACTGTCAGGAATACCGTGGCCGGGAATCCGCAAGAAGTTGCGACGCAGTGATCAGTACCAGGACCTATTCAGGCGTGAAATCAAAGATATCTGGAACGAGGCTCCGCTGTGGACGAAGTTTGACGAGTTCTTCGAGGCCAATGACATTCCTGAGGACTCCACCCTGCAGCTGGTCCGCGTCCAGCCTGATCATTCCTTGTCACTCCTCGAAACCAAGGACGTCAGTCTCATAGCCAACTAGTTTCGGTGGTTTGATAAGTTGGTCACTTGCGCCGGTCGCCCGAGAGCATACCGCCTGCTTATGCAGAGGGCAAGGATGGGGTTTTAGCTTTGAACTCAATCACGGTGAAGCATACCAAGACGACATCCAGACTCGGCTGCGCAAACTTGAGAGAAGAGAGAGAACATCTCTATTGACACCGTCTCGCAAGCAAGTAAGTATTGCACCACACTGCCAAAGCCTTCTCCCATTGGGCATTGTTGACGCGATTGTCCAAATCGATGCCGGCAAATCCAGCTCTGGACAATATCGAATTCCACTGCTGAGAGGTCCCCTGCGGCGAATGGGCATTGCCGCCGCCTCCAACCTGCTGTCGCAACTCAATCAAAGCGTCGAGGAGCATACCCGCGGCCATACGAAAGTCGGATCTATCAAGCAGTGCCGGAGGGGGGGGGGGGCGCCATGAATGCCGACATCTTCCTCAACACAGTGGCAGGTGGGGAAAAGGGACTCGGCCGACCATCGAGGGCTGACCGACTGAGCGACCTGTGCCAAGGCTCGCCAAAGCTGAGGGAGATTCTCGTCTATATCCTGGAACATGTGCTGCCCAATGACGACCAAGAGCTCTCATTCAAGAAACTGCTCGTCACCGAGGAGTCTCCATTGGTCGCGTGGGTTTGGGAGCTGGCCTTGAACTTTCTGCACGTCCACGCCCAAGTCCTTCACTCGGAATTGACCAACAAGGAACGCGAGATTGTGGTCAACGATTTCAAAGCGCCGCCTGAAAACGGCGATCTAGGACATCTCACCGTCCTCGTTCTAATGTACACCATCAATGCGAGTGGCGTCAACCTGGACTCTGACTGCTATCGCTGCATCGTCAGTACTGCTGCCAGCAGTGCCCCGATGGAAATCCAGGCATGGTCGCGATTGACCCGAGTTTCTCAAACCAAGCAGGTTGAGATCTATCGCCTATGTGTCAGATATTCACATGACGAGTATCGAGAAGCTAGCCAAGCTAGCAAAGCACTTTACGACATAGCCACGAGGGCACTGACTGGCAACACGGCAAAGACGCTCAGCAATCTCCTCAATACAGTTGGTCGTGTAGAGATCGAGGAGATTCGCGCAACTCCTCTCGCACAGATAATTGTGCAGATCGACGAGAAGAAGCTTTGAGGTGACGACCACGCCGATAAGAGAAGAGAACCCTGCCAAAAGTCGATCAAAGACTATGTCCAGAAGACGCTCCCAGCCGCAGAACACGCTAGTGTCCAAAAGGACATAGACGAGGCCGCAGTCCAGCCTGTGGTCTTCGACCAAGATGACCAAGAGCCATCGGCAGACCAGAGGGCAGTGGCCGCCCAGGCGTTGGCAGAGGCTTCAGACGACGATGAGGATGAAAACGGAATGGGTAACTCTGGAGACAATGAAACCTACGACGAACACGAACCCGACAACGATCTCGACAACGATCTCGACAACGATCTCGACAACGCTGGTGGTGCTCGCTTCTCAGTCTTTGGCCAGGGAGTCACAGACGTCTGGACTGAGGATGTTCTGAACACGACGCATGTCACTGCATCAGGGGATGACGCTTTTGAAGCGCTGAAGAAGTCCAAGCCCAGTATTCTCGAGAAGCACATCCCAAGATTTAAGAGCGAATTGACCGATCACGACTCTATCATGGCCAGCTAGAAGACGCGATACACGAAGATGACTTCAGCTGAGAAAGCCACTTTCGACCAGGATGTCATCTACACGCTCCACATCTGCAAGATCTTGGATCCAAGCAAGGTGTACACCAAAGAAGACATCATGTCAGCCGATTCCCTCACTCTCGATAGAGCGCTGCAGCTACACAACATCGCCACGAGAGCGCTGACTGGAAACACGGCAAAGACGCTCAGCACGCTCCTCGACACGCCAAGGGGTGAGCTTATCAAATATCAGTAAATGAAAGATCTAGTGAGCTGGATAGTGATGTGCCAAGTGAGCTGGAAGAGAAGGCGTCAGTGAAGTAGAAAGTGAGACTTCCAGTGAGCGAGGGAGTGACAGCTCTAGTAAGGTGGAGAGCGAGAGCATAAGTGAAGGAATGCGTGAAGGAGCTAGTGAGATGACGAGGGAGGTAACAAGCCACATGAACTGAGCGTTTCAGTGAGCTGGAGAGTGAGGTTTCAATAGCGTAAGTAAAAGCAGCAGTGAGGTAGAGCCTAAGCTAGGCAACAACGTCTCAGGGCAGTCCCATCAAGACGACCCTGTTTACAAGTGACAGTAGCTTGTTTGGAGAAGCACAGCAGATAAACAATGTCCTAGATGGAGCCAGGTCTTTTAGATGCACTCATATAAAGATACTGACTTTCTGACGTAATTGAATGTTGAGATGCTTTGCAGCTCTCAAGAATGCTCGACTTGGCGAGGAGACTGATAGCAGAACGCTGTGATCCAGCAACACACACAGTGCAATAAGGGTATTATTGCACTATATGTCTTGAGTTCAGGAGCGAAGACATTAGAGCTCAGTCTCATCTGGCTTGCTGAATGTGTTGTGGCTGTCATTGTCATCTTGATCCTCGAAATGCTCGACGCCTACGCTATGTGTCTATTGTGTGGTCTTGATCTGTAATGTTCATGTACTTCCTGTCGCGTGTTGCATCGCTTCTCCGCCAGCTACCTGTAGCATGGTGCTCGCTTCAAGTCGTGACCATTACTTGGAACTGCTTGCTACTCCTACGTACCTTGCAAATACTGCTGTTTAGACACTGAGTGCTGAACATTATGCAAAGCAGTTAGCGCAATAGGCGGGCCTGGAAGGCTAGACAAGCGCATTGCTTCTGTCCTAATGCAGTAAGCAAACTTTACCACATTCGGCATCTCTAAGCAAGCTCTGTCTAGCTTTTCGACTGTGGACTATCTCTCTTTGCGATCCTTCCTGAGTCACAAAATGCCCACATCTGTCCCAGATTGCAAACCTGAACACTTCAGATTGAGACCATGCTCAGGATCGTGGTGACGGCTTGTTGTAGCAGCTCTACAGCTCTGAGATCAAGAGAAAGAAGAGCATAGAGGAAGAGCATCAGGAGGTAGAGAAGACAGCCAGGAAGGTCAAGAACGCAGACAAACATCGGCACGAGCTCGTCTGCGCTGCCCAGACAGCAGAAGAAGTAACATTCTCTGTGCGTTAACTGGACGTGAGGCTGGGTAGCCCAAGCAGTGAGACACGTGAGCGATCCCCGCTGCTGTTCGGTCCATTGCGACTGTCGTCCGTCATCTACGTTTCCCTTTGTCCAGCTCACGATAGCACCTCATCGACAAGCGCCGCCCGTCGAGCTGAACGATTGCCATCTCCCACTTCCATTCTGTGCATCCGCCTCCGCCCATGCTCTCGACCTTCGGTCGCATACGCGATATGCACTCGATGGTAGAAAGAGCAGCTATCAATTGAGGATTTCGGCACGAGAAAGTCATGGACTGGACAGGAAGAGTGGCCCTGGACACTGAAGGAATAGTTTCATGATCTGCCCGGATGAGGGCACCAAGATTCTACTCCGTAGACGACGACCTTTCTGACACTCCTGTGCTCTGCCCTCCTTCTTCGTCTCCCAGATCTGCCCATGCTGCTGCTCGATCTTCTTGTTGGTGCCTTCGCCCGGAAAGATCCAATAGGCTGGATTCTCTGGCTCACTTCCTATACACAAACGGTCAGCGACTACCTCATGGTACAGCACGAATAGACATGGACACACCCTTGCGCAGAATGCTGGGCAATGGCACAAAGCAGAACTGCTCTTCGGTCTTGTTGTATCGCAAGCAAAGGCGTCAGTGGTTGAAGCACACTTGACAAGTGGCCTGGTCCTTGTTGTCGAGGGAGAAGATGGTCTCGCATTGCTTGATGCGCTCGATGATGCAACCCTTCATCGCCTTCCATGCGTGGGGGCCGGTCGTGGAGTCCACATGCTTCTTCTGCCTGTGCTCGATTCTGTCTTGCACGTAGTCCTAATACTGTGCGTGGTCTTCGATATGACATCCGGAACTTCTATGATATCTGCTGTGCCGTCGGGATACGCGATTATGGCTATGCAAGGGACATTCACAGTGAAATATGCCGATACTGACAATTCTTCTCTGTTGCGAGGTGGTCAGTAAAGATTCAGTACAAGCACTGAATGGCTTACTCTGTTTCGTCTTCTTCGGGATCCATGTCAGCATTGCCTCCAGGCTGGTGTGTGTGCTCACTGGTACTCTTGTTTTCTGGCTCAGCATTGCCCTCGCTTCATAGCTCATCGATCCCATCACTCTTTGGCGCATCGATCCCATTACTCTCTAGCTCATCGATCCTATCACTCTCTAGCTCATTGATCCCATCACTCTCTGCCTCATTGATCCCATCACTCTCTGGCTCATCGATCATCGATTCCATCACTCTCTGGCTCACTGATCAGTGAGGCACGAAGTGAAGGCGCGCATGAACTTCGTGCCTCATCGATCTCCTTACTCTCTGGCTCACTCGCGGCCTCACCTTGTGGCTGATCGATACTCTCATTGTCGTCAATGTCCATATCGCCATTCTCAGACCTCTCGATGTATATGCTCTGCTCTTGCTCCTGGTGGACCTTCAAGGAGTTAAAGCTGCTGCGTATAGGGGAAGGCAGGTGAGTGGGTAGAAACTTCGACCCTCTGCCCTCGTGGACTCTTGCTAACTCTCGTTCTAGCCTGCTGTTGTCCGCTTCCAGTTTGCTGTTCTCCGCCTCCACTTTGCTGTTCTCCGCCTCCAGTCTGCCGTTGTTCGCTTTCAACCTGCTGTTGTCTGTCTCTAGCCTGCTGTTGTCCGCTTCCAGGTCAGTCATCCTTTGCAACTTGCGAGTTTTACGGTTACCTCGTCGAGCAGTTTCGTTGTAAAGCTTCGTTAGCCGGCCCAGGTGGGTGCTGATACTGGTCGAGTTGTTGTTGTTCATCATGTCGTTGAAGGACAACAGAATCGAGATATACGCAGTGGAAGGTAACTTCGCGCTAGTCTTCGCTAGCAGCAGGAGCAACCACTGCGCTCTGTCGTTGATACATGTATTCTTTCGTTACCTTCACCTGAACAACATCATCCTCACGGACCGATACCAAATCAGTCACGAAGCTCTATCTCCATTGGGGCGCGGTATGCCGCTTTCGATTGTTGCCAAACCCGTACCAGACCGTCCATCCCTGCTCACGGTCATGTTTCGCCAAAGCTTTCGTCAAACACTAGACTGGTCCAAGATTACGCTGCGAAAGCTTTCGCCTACCGATAGCCCAGGATGCCTGATCAAGATGCCATTATCAGGGACCATGGCGATGAGATGGAGATGCACGCCACGATAATGGACATTGCAGGCCACGACGCTCGAAGGAAGAACCAGAAGAGAAAGAAGAAGAGCATGTCAGCAGAGGATCCGGATATGGAGAACAGGGTAGGGAAAGTCAAGAAAGCCAAGAGCACCAACGAGTATGGCAACGAGCTCGTCCGCACTGCGCGCGCTGGAGAAGCGGTAAGAGTCTCTCTCTGTTGGAGGATGCGTGACTGGACATGTCAAAGGATCAAGGTTGATGCCATCAGACAAGTCATGTCAAGAGCGATGTGGCAAGTGAAGGATGCAATGAAAGATGCAATGAGGGGGACAGTGATGGACGCAGTGAAGGATGCAATGAGTTGTTGACCCAAGCTAACACATTACAGATGATCAATACACACCTCCAGAGACTCAAGACCAAATTGCATGAGACGTCTGGCCAAACATCGTCCACCTTCATCGCACAGCAACGCGGACGTGTCATCTCTGCATTGAGCCAAGTCTTGAAGGGGTCTGGTGGTCTCAACGCTGCCCTGGTCGACACCCGCACAAGAGAGATTGCATCGTTGAAACAAGGACTCAAGGAGTGCAGAGTTCTGAAGAGATGATGTCGACTTGATGATGCAAAGGCTCGAACAGGAAAATATCACTCAGCGCACTCAAAGCAAAGAGCGATCTGTCGCAGAAGAACATCTAAGATCGCGTCTCAAGGCTGACATCGCTGTGCTCCAAAACGGTGTGGCCAGTGAGCAATCGCTACAGAAGCGCACACTTCGACAGCACAACACAGAGCTCGAGCACGAGAGAGAGAAGAGGTCACGAGATGTGAAAGCGGTGCGGAATACCTTGTCAACCCAATGAGATCACTTCAAGGGTCAACTTGAGAGTGCTCGATTCCAACTACTTTATCTCGAAAGCGAGACTACGCGTCTTGGTGATCTGGATGCCGCTCATTTGGTTGACCTGGCCATACTTAACCACCACAACGACGAGGTGAAGCGCAGCGCAGAGGCGCGAGAGAATGAGATTACCGACACTGCAGCAGACGAAGTCCATGGTCTGTTACTGGAGCTCGAAGAACCGAGACTTGATGCACGTCGACTGGAAGATGAGCGAAATCTGTTCTCAGAGAAAGCTGCTCTCTCTCGCGATTCGGCCGATTGCACCGAATTGTTGTTAAAAGTCACGAAATCTCAACACAGGCGCACCCGCAAGGACCTTGATTCGTGTTGCGCCGCCGAGCACGACCTGAGTTACCGCAACGACACGCTCTCCCATCAATATTTCGATATATTTGTCTCTAATCAACATCTCTCTGAGAAGATCGACAGTGCCAACGAAGAAAATGAAGCAGTGCGGCGAATACTTTTTCTGATCGAAGGCCAATGTGGCCTGTTGGCGCGACAGGACGACGACAAGAAGCGTCAACTCAGTGTCTTACGCGTCGAAGTGGCCGACAATGCCGATCGCTTGGGCGCTGCTGGATCTCAAGCGCTTGGTTACAGGAGAGCTTTGTCGGTCAAAGATAACCAAATCTCCCTTCTTCAACACCGCCAGCAGTGCAGCAGTGCCCAGAACGCCGAAATTCGCACAAAGTTGGCACACGCGCGTGACCAAAGCAGCGCAGTCAATAGACGGCTCATGGACGACAAAGATATGTCCGCTCTGAGAGCAGAGAGTCATTTGTAGATTGTTTAGCAACAGTCTATCGTGTGAGAACCAGGCCCATGAAGAGTCGGCTTCACCACATTCATCAGGCCTGTCTCAGGATCGAACGTGACACGATCCATAGTCGTCTCTCGATGTGTTCCATCCCCATTGGGAATAGCAAAGCGGTGATATGCAATATACCAATCATCTGTCCCAGGCACATTTACCACAGAATCATGGCCAGTCGCTAGTATTCCCTGGTTGGTGTCTTTTTCCAAGACCACTCCTCTATAAGTCCATGGACCAGTGGCGTTGATCGATGTGGCGTAGCCGACACGATAGTTCTCACTGCCAGTGTCATCGATTGAGTATGTGAAATGGTAGTAGGGCTCGCGGTAAACGACAAAGCTAGCCTCGCGGAAGTCTGTCAGTCCCTCAACAGCCTGGAGACTTCCGGGCTTCAAAGACACCATGTCGTCTGCTAGCTCTGCCATAACGGGGTTGCCATTGCCCCAGTAGAGGTAATATTTTCCAGTCCTTTGGTCGTGAAAAGCGTCAGAATCAATCGCCTGGCCTGAAGTTACCTCTTCGTTGTTAAGGATCATCGCTTCGGGTTGTGCTGTAAATGGTCCCCCAGGGGAGTCTGCGACTGCAACGCCAATAGTCTTTCGATCATATGTTGGGTTCTGGCCGCTGAAGTAGAAATAGTACTTTCCATTTCGCTCGATGATAGTCGGCGCCCACGCATTGCCCGTCGCCCAGGGTACATTGCCGTCAGTTCCGTTGAGTGTAAGGATCGGCTCTGCTGAGCGTGTCCAGTCGACGAGATTGGAAGACTTCCACACAAAGAATTGGTTGCCACCCCAGCTTGCATATCCATCGGTCGTTGGGTAGATGTAGTACTCGCATCCGAATATTGCAATATTAGGATCAGCATACAGTCCGGGGATCAGGGCGTCTTCTCGCTTCTTGAGCTGGCTGCTCGTAAGTGTTTGAAGCTCTACAGCCGTGATTGGCAACACCGTACCATGCCGTGGACTCGATGGTAAAGAGTAACTTGCGGACACTTGCCAGTCAGGCGTGGAGATGTCGGCAGTCTCCAACGGTATGTATCCTCGGCCGCCGTACTCATCGACAAAGAGATAGAACTTGTCGCCGTTGACATCCCCGGGGTTCGATCTGAAGGCAGTCGGGCCTTCGATCGCGCTGGTACCAGCATCTCGACCAATACACGTAGCGATAGTCTGCCATCCACTTAGCTGGGTCAGAAGATCTTGTGAGCTCTCCTGAATAATGTCTGTGCATCCAGAGACCGCGCCTTCGTCCTTTGTGAAGCGATAGTAGATATCATCCACTTGCAGTACATCTGAGTCGATGCGAGATGTGCCCGCGTCTTGCCAGACTTGTGGTTCGCTGAACGTGATAAAGTCTTGCGTCGTTGCATAGAGCATTCTGTGGTACGAGGTGCCAGTGTGATTTGTATCATCTTCGGCGTAAAGGGAAGATGCCCAGTAGACCGCATAAGCTCCAATGTTCTCATCCCAATGTGCCTCCGGTGCCCAGGTATTGCCGGCAGTAGGCGGTGATACCAGAACATGCCGCTGCTCCGACCAGTTCACTAGGTCTTTGGATTCCCAGATCTCAAGGTATCGGCTCCCAGTGCGAACTGAGGCGTCCCAAGACGTACCAGAGCCAATTGATAGATCGGTGGCGAGTAGATAGAAAGTGCTGCCGTCTACTGACCTCATGATGAAAGGATCACGGAGACCGGTCGTTCCCATAGTTGATGAAAGCACTGGTTGGCCTCCGTTAAGTTCCTGCCAGTCGAGAGCATTGTTGCCATTGCTAGCGGCGAAGTAGATCTTCTCCCCTTCGACGGTGTTGCCAGTGAAATATGCAAACATGTACCCTTCGAATTCGGCGCCGGTCTGCCTCACAGCATTGGTTTTAGCATCCCTGGGAACAGGACCAGCAAGGACCCTTCCTACGACTGTGAAAGCTGTGAAGAATGTAACGACGAGAGACCACATGGCGGAGTTGAGTATCGTCAAAGTGCCATGGGGTGGGTGTCATTTTTCTATTAAGCTGTGCGTCGGTGACTAGGATCAGGATTCGCCCGACGAACTTCAGGTCTCGTGAACACTTGGTATGCATGTCATTTACTATCCCCAGGTGCTCGGCATGTGGAGGATCGACCATGTATACGGCCTTGGCAGCCATCATCGCAATTTGCGATCACGTGTATGATAGCAGATTGGTGGATATCATGGTCGAATTTTGCCAGACTTCGGGGTTGAATCGTGGAGGTCCATCTTGGCCCGACGTTTTCCTGGGGTGTCGCGGCTATGCGTATGCCGTCCTTTACCGCTCCAGGGGAACATGAATCACGAGTATTCGCAGAACGGTGATACATGTCATACTGCAATCGTGAGCATAGTCACCTCGACAAAACGATAAAGAAGGCATGTTTTGTGGGCTGGCAGCTCAATGCGAGACAGCGGGAGCGATGACATAGTGCAGTATCTGAGGGGTTATAGGAGTCGCTCATTGCATTACATTGTAGGGTCAGTCAAGGAGGTTGCCGTAGTGTCCATACAGAAGTTCAAATGTCGTCTGCATGATGCGACATCATCTTCATGTCGCGCTCTTCCTGGACGACGGCGTCACGAAACTCTGGCCATTCTTTCGCATCAGCATCCTTGCCCATTCGCCCTTTGCTCCAGAGAAGTGGCCCCTTTGCTCGTACAAGCGGATTTGCCCAAGCCTTCTGGCCACTGATGTTGACCTGTTTCGCCGTTGCCCCAAGACCGGTCGGATGAGAATTCAGGTAGATACCTTCCCAACTGCTTTTCGGCGCCTCGAAAATCTCGTGCGTCAAACTGATGTGCGGCAGTGTTTTGGAGTTCTGGACCCACCACTGCATAGCCTTGGTATGCAGAGGCCCATGGGCATATTCGTGGACCTTCTCGGCAGATTCAAAGTAGAGCATCCCCATGTTCTCTGATGCGTAACCTCTATCTGATTTAGAGATCCAGCCAGAAGCACCAAGGTACCCATATCTCGTTGCGTCGCTGTCAAGCTCGGCGAGTATACCGTCGAAGTACTTGCCGCTTTCGTAGAAGCCCTTTGCGAACATGCCCAGTGGATGGTTGCTGCGTAGGGCCAGTACTATTGCGCATATCTGCTTGTCCCCGGGTCTCCTATGCTGTCCATCCTTTTCGTCAGGATATATCACAGTCGTCCGACCTGGTATGACTCCATCCATCCGAGGGTTTCTCAGGACGCCAAAGCATTGTAGCAACGTGCTTATGACTTGATAGGCCAGTATGAAGACAACGGGGGCCACGAGAGCGATGTTTCGATATGGCAGAAGGCTGAGGACTCCCTGAAGAAGCGCTCCCAGCATAAGCCATGTTGGGATCGAGAATGAATCACGAAGAGTCTTCATGTGTTGGTCAGTCTTGTCTGTGGGCGGATAAATTACATGGCATACGTACCACAAGAAGATTCCCGAATAGGTCTCGCTGGGACTGTGAGATGGGCTTGGAAGGCGTAGGGCTAAGAACAGGCTGGAATGCCATGATAGCGAGAGCGGTGTACGATCAGTGTTGTTTGCTTGTTCGCTCATCGAGACTCTGCTTACCAGTGTCCGCAAGCGTTCAATCAACTTTATAGATTGATTGATTGATTGATGATATTAGACACCGTCAATCGATCAATCAACCGGCCTTACTGTCAATCAATCAACCTCAGATTTACCTTCAACATTGATTGATTGACGGCATTGAATGTCCGAAGTAATGCGAGCTATATTGGTGGCAGAACGACCTCACTGCCGTGAATCCCATGTGTTTATTTAACCCCAGCAACCCTTATAACAACCCTAAGAAATTTGAGACACAATGTAAATACACGTGTATTAGCGTGGTCCACGTACTTGGCGCTGTGTTCCACGCTAGAACACGCTTTCGTCCGGTGTTTGTCCGCAGTGGCCTACACCTCCGGTTCCCCGAAATCCCGCTGCGGGATTCTACTGCACTCCTTTGTCAACACCTTTACCCACCTACACCACTGCACAACACCCTCTATATCACCCCAGCGCGTTCCTAAATGTCTTCAAGCATGTCATCAACGGCATTAGGAAAACGACGTGCCCACGAACCCGCCGCTGGGCCGTCTCAGCGACCAAAACGCGTACAAACGCGCTCTCAACAAGCATCACAACAAACCACGCTACCCTTCGCCCGCCCACCTACACCAGCACTCACACAGCTCTCACAGGCCCAGACTACACAAGAGGAGGATAAACCTGATGATGAAAGTGATCAGAACGATGGAGATACCCTGGACACGTCTACCCAGTACATACCGAGCTCTCAACGCTGCCACTTTGACATCAACTTTGAACGACTTGGGCCTTATCGACGACGCATACGAACCAAGCAGCAGTCACGCGGCGCCCGCACCTCTTGGATCTATCGACATGGTGCAGAACTAGAGCAATACAATGCAAAGACTCGTCACTGGCTCTGTAAGGACTGCCACCTGAGAAACGCGCCCAGCCAACTGTTCGCTGCACAGGGCACTCAGAGCATCAAGAATCACCTCAACAAAGTCCATGGTATCAACAACGTTGATAGGCAAGACGGAGGACGAGACCGGGCCCAAGCAGCACTGGATAATCCATCTATTAATGGGTATTTGAATAGTCTATCGCCCTCGCACGCGGAAACGTGGATCAACGACTTCGTCAATTGGATCACAAAGTGTGATATCACGTTCGAGCAAGCCGCCAGTCCGGATCTTCATCGAGTAATACTCGCAGGTGGGCCACCGGTAAAGAATCTACTACCTTCTGCACGTTCTGTCCGTAATTGGCTTTACAGTACCTTCATCGAACGCAAGATTGACGTCAAGGCGAGCCTGCACGCTGCCCAGTCCAAGATATCGCTCTCCTTCGATGTGTGGTCCACAAGCAACGATCTATCGCTTCTTGCAGTAGTTGGACACTGGATTACCCCAGAGGGAACTCTGCAGACTGCTCTACTTGCCCTCCGGCCTATGAATCGACACTTTGGCTCTACCATTGCACCCATCATCTCCGAAGTTGTGAAGGAATATGAGATTCAAGACCGCCTTGGAGGGTTTCAGACAGACAACGCTACCAACAACGATACCACGCTTCGCGAGCTCAGTGCCTACGTCAACGTGGACGCAGAGGATCAACGCCTGCGCTGTCTCGGCCATACCATTAACCTCATCGTCAAAGCGATGATGTTTGGTGAGGGAATGAGCGCATGGGAAGACAAACTCCGTAAGGCCGGCGATGACGAGTCCTTCGACCTTTGGCGGCAACAAGCAGGCGTGATTGGCAAGCTCCACAATGTTGTGAAGTACATTACCCGCTCACACGTTCGCTTGACGCAGTTCAAGGAGCTTACTGACCCTCCTATTACCCTCACTCTCGTCAAGGACGGAGGAGTGCGATGGAACTCAACCCTCCGCATGATTCGACGTGCATTGAAGCTCAAGGACTCACTTATCATGTACCAAGCAAAGTGGACGAGGACTAACGCCAAGGACTATGATCTTTCGAAGGACAAGTTATCTACAGAAGATTGGCTGGAGTTGGAGCAATATCAGCGTCTTCTCAAGATATTTGAAGACAAGACAAAGGACAGTGAGGGCAACGCAACACATGGAGCTTACGGCGCTCTGTGGGAGATTTACCCTGCATTGGACGATATTTACAACCATCTGCGCAAGTGTGAGCTCACTGCAAAGGACAATGACGAATATAGTGACTCCTATCGATCCAAGATCACGGTTGGACAACTCCGGCTACAACAGGCCTACGCAGACCTCAAGAAATCACGCCTGCCACGAGCAGCAGTCCTACTGCACCCCTGCCTCAAACACGAGTACTTCGCGACCAACTGGAAACGATACAACTACCCTGGCAGTAGCGCCTCCGCCGAGATCAAGCAGACGAAGGACGTGACGATGGAGCTCTTTAAGGAATACCTGGAGCAATCAACGCCGGATCAAGAGCCGAGTGACGACGACAGTCCACGGCGGCAGCAGAGGGCAGGCAACAGTGTCCTCCGCGACTATACCCGCCGCAAGGGCGGCGAACGACGATCAACCATGGAGGAGCTCGAGCGGTACCTCAGCGATGACCTCAATACAGAGAAACTTGAACATGGACGGCCCAAGGAACGTTACTATCTCGAGCACCCCCTTGAGTGGTGGCAAGAGCGTGGACGGCACCTATATCCAACCCTTGCACGCCTTGCGTTCGACATCTTTGCAATACCCGCAATGTCGTCAGAGGCAGAGCGAGTATTCTCACACGGCAAGAAGATGATTACAGACGAACGATACAACCTCAAACCGGACATTATAGAGGCAGACCAATGCATCAAGAACTGGCTTATTCGAGGTATCGCCAACGGAGCTATCACATTCGTGGGTATTGCAGACGAGCCGCCAGCAACGTCAACATCAACGTCAATAGACGACGACGACGACGACGACGACGAGGCACGTGATTGACAGGAGTTTCTCGAGCTCTCATTGGCTGCCGCTGGAAACACCGCCAATCGACAGAACGGCCGGAGAGAGTGACTGTTTGCCGGAGTAAGAGATATTCGCAGGCGTGATCACGACAACGCAGTCGCAAAGTTGAAGGTTGTTCAAGCTTGCAAAATCCAGCCACCTCCGAACGACCATTACTCAACAACCAACGGTCCACAATTATCCATCTTTGGATATGTTGTTCTCCTCATTGCGAAGATACTCCGCCATCTCATGTTTGTATCCATACCATGCGTGGTTGTCGAGATATCGACAGAGGGGGGTGAGCGTTGACTTGCAAGGCTGAAATTTTGAAATCATGACATCACTGACTCCTTGCACTGTCAAATACCAACTCCTCGCTGCAACCAACACCTCTTCCTCTTTGTCCATCACCACCACCACCCCACCACCCCCTCTGACCGAGCATTCTGTCCGGCCGACGCTTTCGTCACTACCGCAACTTCCGGCCATTGCAACGAGGCATTATCAACCGCTGGTTTGCAGGTTCCTTCGACGAATCACGTCGCAAGCTCAGCTTGTTCTCGGTCCTGGATGGTCGAATGGTTTGGGGCCTCTACCAGTAGTTATGTTCAAACCGGTACTGACGGTAATCTGATTACACGTACGAGCTTCCCGGCCTACACGATATGAAGATACCACTCGGGCGGGTTCCTGTCAAAACGCGTGCACGCCTAGATCTACCTGCCTTTAAGCCAACAGGAGACCGCATTCTTTTTTGATCAATCAATCAATCAATCAATCACAAGCAGGCCAGCGTCAACCCAACCAATCAACCAAGAGACTGTCAATCAATCAACCAAGAGACTGTCAATCACCGGTTGATTGATTGTTTGCGGACAGTG